>CANTUT010000439.1:2500-528876 GCA_947687605.1 Reutealis trisperma
AGAAATGGGATTATACCTTTGCTTTTCTTAACTTTCGAACGAATGGAATGAGCCTTGCTCCGGATCTCAACTCCACCTTGAATTCAAAAAACTTGGAATATGAATCTTGGAATGCCTTCGAATGCATTGGAATGCCTTTGAATGCATTGGAATGCATGCCAAATGAGCTTGAAATGTATTGGGATGTGTGCCAAATGAGGTTGGTGGAGGCTCTATTTATAAAGCTGCCAGAGGGGGTTCTAGCGGTACGGACGGCGGCATCGGTTGCACGGCAAACATGCCGACTGTCCGAGTAGCACAGCAAGTGTGTTGCCTATCTACTGGCATCAAATTAGTGCTGCCCATGGCGGCACGGCAGGAGTGCCGGCTTGCCGGCGGCACAAAATGCATGCTGCCCTCTGGGCAGCACAGCAGGCCTGCCTCTAGTGCAGTTCGACCTGTTTCCATCCGTTTCGGGCCCGTTTCAGTTCTGATTTGAGCTTGGTTTGATCCTGTGGGTTCATAACTGAAAGACAATCGACTGGATAAGGAATGATTCAGGAAATTTATTTTTTGACGGGGCGCTGCCCCCTTGACCCCTGTCCGCTAACCTGCTAGCAGGACCGCCGTATGCATAGCGCCCTATTCTTAGTAGGTGTCAAGCTGCAGTCATATTAGGAGGTGCAAATTTAAGGGTTCACACATATATTTAGGTAAATACAATGAATTAGGACAAACTCCCACTAACCATTTCATAAATGGTTTTAACGCATCTATATGCATGAATTCTAAAACTTCTTCGATTTCTATCTTTTGTCCAACAAAAGGTGATCTAGTTGTTTTTGTATTAGATACTAGACTTCTAAGTTGAAACAAGTTCACACCCTGATGGGTAGTGACATATGTTATCCATCTAAGTTGTCTTATCTTCAGCTAAAAACACTAATTAAAGAAATCATAGTGGTTTTAGATTGGAGTTCTTTATGGAATTATCATAGAAGTACTTGGAGTTGTTTTGTTATTATTAACTTAATAATAATACATTAAACATATAATTCATACTCTTAAGTTTGTTACCATAATAAACTATGCAAACATTTTTCTAGTAACGGAATTCATAATTCCTTGAAGTTATAGAATAAGGTAGCTTAAGTATGAAATACATACATGATTTACAAAACATGATTTCCTAAAATCATCATTAAGTACATACAAGATATACAAAATATGATTTCTAAAATCATCATGAATTATTCTAAAAGCTCTTTGGAGACAAACACTTTGCCCTTAGATTTTTAAAAATTACTTCATCTAATCTTCATGCTTCTATTGCTTACTCTGATCATGCATATGGTACAAAAGCACCTATATCATGAATCCTAACAATATATGAACTATATGAAAAATTAGAATATAGTAACAAGAGATAGATTTACCTTCACAAGGTTTATCCTTCTCTTTGTCTTTTAATATTCTCAATACTTAGTGTCACATCCCAATTTTAGAGATATGAAAGTTCTAGAATATGGGAGACATAAGGTCACCCATGCTTGTAGAACCCACTCATGTATATAATAACATTGCCCAAGATCTTACCAAAACCTCATACATTAACTTAATTATCCAATAATAACGAAACTTTAACCAGCGAAAGCATAATTTAAAGACAATACTTTTACATACAATCCACACGAAAAGAATATTTAGGACTCTAAATAAATTATCAAATAAATAATATTCCAAAAATGAAACTCCTATAGCATCCAAAAATACTCTTCAATCATAGTACGCTAATAAACTTAAATAAGAAAATTCCTCAAGCGGAGTAGACTGCTTGAGCCATTACCTTGCCTCTTCATAATGCTCACCTAGAACCACACAAAGAAAAAGGGGTGAGATAGATGATCTTAATGAGTAAACAATATAAATTATACAATAACACATATCCCTTAGAAAGAGCTCATAACTTATAACTCATAGATCATGATTTGTAATTCATGACTCATAGTTTGCAATTTAACAAGGTTCTTAGAAATCACACTTATTACTAGTGAGTGAAGACCCTACTTAATTCACTCGCATACACTAAGGAAAGGTGGCCTCAAGCCAAATTCCAACTCCTAACTTTTGACTTGTAAAGAGTCATAAAATTGATTAGGCCTCACGGCTAGAACCATCCCTTCTAGCTGAGATGGATACTATGCCCCTACCCATCGAGTTAAGACCATATGCGTAGGTTTCGATGATTACTTATACTGGCACGAGGATTTTTGCATAAAAGGTTCATAAGTACCATAGCTAGAGCTAATGGTAATCACTTAAAATAATAACACTTATGAAAGCAATAACATGTAGCACAATAGCAATAGTAGTTTAACTTATTGAATAAAAGATAAATACTAGTGTGGTTCTAGAAAGAATATTAGGTAAGGCAGCAATCACAAAAGTTCTTTCTTATCATAGAATAATCAAAATGGTTTTAGACCAATTATCCTTTGGCAACCCAGGCTTTGCAAATAAGTCATATAGTTATAGTGGAGAATAGAAAGGTACTTGTGTTTCAAGAATCTCAAAGGTTCACATAGCATGATAGCTTGTACTTGTAACATGAATGTAATGTTTACTCACCTTGTGGTTCCTTAGCTCCTAATTACTGTAGTCCTTGAACTTCTAATACTCTTTAAGCTCTAACATAATATTATAATTCAATACTTAGCATTTGCTTAATCATCATGCTATCCTATCTCATAACTACCCCATGCACATATAACATTCATATATACTTAGAGTTGCACTTAGAAGTGCACTCATCACTTGCACATAACATGTTGACTTTTAAAGTCTTGCACACTTAGCCTTCTTAGGCTCATATGAAATCATATTATAAATCATACCATGACTTCTCTCAAGTCAAACACAATATCATGATCTTAATATCAATTCAATTTAACATTCTACTTAGTACACTTAACACTTTCCATATATATCAACTTAACAATTAACCTTAAAGAGTCATGCTTATCTCTTTTGACCAAATCATACAATCAATCTCATAGTCAATTTAAGATCATTAATTTGCTATTAACTCATCACAAAACTTATTTCACATGTTACTTAATCATGTACACATATTGATCACAACATAGTAGTTAGGATTAGGAAACCCTAGGTAGGCCGAATTCCTCTAGTCTTAAGTCTAAAGTCACTCCTTCAACTAACATGAAATTTAATCATTTATCATTCATGTATACATGTCAATAATCATTAAAAAATATCATATAAAAATTATAGACACTAGGATTAAATTCCCAATGTAGGCCGAATACACATCTTTATGGAAAACATGAACTTTCTTACTTTTCGCACTTTTCATTCATTATAGTAATATGTAAAAACACAATTTAAACTAATATTTTTCATGTACTCATAACAAGAATCATTTTATAACATTGATATATAGGAATAGGCACCTTCTTGAATTTTATACACATGAAAATTCTAACTTTTAAGTTTTAGGATGAAAACCATGAATTTTTCTTGTTTTCGGTACTTTCCAACTATTATAGTAATATACAAAAATATGATTTAAATCAATATTTTTCATCTAAACACAATAAAAATCAATTTAGAATACATTCACACACAAAGTGGCAGCTCCCTTTGAAAAATTGCATGAAAATTCTAACTTTTGGTTTTAGGGTTCACTTTTGGAGGATTCCAAAAGAAAAGGTTGTGTTTTTTGTTGAAAAATCGATTTCTCCTCCAAATAATTCACCTAGTCCAAATTAGATAGAAATAAAATAGTAAATATATAGCTCTAAATAGATTTCTTATGATTAGTTTTATAAAAAATCAAAAAGGAAATTGAAAGGAAAAAAAAAACTTACGAAAACGATCACAAAATTGCAAAGTTTGAAAGCACCTTTGTGAATTTTGGTTGAGAGAATATTTTTTAGAGAATTTTTCCATAGGAATTCTGAAGAATAATAGAATGGTGGCTGTCTCCTTAGGCTGGCTGAATTTTCACTTATATAATTAGGGTTTTGGCAAAATTACAAGTTTGATATTAATGAGCTAGGTTAGGAGTGTTTTGGTGTAGTAAGCATTTGAAAAATTGGGCCTTTTATTTAATTTAAGTGCTAATTATAAGAAATTAAAAATAATATATTTTTTGGATTATTTTCTTGAAATTTCTCCTAAAATATTTATTTAAAAATATTTTAAAAATACTCATAAAAATTATTTTAGGCTTAAAAATCGCTTTGTGCATGAAAATTCACTTTATGTGTAATAAATCATTTTATGCTTATGCACTTCAAATAACTTATTTCATAGTAATAATTCATATTATGCATATAAGGACTCATCTAATATGCTACATACTCATCAATCACATAACACATGAATTTTCAAGTAAATAGTTCTAAATTCAAGTAAATAGTCATGAAAACTCTTAGAGTGGGTGTGGGTTGTTACACTTAGAATAATTACTTTTCCAATACTCATTACATTGACAATAGAAACATTTTCTTTTGTCAACTATGGCATTATCATTGGACTTGTCCCTTGCAATTTCCTTTTTAGGATTTATAATAGAAACTTTTTCTATTACCTTAAAGTGCATTTTCCATCTAATGGAAATTTAAAATAAATTTAAAGAATTAAACTATTTGAAAATTATTATTCATCAAAAAATCTAGACTCGCTAATTGTTTAATGAATTTAATCATCAATGTTTGATGAATTTAATGATCACATGAAAATAATTCCAAATTTAGTTTAATTAAAATTAATAAGAAATAAAAGAAGTTTCTCACAATTCAAATTCTTTCATAAAGAATACTAGATAGAAAAATAGAAGAACAAGAAATTAAAGATGAAACATTTTCTTCTTTGATTTCTTTTCTCTAATTTCTTACACAAGTTAAATAGTAAGAATAAGAACAAGAATGAAAAATATGGAGAAGACAAATAAAAATAATGTTATGAAGATCAAGAAGAAACACTTTTTCCTTTTCTTCCTTTATAATTTATTTTCCTTTCCTTTTTTCTTTCTTCTCTTTTCCTATTTCTTTTTTTACAATTTTCTTCATATTCAAATAAAATAACTGTCTCAATATCTCATATTAATTAGTGTATTTATGCTCATCATACAACTCTTTTGTAGATGATGCATAACTACTTAGAGTCTTGTTATTCTCATATGTTATTTTTGCAACCTTTGACTTATAAAATAATCATATAGCATCAACCTCATCCAATATTTTGTTTCCATTGCACTTAAAGTGATATGTTTCTTTGGAGTAGTCTTTTCTCTAAAAGACCAAGAACAAATCTAGATGAATACATACACTATATACTTAACTGCAACTATGTACTTAAATGCAAGGAGCATAGATTTAGGTTATCAAACCAGTCCATAGATATGGGCCCTATGAGCCTAAAAGAATCAAATATATTTGCAAAAGGGTTTGTCAATTTCATATTATCAAAACATAGAAAATGACAAGATTAATAACTTATGTAACATATAGCTACCATAATGATTTGGTCTTTAATCAAAATGGTAATCCTGCTAATTTGGCAAATCCTATACTGCCAAATAGGAAATGAAAATCTCGTTAGGGTTGATTTCTAGTAGGTGATTGAATTCTTATTAGATTATCACAAATTCCTCAGATACACATTGTCATTATTGGAATTTTGATATCTAACAAGTGAACAACACTTGATCATCACAACTCTTTATGAGGCTCAATCAATCTTGTTCCTAGTGTTTCCAACCTCAGATACGCGTAATCATTATTGGATTTTCACACTAGTCAAGTCTAACCCATTGGACCAACAAGTATAATGATTTGAACATTATATGTCTCAAATACTCATTGTTGTTATTGACATACAATTTATCTTATATGCATAACATAATATGCTTAACAGTAACTTCAAGAAAACATTTAAATCAAATATGTCACCCATAACCAATGACATAAATGTTCAATTTTTTCTTGAATTATTGCTCCATCGAGAACCATGACTCGATATTTTCTTTAGAAGATTTTCGAGCTTTATAAATTAGTCTCACTTTGCATATTATCCATTTTAAATATACATCACATGCATTCATATATATCACATGTATATTTCATAAAATGAACAATATAACCATAGGTATGATCATGGATTCTATAGATCCACTTCCTAGCTACAAGGAATGGATATGGGATTTAGGTTAAACAAATTACAAACATGAAATTACAACACTTGTATCTTTATGCTCCCATAAGGTATCTTCATGGGTTGATCCTCTTCTTGTTTTTGCATCTCCATATGTACATTAGTAACCTTGGCATTCTAAGGTGAGATTACAAAAACAAAAGAGCTTATAGGCTCAATGGAATTGATTTACAACCTAAATGAGTAATTAACATTTAATTACATTCCATCAAATAAAATTAATTATTACATGTCTACATATTAGAAATCATACATAATGGTTTCCTAATCCATGATCAACCATCCATGCCTCTCAAACAACAAAAAAACATATATATACAACAATTGCATTTATAGATATCTTGTTCATCATTGCAACATTTCCAAAAAATCCATTTTGAATATCATATATTCAATTTTTTTATAGCTCAAAATCATATTTTAAATCATAGAAATTTATTAGATTGAAAAATTAATCCAAAACAATTTTGGAAAAAATTAAAGTTGGGTACAGACATAGTGAAAATTGCAACCATCTTTGTATCACTAACTCAATATGGATTTTGCAGGTGCAAAATTTGAATAGCAATCGCGATTCTCTAAACAAACCTAAACAACATTTGTTCTTATCCTTAATTCATGGGCGTGACAACAAATTTGCGGTCACAATATTTAATTTGTGGGCATGAATTTTGTGTCCGACAACATAACATTTGTGCAACAACTCCTTTTCAACCAAATCAAAAACCTCTAAAACAACATATAAAAAGGTTTTACATAGAAATTAAGTGGCTCTAATACCAATTGAATGAATAGTAGAGCCAAAAGTAGTGGAAGCAAGGTGGTGGGGTGAAATTTCAAACATTTTAAAATTTTACTTCACCCATTTTTAGTCCAAATATCCATCAAAGCAATCAATTAATTTTGTGTAAAACACATATGCATAGAAAGAAGAAAGAAGAGTAATCATATTACCTCTTATAAATTCCTTCTTTCTTTATTAGTATCAATTTGCAATTGAATTAGAACTTTAGTATCCTATGAATTCAAGAATTCAAGGAAAGAAGTGTTCCAAATCACATATATTTAGGCATTTGATAAATCATAATCAATCAACTATTTAAGTTGAAGGCCTGTGAAAGGTTAAGTTGGCAAAAGGAAATGAAAAAGTAACCATAGCTTAGCATTGTCAATAAGATATATCAAGTTATCATTTATAGATTTACAAGGATTCATGAACAATTAGAGCTAGGGTTTCCAAGTGACTCAAAAGGTTCAATGGTATTTCAAGGATATGTTTATCACATATGATGATATAACATATAATTTATGAATGCACATACTATGTTAGAATACTATATACTCGCCTCAATGCCTTAACTCCTGTAATGCACTTAGCATAAATAAAATGGATGCTCCTCAACCTCTTGAGCACCTTCCTTTCCCTTGTTACCTTTAGTCTCTACAATCGAATTATATCATTCATATTACACTTTGCATATCACTTAAAGAATTAATAGTCCAATCCTAGTCTACTTCTAGGTATTAACCCTAACATACTATCTTAAGACTTACCCTTATTCAATTCTACTAATCAAATAATCAATCCAAGTTCAATTTAATAAGTTCAACTCATATAAACACACCTTACAATTCATAGCATATACATACTTATGTTTATGTATTGGTCAATTTGGCCTAGGGTAAAAACTATATTCACATAGTTTCAAATTCTTATTTCTAAGGTCATATTTAATCAAGTCATCATATAAGCAATTCACATATATGGTTACAATAATTTAAGAAATCCAAATCTCTAAATTTCCATAAGTGGCTAAATGGCCCATCTAATATAACAACACACATCCACCCTATGAATTTTCATGACCAATTTGCTTGAATTTAGAACTATTAAGACTAAGTGTATGCTTTTATTAGAACTCATGTGTTATGTGCTTTATGGGTATGTGGCATATTATATTAGCTCTAATATGCATGATATGAATTATTATTGACAAATAAGTAATTTATATGAAGTACATGAGCATAAAATAATTTATTGCACATAAAATAAATTTTCATGCAAAAAGTAATTTTTAAGCATAAAATAATTTTTATAAGCATTTTTGAAATATTTTTAAATAAATATTTTTGCAGAAATTTTAATGAAAATAATAAGAAAAATATTTTATTTTTAATTATCTATAACAGCTCATAAAATAAATAAAAAGGCCAAATTTCTAAAAGCCCATTACACCAAAACACTCATCACCTAGTTCATTAAGGGTAATCTTAGAAATTGCCCAAAACCCTAAATATATAAGGTGAATTTCGGCCAGCCATTGTATCTAGCAGCCACCATGCTGTTATCTCATTATTTTGGCAAAAAAATTCTCTCAAAATTATTCTCTCTACCAAAATTCACAAAACCCCTTCAAACCTTACGATTTCTTGACCGTATTCATAAGTTTTTCTCTCCTTTCAATTTATTATTTGATTTCTATGAAACTAATCATGAGAAAATTATTTTGAACTGAATATTTACTGATTTTTATTGATTAAATTTGGTCTAGGTGAGTTTTTAGAAGAGAAAATAATTTTTCTACCGAAAATGCAAATCTCTTTACGCGAATTCTCCAAAGGTGAATTGTAAAACTCAAAATTTAAAATTTCATACATAAACTCATGGAGGGCTGCCAATTTGTATATATTTGTATTTTAAATGGATTTTTTTTGTGTTTAGATAAAAAAATATTGATTTAAAACATATTTTGTATATTATTGTAATAACCGAAAAGTTTCAAAAAAAAGAAAATTCATGGTTTTCATCCTAGAACTTAAAAGTTGAAAATTTTCATGTGTATGAACTGTAGGGGCTGCTGATTTGTATGATTTTGTATCCTAAACTGATTTTTGTTATGATTGGATGAAAAATAATGGTTTAAGGCATGTGTTTACATATTACTGTAATGACCGGAAAGTACTGGAAACAAGTTAGAAGCATGGTTTTCATCCTAAAATATAAAGTTAGAAAATTTTCATGCATATATATCTATATGGTGCTGATTCCTATGGCGTAGTGTTCTAAAATGATTTTTGTTTTGATTACATGAAAAGTCCTAGTTTAATCCATGTTTTTGCATATTACTGTAATGAACGGAAAGTATGAAAGTAAGAAAATTCAGGTTTACCTTGAATAAGGCATTATTATTGACATGTATATATAAATGATAAATGATTAAATTGCATGTTGGTTGAAAGAATGACTCTAGATAAGCCTAGAGGTGATTTGGTATACTTAGGGTATCTTAACCCCATGTTGTGATTAAGGTGTGAATGTGATTAAGAAATATGGAAATAGGTTTTATGATGAGTTAATAATGAATTAGTGATCTTAAATTGACAAAGAGATTGATTGAAAGAATTGGTCATAAGAGATAACCATGATACTTGAAAGGTTACTTGTAAGTCAACCTGTATGGGAGTGTTAAGTGTACTAAGTTAAATGTTAAAGTGATTTGATATTAAGATTATGATACTATGCTTGACTTTAGAAAACTCTTGGTATGAATTATAATGTGTTCTCATATGGGCCTACAAAGGCTAATGTGCAAGACTTTACAAGCTAATGTGTTAGGTGCAAATGATAAGTGCGTTTCTATATGCAACTCTAAGTGTATTAAATGTTATATGTGAATGGGGTAGTTATGGGATAGGATAACATGATGATTAAGCAAATACTAAGTATGAATTAAATGTTATGTTACAGCTTAAGGAATATTAAAGGTTTAAGGGCTACAAGTACTAGGAGCAAAGGAACCACAAAGTGAGTAAACATTATGTTCAAGTTACAAGTACAAGTTATCATGTTATGTGAATCTTTGATATCTTGAAACCCAAGTTCTTTTCTACTTTTTATATATGACTAAATGATTTCTTTGTAAGTTTAGGTTGCCAAAGAACATTTGGTCTAAAACAATTTTTGATTACTCAACTATAATAAAGAACCTTTATGATTATTGCCCTAACTTATATTCTTTCTAGAACTACACTATTATTTATCTTTTGTTTGATAAGCTAAACATCTATTGTTATTATGCCATATGTGATTGCATTTCTTCAATGCTATTTTATAGGTGATCACCATTAGCTCTAGCTATGGTACCATAACCCTTTTTATGTAGAAATCCTCATGCTGATGCAAGTAATCATCGGTTATGTGTTCGAGTGATTATGGCAATAACCTTCACTCTATGTGTTTGAGTGATTAAAGCAGCAGCCTTCACTCTATGTGTTATGTGTTATAAGTGTGATTTCTGCGAACCCCTCTAAATTGCAAACTTTGAACCATGAACTATGAATTTTTAAACATGAACTATGAATTATGAGCTATGAGCCCTTTCTAAGGGATATGTGTTCTTGTATAAGCCCTATTGTTTACTTATTGAGATCATTTATCTCACCCCTTTTCCTTGTGTGGTTCCAGGTGAGCATTATAAAGAGGCAAAGTGATAGCTCAAGCAACCTACTCCTCTTGGGGGATTTCCTTATCCAAGTTATTTCTATATTATGATGTGATAAGTCTCTAGATGCTACGGCAATTGGTGTTATGGGAGTTTTATTTTTTGGAACTTTACATTTTTGTGAACTTTATTTCGTGTCTAAATATTATTTCCTTATGGATTGTATTGAAGTATATTTTTTTTTAGCTTCCGCAACTTAGGGTTCTTCCTTTATAGAAGGTTTTGTTTTTTAAGTAAATGTATGAGGCTTGGTACAATCCTATGCATTATTTGTATATGTATAAGTGGGTTCTATGGGCATGGGTGACCTTATGTCTTCCCATATTCTAGGACCATCATGTCTCTAAAATTGGGATGTGACATCTAAGTAAACCCTAATCACTTTGTTCGCCTTTTTTATTTTAATTTCACATTTAATCAATTTAGCACATAAATAATACATTCACATTGCCAAATTAAATTTAGAATCAAGGTCTTGTGTAGCCAAATGACTCATGTTGGTATAACCCTAATCAAAGTTTGATCAAATCACAAATTGTTATTAAACCTAACACCCACACTCTTTTGCAAGTTAAATTAGTGGTTTGTTTTGAATTGAAGGGCCAAGGTTCATAAATTCCATAGTGGCCTAACCACCTTAACTCCAATTCTAATCTATAGCTTTAATCCATGCTAATCAAGCCAACATTCATCAATTACACATGGAAACATTCATAGTTTTTAATTATTAGAATTTAAATAACTCCTTATGAAAAACCCTAGTTTGGTTGAATCTAACAAAAGGGGAAAATCAAATTTCTTTCAATCAACTACAAAATAAGACTAGGTTAATCAAATTAACAAGTCAATAAGCACAATTTCTCATATGAATCATCAAAACAACAACATTATATTATAGCCCTAACTTGGCCGAATACATCACAAGTAAAACACAAATTTCTATTCTTATATATTAGTTCTTTTCATATATGCCAAACATTATTTCATATTCATATAGTCCCATTTCATCAATATTCAAAACAAGAAAAAGGTTGCCTCAATTTGCTAAACGTTGACCAAAGCAAAGAGGGAAGGAGAAGGAGAGTAAGATTTAACGATTTTAAGAAAGAACATAAGGATCAAATTTAAGTCATCAAAAGGGAGAGATTGTATATATAACATACCTTTAAAATTTTTCTTTCAATGATGATGAGAGGAAAAGAGGGGTGTGTTCTTCCTTTTTGTTAATGTGAGAATGAATGAAAGATAGTGAAGATTGATTAATTTAAAAGACTTAATTTTTGAATGGGTAGAGGAGGATGAATGGCTTTACAAGGAAGTTTTAGAAAGTGAAGAAAGATATTTTATTGTAAAAGATGTTAAGAGAAATGGTTAAGTACAATGAAGTATGAGTGTTATACATCCATTTTAGTAGAAGGTGTGGCCCACTTTCACTTATTCAGAACATATAAAAATAGATAATTAAAATAAAATATAATATTTGTACACTACACTCATGTCATGGCTGGCCATATGATATGAGATGGAACCCACAATCCACTCACACATTTATTTATTTAATTTGGCAATTTTGATATTTTTGGTATATATCAATATACTTATTTGTTTTCATCAATATAAATACTCAATATTAAATATATTAACACCAACCATACACCAATCAAGCATTTTCACATATCATGCACATCAACATTAATTCAAGATTGAAACATTTATACTTAAGGCATATATATATGTTCAGCTACCCTTTCCCATTAGGCCTTTGGTTCCTTTATTTCGTATTCATAGTTTTCTCATGCTTAATGTATCTAGGTCAAAAGAATCTAGAGCATTACACCAATTGTGTATAGGAGGAATAAGGTTGGAAGGCTTAATGACTTGCACATGTGTTTGTTTGTTTGTTTGTCTAACTGTTTATACATCATTTAAAAAACAAAAGCATCATACTAATCCACATTTTGGTTGCAAACATTTAGGAATATCTTCACTATGTCTAGAATTGAAATTAAGCTTATAGACTCTTTTGAAAGAGATGAAGCCTTTATGAGCAGAAAGAGGTTGAAATTGGGCCATATGATGGAGGAAGTTCAAGCTATCATTAGGAGGATGGTTTGATATGAAATGGACCTTATGATGGATGAGATCAAAGCTAAAATAAACCATTTTGGATAGTTTAAAAGGATTGCTAAGATATATGGAAGAGCCTAAAATCAAAAGAGTTACGGGGCAAACCATCCCAATAAGCATAAAACCATTAAGGGAATTCACTAACCTAAGGAGGCTCATATCCAATGTCTTTGAAGAGCTAAGGAAAAATGGCTTATTGCAACATGTAGACCTAAGGCCTTTGTCAAACCCATACCTTGCAAGTTTGTTGCCAAATTGAATTATCAATTTCATCAAGTTTTAGGACATGACATTGATCAACGTAGTCACCTAAGGCATGAAATCCAATATCTAATAGATAATGGAGAACTTTTTATAAAGCCTGATGTATGAAGACTCTTCTCATTAAAGATGAAGCTTAAGCCCAATTGCTAGAATAAGATAGTATTGCATATCTAACACCCCTAATTTATAAAACTTTTTATGATGAAATAAAGCATGACCTTTGTTTTAAACACTTAAAGCAAACTATGAGGTGAAAAATAAAATTGGTAATGAACAAAGAACATAACCCTGCTTAGCATCTTACAATAAGGCTCTAAGCAAAAGTAAAAGGTAAGAGAGAGAGAATAGTTAGCTAGCAAATCTGAAAAGGTTAGTTAACGATAAATAAAAGGGCAAAAGCTGAAGAAATGTGGTTCTATCTTGCCTGAAAATGTTCTTAGGCTATGATTTTTTCAAAAAGAGATATGTAGAGATATTGCATTAATTTTGCATTCAAGGGCATTACATAATTCTAACCCCTTATAGCCATCTAACAATCACTTTTTTCTATGAATTAGAATTGACTCATGTCATGACTAGATTTTCGGCCCCAGGTGGATGAGACTTTGTTCTACTTTCCAATAGAATATTATGGACAGATGCAATGGCCTGGGGCCCGAGATAGAAAAAGAAGTTGCCATCTAGTTTTTAAAAACTAGGAAAAAGGGGTGACTAGGATTCCTTGCTTATTATCTAACCATCCAAATCAAAGATTCTAGGCAAGAAAGTTAGGTATGATTCCTTCAGCATGCTTTTAAACAATTCTTAACTAATTTATGAAATGCTTTAATATTACTAACTTGCCATGCCTTTTCCTTTGCCTTTTTAGTGGGTTGTTATACATGCTTTATGCCTTCCTAATTCATTTT
The DNA here is from genome assembly GCA_947687605.1 of Reutealis trisperma. Taxonomy (NCBI): domain Eukaryota; kingdom Viridiplantae; phylum Streptophyta; class Magnoliopsida; order Malpighiales; family Euphorbiaceae; genus Reutealis; species Reutealis trisperma. The sequence goes on from CANTUT010000439.1 coordinate 16,518, forward strand.
AATCCTAGAATATCCTTTGGGTTTCTACCAATTTTATTCAACAATTCATCATGCCTAGTATAGATCATGTTGGAAAGTAGTAAAAACCTATGCCATGAATACTAAGAAATAAACAAACATAAACATGCCAATCTAGTTAATTAATTAACCAATTATTTGTCTAGGGTAATATGCATAAAAATAATAACCAATTATTATAGCTAGTTAATAATTTGTCCTAGGGTAATAATAAACAATTATTCTAAGTGATAAGAGGTTCATTTTAATGTTTAGCTATATGCATAAAAATCTTTAATTACCATATTACATGCCTATGACCAAACATTTAAAACCTATGACTAAGTTAATTTAAAGAGGTAAGGGAAGAAAATTAAAATGACCTTTTACAACCCATAAATTTAACAAAGTAATAAAAATAAAATGAACCTAAGCTATTAGACCTCTTATGAGGAACCTAAACTACCTAGAAGCCCCCAAAATAGGCAGCTTGATCTTCTCAAATAGACCTCAAGGATGGATGGAGGGCCATGTGCCTACCCTAGAGGCACATGGTGCTTCATATGCCTTTCCTCCTCCTAAAAAAAGTCTGGTCTCTTGATCTTAACTCCAACAATTCTCTAATTGGTTTTTAGTTCATCTAGTGGTCTCCTAATTATGACGCCTCACCCAAGCACCAGTCCAATCTATTGAAAGGGATCAAAATGCTCATTTGGGTTTAGTCTCACGATGGAACCCTTAGGTTCGGATTGGTTGATTTGAAAAATGGTTTAAAGATGCCACCTTAATTTTATTTTTTAATTTGGAAAAAGTTAAGGAAAAGCCCATTTTAGATAACTGTAATTTATTTATCCCAATAGAAAAGTGCACTAGTCCTTGATTACCAAACAAGATTTAAGGACTAGGTTTTTGGTTTGTTTAGAAAAGATTAGTTGGCAAGTTTAACACACAATTACTTAAAATAAATTTCATGAACAATTATAAATGCATGATCAATTATACATATGCGTGATTCATTCATTCATCCATTAAATAAGTAAAATAATAAAAAGGAAAGTAAAAGTAAAAGTATAAATTAAATTTACATGAAAACCCTAAAATAGGGACACTTCTTCTAGCCTTTATGGGTTATAGGAAAACACATTCCCCATACTAAATCTTAAAGCAATACATAAACTAAAGAATAGGAAACAAATCTTAATTTATATGAAAAGGATGAAAAGGGGGAATATGGTTGTTTATTTTAGTTGGATTTGATGCTTGGAACAAGCATGTCTATGTATTCCTTTGAATAGGAATCACAATCTGTGTAGCTCGCCTTTCTTACAAAAGGGATCAGTTTTAGTCTTAGTCTTTTATCATGTTTCGATTCATTGATTAAAAGGAGGATTGAATTAATTAATTTAACCAATTTAAGTGATTACCAAATTATTAGTTAGGTTAGATTTTAATTAACATGAATGAAATTAAAGTGATTAATTAGAGAATATGGGGTAAAAGAGAAATAGATAAGGTGAAGAGCCTTAGAGAGAGAAGGGATCTCAAGGAGGGAATTCCCAATGAGGGAAATAAGAAAATAAGAAAATTAAAGAAAGGAAAAGTTAAAGTAAAAGTAAAATACCTAGCATGAGCATGGTTTAGGGACATAGGAAAGATGAAGTGAGTGACCAAACCACAATTCCACCTTCTTAGCTTAGCAGAATGACATCTCTTAATTGGCTTAGGGTGACTTAGATGGCATTGTTAAGAAAGTTCCTCGAGCAAACTTGAGAAAAGCTACCATAAAATGATGACCCAACACAATTACTTTGCAAAGCAAGGAGCAGATGCAAATAAAACTTAAAAAAACTGTTTGCTTTTGAGATCAAAAAGTTGATCAAGCAAATTCAGAGCCAAAAGGTAACCAAAACTTAGTAGGAGGACCCTATAATAGGAGGAAAGCTGGGGAAAGTTTCATACACTTTTGATATGGGATTTTGGAATAGTATGAAGGTTCACTGCATGTGCGCCTGCAGTTACCACTTATAGGTATGCGGTGACCGTACTGGTCTCTCTCCTGTGAGCCAAGTCCTGATTTGTTCTAGCCCATTTTTACCCATTTCTCATTTGATTTAAGCTCGGTTTGATTTTATAGGTATGTAATTAAGTGTCAGACATTTAGAGGTACAAATTTGAGAGTCCACAACTGCCCTTTTATCAAATTTGGCAGGACAGAAGGCTAAGTCTGATAAGTGTGAATGGGGAAAATTTTGATAGTTTTTGAGAAACTAAAGGTCCTGGTCAGCTTTAGGATTTATGCTGAGGTGCCATGTCTATTTTTGGGCTTTTCTAAATTGATTTGGATTGTTTTCCAATTTTTAGGCATTTTTTATTTTTTTTGTCTTTCCGTCTTAACAGAAGCATCCAAAGTCTGATGTGAGATAAGATTAGTTATATGGCAAGATAAAATCATTATGAGTAAGCAAAAATTTAAGACACTATATTCTAACTTGAAATGGATCCAGAATTGCATCCTGCATGATCTGGTAATGAAAAATTATTATACAAATGGACCCTTATATAAAGGAATCACCACCTCTCAATTTGTCACTTTTCCTCATTTGTTAGATTTTCATTCTCTCTCTAAAGTTCATTTGCTCTAACTTCTCTCTAGAATTCCTTCACTTCCACATGGCTTATTCTTCTACTAGTAGTCACCACATTCGGAGCTACCAAGCTTAGTGGGAGAACACCAGTCTAGCATATATGCTTCAAGAGCTAGGGCACAATATGTCTTGGACTAGCACCATGGAGATATTTATTTCAACTTTTCCTAATTCATGGTTAGTTTGCATAGAAACACACCTATAGCTTGCAACTTAGGTTAAAATAAATCAAATAATTAAATGGCAATAAATGATTTAATCATATCCCCCTTTTTTTTACTTATTATTTATTTTTATTTATTATTATTAGTTTTTATTTTTTTATATGTTTTTTATTTTTATTTATTATTATTATATTTTTTTTTTTTTTTTTGGAAATAATGACTATGAGTATGAGATTTAGAAGAGGGCAGGACGAACCTTGGGGATGTATTTACTTACCTACAGGGCTATGAGTCAGTTCATGATCTGGTTGAGCCATCTAGTTTGCTCAACCTCCTATATTTGGACTATTCTCATTATAGCAACCTTTTATTACTGAGAACTTTGGCAGAGAGGTGGTGGAATACCACTAACACATTTCATTTTCCATAAAGGGCTGTACTTTTGTCCTTGGCCTCTTAAGTTCTATCCAGATTAGCATTCAATTGGGTCTAAGAAATTGATTGAGGTATTAGGTTTTGATGCGCCATGTGGGGATGTTCATATTTCTCAGGTCTGGCTCTAGAACCATATTATTTCTATTGTTTTTGCTGCGTACCTTGCCACTAACGAGCAGGTTGCTTATCTTATGATGCTAATAATTATGGGACGCTCATTTTATCATATGAGGAAGGACACTACTCATATGAATATCCTTTGATCCCTGGAGGATCTGACTGTCATTGGAGAGTATGACTGGGGTGGAGTTGCTTTGTGTGTCATATACAGGGAGATGTTTGATTTCTCCTGAGTAGTTTTTTATGGATTGGGCGAAACCCATATTATCTGGGAGGTACATTATTACTGCTTTGCTTCTTTTTTCTTATATGTTTGCCCTCAGCTTATCTATCTTGACTACTTTCTACTTTACAGTACTGTGAGGGCTTGCCCAAACACCGGCCCGATCAGCTAGAGGAATCGGGATGCTCATTCGGGTTTAGACTCGTAATGGAACCCTCAAGTTCGAATTGGTTGGTTTTGAAAATAATTTTACGAGTCACCACCTTAATTTTATTTAGTTGGAAAAACAATAAGGAAAAAATCCAAATTGACTCCAATTTATTAATTTTGCAATTAATTTACCTAAAGATAAAAATCACTAGTTTGGTAACCAAGTTGAGCTCAAGGACTAGGTTTTTGGTTAAATAATCTAAATTTAGCTTTTTAAGTTTAATTTGACTTAAAAATTAATTTTATGGATGACAAATATTATATGACATTTATAATATCATGATTAATGCATGAGCATGGTATAGAGTGCAATGAGAGAAGTAGAATGAAACATCCACAAATTACATTAATTAAAAAGGGGAAAGCATATTGATTGGGATTTGGATTTGAGGTTTGGATTTAGATTCCAAATGTGCTTGCGTGCCCATTGAACAGGAATCAAAACCCACGTAGTTCATTTCACGATTAAGTGCAAGGGTTACGTAGTTCATTCCACGATTAAGTGCAAGGGTTTAGGGGTTGATTTGATTGATTGATTTGATTAGTGTTTAAGACAAAGATGATGATACCTTCAATTTTGGAGGGTGGAGAGTTTTACTAGACTGAAGTTCTTTTTTATCAGGATCAAGTGATTAGATTGATTGGGAGATTAATTAATTAATTAAAATGATTAATTATCTAATTAATATGATGAAAATGATGAATGGATTAACTAATTAAAAAGATTAATTTATTAATCTGGATAAAGGGTGGATTAAGAAAGATGATTAATTTGATTTTGAAAAACTAATTAATTAATTAATTAAAAAGATTAATTAATTAATTAATTGAGTGATTAATTTTAATTTTAAAAAAAAAGAGTTTTAGTTAATTAAAAAGATTAATTAACTTAGTTAGGATGAGATAATTATTTAATTAATTAGAGAGTGGTTAGAGGGAGAATAAGAGAAGAATTAGTAGATAGCCATCAATACTAATTCAAGAGGTATTGAAAAATGATGAATATGAGGGTGTATTTATAGGAAAATGAGGGTGAGGGTAATTTGGGAAGTGGAAAAGTGAAAAGACAAAAGGGGTAGGGCTGGAAAAATGGTGAAAAATCATATTGGGGGCATTTTAGGAATAGCAAAAAGGGAAGTGGAGCCCATGCCACCAAAGCCAATGCTGGCTTTATGTCTCTGAGTGGGGTACCGGCGCTGCCCCAGGCCTTGGTGGGTATGCCATCTGGATTTCTACTTTGTGCTCAGTCAAATTTTAAGACTTCGAGTCAGTTTTTGGGAGTTTTAGAGTTCAAAAAATTAATCGGTCAGCTTTGATAGATTCAAATTTAATTTTAAACAATAGAATAGTCAATTTGAGAAATGATCCAGCCAATTTTGAAAAAAAAACTGTCTAATATAGTAGGTCCGGTTAGGATACGAACGGTGCTAGTGTTTAAAAATTAAACATCCTCATACTAATCTTAACAGGTGTCAAGCTGCGGCCGAATGATAAGGTGAAAAATTAAGAGTTCACAGCTGCCCCCTCATCAAAATTATCTTGTCTGTAGGGCAATTATGATGATAGTGAAGCCAGAAAAAGAGGTGGTACAAGGAACCAAAATGATGTCTAAGTTAGTGCTTAGATATGTTTGGGTGGGAAACATGGTTGAAAAAGGAAGATGGTAAAAAGAACCATAAGGATGTTTAAGCAATCACTCCTAAACATTTATGAGGGAAAAATACGGCTATGAATGGAAGTGAAAAAATGGACCAAAGGGATGTCTAAGATAGTGGCTAGATATTTTTGGGTGAATTGATGGATTTAGGTAAAAGATGTGGAAAGTGGAACCATATAGATGTCTAAGTGATCGTTTCTAGACATTTATGGGTGAAATTGATCGATTTAAATAAAAGAGATGGAAAAAGAAACCACATTAATGTCTAGGTGATCATTTGTGGACATTTATGGGTGCAGGTAATGGATTTAGATAAAAAGGATGGAGAAATGAACCACATGGATGTCTAGGTGACCATTTCTAGAGATTTATGGGTGAAGTTGATGAATTTAGATAGAAGATGATTTAGTGAAAGAAGAGCCTCCACCTATAACGAGTCAACTCAAAAGATTCTAACAAGATTTTAGGAAAGGGAAAGCCTCGGCCTATAACGAGTTAGCTCAAGAGATTCTGAAAAGATCTTGGTAAGAGGAAAGACTCAGCCTATAGCAAGTTAGCTTGACAGATTCTGAAAAGATTTTAGTAAAGGAAGAGCCTCAGCATATGACGAGTTGGCTCAAGAGATTCTAATAAGATTTTCATTGCACTAAAGAAACTTAGGCTTTTGAATGTGAGGGGTTAGGCCTTTTGAAAGAATAAGGAACTTTGCCAGGAATAAAGGGACTCTGGAAGTAACACTTCATTGATTAGATATGGAAAGGTGCAATTTAACTTCAAAAAGACATTGGTCAGCTTTAGGAGGTATCGATAAGCTTTGAAAAAGTACTGGTCAGCTTTAAGAGATGTCGGTGAGGCTATTGGCTCAGCTTATACATGATGATTGCAGATGATTGCATAGATACAGGTGCATAGATGATGCATGTTTATATATGCATGTTTCAGAATTCATGGACCTTTCGCTTGAATTATATGCCATACATGATTTGTGATGATGCCTATCATGGATGCATGAGGGTGGATTTACACATTTGCTTTATGAATACAGTTTTTTTTTCATGTGACTTTTTGTGTTCATATAGCCATGCATTTGTGGATTGAGAAACTTGACAAAGTTAAAGAACTCAACTTAGGTTGGTATGGAATAGTTGCTATAGTGGCATTACGAGGAGTTTGAGTGGATTGATTTTTTTTTTGAGGGATTGATTTAGGTTTTTGGAATTTGGTGGCCTGTGTTTTCTATTTTGGTACTGCTAAAAAGGAGTTGTATCCCACCTTTAGAAAGTTCAATGCTATGGCCTGGCTATGACTCCAAGGCAACTTTAGTAGCTCCAGAGTTCAAAGTTTAGCATTTTGTAGATTTTTTAGGATTTTTTTTTTATTTTGGACTTGTCTTAGAATGTCGCAAGCTAGATCACGGTTGGTGATGGTTAAGTGAATTTAACAGTTATGATTGAGAAGTTCCATAATCCTAGTAACCAGGGAGATTTGAGGGGGCAGAGGCTCTAGATGAGGGCCTTAGTTTTCTAAGAGTCGGATACCTGTTTCATGAGTCTATTAGCAAAGAATTTTGTGGCTAGAGCTATATTAGCGGAGACACTAATGATTCTTAATTATTTTGTTCAAGGTTTAAGAGATCGATTGTCTCGTTGGTTGTTCTTCAAGTGAGAAAAATTTATCTATTCTTACCATTTTTATTGGGGGTGCTTTATGGGTGTTTGTTTTAGGTTTTGGGTTATCTTAGAAGTGTGGTTGATGGATCATTTTTAGGTGGTAGCCTTTACTTTTCATTCCGCACATGCCTTATTGAGACTCTGCTAGAGACCGAATAGAATGGTTGCTTGCAACTTGCCCCTACAGAACACATTTTTAGCACTACCAATGGTAAGGGATTAGATCCCTCATGACTGAGGGCCATGAGTATCAAGTGGTTTGCCTATTAGGTTTCATTTGAATGACCTCCCACTAAGGGATGAAGTTCTTGAAGCAGATGAGGCAAACTCAGGATGTGCCCCTAATTTTCCTTTCTCAGAGTCTATGTAGATCACAACTTTTATTACCAAAGTCTATCATGTGGCTAGTTGAGGAGTTATCATCCTGTTTATTCTAGGATTTCACTTAGGGCTATGAAAAGGTACGATAAGTGGTTCATAAAGGTGGTTTAACCAGTTGAGAAAAAGTGCTAGGCTGCCCTACTATGGGTAATAGGGCATAACACAGATGAGGAAGGAGAGATTGTAAGAGGATCCACTCATAGCAAGAGGACTATAGCATAAATAGAAAGGTGACTCGATCTTTGAAGGAGACTCAGGGATCTACTAGAAGTGTGACACCATAGGTTATAGTAGTGACTCAAACTACAGTGATGTGACAAAGGAGACTGTGACTGTAGTGAGATAGGATGACACTACATTAGAGGTCCAGAGAAGGTTGGTATAGTTTTGGTTGAAAGGGTACTACAGTTTTGAACTACAGAGAAGCATTTTTTAGGAGTAGTTTCAGAACTATTGGTATTTAAAAAAGGGTTTCTGATACTATTGTGGGAGCAATTTTGATTCTACCAATACTGCTAATACTGCGGCAAAGGGAGCTATAGAGACTTTAAGGAGGAGTGTACCCATGTGAGGATATTTTGGCAGACTCTGACTCTGACAAGGACATGAGAGATTTGCACCTTAGGAAGTGGAGGAGGACTATGTTCACCTCAGAATATACTATCCAAAGGCAACCCGCAAGTATACCGAGCAATTGTAGTATATCAGATGCACCCAAGATTATATCTCTCAAGGAATTGCTAATAGAATTTACCTATTCCTTTTTTAAATCAAACTAATAAAAATTAACTAAATGATAGATGATAAAAATGAGAATTTGTAAAATTAAATCATGGGAAAGCAAGTAATTAAAGAAAATGCTAATGTGAATGCTAAAGTTTAAATGCAATGTATGAGAAAATTGCCTAGGTTTGTATTCCATTTATCACTTTCAAGATGTTAAAGTATTTACCCAAATGATTATGCTATTGCTATATCTCAAGACTTATGTTTCCAATTCATCTCAAGATTCCTAAAAAAAATGATTTCCAAGATTAAACTTCATCTCTCGATCCTTCATTTAATCCCTAGGATGAACAAATGGTAGTTAAGCAAATTATTCATAAAATTCATTCAATTTGATTAAGAAAACTAAGCATAATCAATCAAGAGACAATTCAATAGTATAGCATGATAAACTTCAGACAAACCCTAGACAAGAATGAAATTAGCTCATGGAAAATAAATAAATCATCTCGATCTTATTATAATCAAAAGAATCCATCAAATCAATTTTATCAATTCAATAATCCAAAAGAGAATTATAATAAAGAAATAAGAATTAAACCACATTGATCAATCCGTTTAATCTGATTCAATCTCTTGAATCTTCACAAAGGAATTCCCAAGAACCAAAATGAAATCCTAATATAAGTATCAAATCTGAAAACTAAAAGAGAAATAGAAAAAGAAATGATGTCCCACTAGAATATTTTAAATGAACAATGTCTTAGCCTCTTTCTCAATTCGGCTCTCCTAAAATAAATGTTTCTCCTTCTATTTATACTTTCCAAAATAATCTAGGGTTAAAAATCCCTTAAAAACTCAGATAAAATTTGATTACTGCTCAAAAATAGAGCGGCTGGGCGCCAGGATCTTTCAGCTAGGTGTCATTTCAATCAGTTGCAAGTGGAAACTTTCAACTACGAGGCATTGAGGGTCCTAGGGGCACACTGGGGTAGGCATGCAGCAAGAATCACTCAGTTGCAGCTCACTGGAGGGTTACTAAAGTGTCGCTGGGCAGGTGTGCAGCAGGTAGCTCTCAGCAGCGGCTTGCTGGGCCTTGCTGCGAGGCGTTGAGGCCAACTAGTGTGCTATGGTGTGCTGGCTTGCTTCCACGTGTTCACATCCTATCCTACCATGCTATGACAAGCTATCCAGTGTACAACATTCCATCGAATTTTTTGTTTTCACTCCAAACTTTTGTTTTGAAGCATAATTCCTACAAAACATGAAAAAACCTCCCTCAAACCTAAAAAAGGATTAAAATAACATAATATAACCTATATGGATACAAATTTAATATAATTACACACAAAATGACTAATTTAACATGAATAAAACTATGTAAATATGCAACTAATAACTTCCCCCACACTTACTCTTTGCTTATCCTCAAACAAAAACATACTCAATAGTTTTCCCTTATATCCTTAAGAAAATATAGTGTGAGCCTCAAAAGATGAGTGTTTGAATAAGAGTATAACAACAATTACAGAATACTCAACATAATTTACCCAAAATCACCACAAATCCACCAAGTATCAATCAAATCGTTGCAAGGATTACCAAAAATAAAGCTTATTGCACTTCATGAGAAGCATATACACTCACTATTATCAAAGAGAAGCTCTAATCAAAGGATTTATATCCATGATGCTCATCCACCTTATAGGCACACTAACCCATTTTGTCTCTACTAATGGAGTCCATAAAGGTCGAAAAGATCAAAAGGTCTTTATTACAGTTGTAACAGGGTTTAAAGGGTAAAAGACTAATCAAGAAATAGGCTATGATGTAAAATATAACACATAATTCTTCTTTCTTTAAGAACAATGGAGTAATCAACATTCTGAAATTCTAATTCTTTTTAGCTTTTGGATTCTATCTAAGGGAATTTTTTTTTAAATGTGAACAATCTTTCTCCCACACTTAATTTTGTATAAGAGTTCCATTTGTTATCCCATCACTCCACTCAATTACAAGCATTCTTGAAGATATCACAATCTTAAACTCAAAATTTTGCTTCATTATTTAAAGAAATCCCAAGTTGGTGATAAGATGGCTAAATGACAACAAAGAAACTCAAGTTTAAAATATGCATATTCATGCATTTATTTGGCTCAAAGGGCTAACTAGGAGAAATTACATCAAATGGGTAGATATAAGGATTTGGCTAAAATAAAGAAATGCCTCAATCATTTCTTCCTTTCCTAGGTGGACTAAAAATTTCACTTTGACTAATTGGCTAGCATGTTCTAAGGTAGGCAAGACTGCTTAATGATAACATGTTGCATAAGCCCTTTCTAAGTTTAGCATACATAAGCTTCTTATGGTAATTCAAACAAATCAAAGATTCAACTCAAATTTAAAGCAATGATCTAGTGTAAAAAGAGTTTAATATCCATAACAATTCCAAATAATCTAATTCAAACACAATCTTATTATATCATCGGCCACACTTAAATTTTAATTCCAAAATCAACACTTTGAGTCAATCCAAGTAAACAGTCAAGTAAGCTTAACAAAGAGGACAAAACAAAGGAACAAACTCATAAAAGATTAACACAGTATGCACAATGGTAAAGAAAATAGTACACGAATTAATAATAAAACAAAGAAATTATTCCCCCCCCCCCACTTGAACTCTACATTGCCCTCAATGTGGAAATGTATGCATCAAAACACAAAGGACTACTAGGAATGAAATACTACAAATTAAATGCTAAAATAGGAATGTTACCTTATGCATCTGCTTCTAACAGCAAAGGAGGGAGTGAGTCCAACATACTGCCATACCATTTACAAAACTGTGTAAACTTGTGCCTATGAGATTTTTGCTCTTTCTCCATCTTGTCAAACCTTTTGTTTATCTTAGCCATCCTGGCCTGATTTTTTTCTTCCATCAAATCAAGTTTTCTCAAAACTAGTTGCCACCCTTCCACCTCACCAGTTGGCTCTATAGCAGAAGGAGCTATCTCAATGGCATGCTCGCTTTCAGGATTACTCGATGAGGACCCTCTATAAAGCACATTCGGTGGTGGGTTCTTGAGCCGGTGATCCCTATAACATTTTTGAGTTTTTGGTTCCCTCAGACATCGTTCCACAGTAATCACCTCAGACTAAATCCATGAATCCATAGTGAAATTCCATTTTGGTAATGGTTGTAATTCTCCAGAGTTCAAATCAATAAGATCATAGGAAATCACTATTGCTAAAATAATGTGCCCTATGTTCATCATTGTTTGACACAACAAAGAGGCCGTGTCAATCTATTTCCTATTTGCCAAGCATAATAACACACACAATTCCTTGTATGAAACTTTACTACTCTCTGATTTTCCAAACACTACATGGCACATGAATTTGTGCAAAATGAGAATAGCATGATCTTTGATAAACCCATTATGAGCCTTGTTTAGATCAAAATTTTTAAGCCCAGTCAATTGTTCCTAAAATTCACTTATGTTTGTAACAATCCACATCTACCCTAGGAGTTTTAGTGACAAATTATTTGAATTTAGGGTTATTGTGACAAATTGTGTGACTATATGAAATTTATGTGTGAAATGATTTATGGGTTTGGGACATATTAAATTAATTTTAATATGTCTAATATGAATTATTATCGTGAAATAAATAATTGAATAAAATGCATTAGCATGAAATAATTTATTTTCATAAAATGAATTTTCATGTAAAAATTAAAACCCTACCTTTAAATATGAAAATTTCGGCCAGCCCTATTGTTCCAGCAGCCATCACTTTAATTTTCTATATTTTAATAAAAAAAATTCTCTCAAAATAATTCTCTTTACCGAAATTAAGAAAACACCTTTCAATTTTGCGATTTCTTGACCGTAATCGTAAGTTTTTCTTCTCTTTCAATTCCTTAACCGATTTCTATGAAATAAATTATGAGAAAATTATTTTGAATTGGTTGTTTACTGATTTTTATAGATTTAATTCAATATGGGTGTGTTTTTGAAAGAGAAATTTAATTCTCTACTAAAAACACAAATCTTTCCGCGTGATTTCTCTAAAGGTGAATCCTGTAACTTAAAATTTAAATTTTTATGCGTAAACATCACTAAAGGGGCACAATTTCTGAATCATTGATTTCTAAACTGATTTTTGATGTATTTCTACATATTATTGTAATGACCAAAAAGTTTCGAAAAACAAAGGAATTTAAGGTTTTTGTGCTAGAACTTAGAAGTTAGAAAATTGTATGAGTTTTTACACATATGGCTATCGAATTGTGATGTTTAATATTCTAAATTGAGATTTGTTTTGTTTGGATGAAATGTAATGATTAATATCATATGTTTAAATATTATTGTAATGAATGGAAAGCATGGAAAGCGTGAAAACTCATGATTTTCACCCTAAGCCCTAAAACTTGGAATTTTTTTATATAATTATTATTTATGGTAGCCAAATCATACATGAAAATGTTCTAAACTGATATTTTCTATGATTGAAAGAAAAATAATGATTTAAACCACTTGTTTACATATTACTGTAATGACCGAAAAATACTGAAAATAAGAAAACTCAAGGTTTTCCATCCTAAAACCCAAAATTTGAATTTTCATGTATGAAACATACCTATTGCTGCCAATTCATGTAGATTAAAGTTCTAAAATGATTTTTTTGTATTTACATGAAAAATCTTGATTCAAACCATGTTTTTACATATTATTATAATAGATGGAAAGTGCAAAAAGTAAGAAAAAATTCAGTTTTTCCCTTGATAGTGTATTCATCCTACCGTAGGATCTTTATCTCAATGTCTATAATTTTTATACAATGTATTTTGATGATTATTGTAATAACCCACACCTACCCCAGGAGTTTCCAGGACCAATTTGCTTGATTTAGAACTATTAACACTAAATGCATGCTTTTATGGGAATATTTGTGCTATGTGATTGATGAGTATGTGACATGTTAAATTAATTTTAATATGCATAATATGAGTTATTATTGTAAAATAAATGATTTATATGAAGTACATTAGCATACAATAAATTATTTTAAATAAAATGAATTTTCATGCATAAAGGCAATTTTTAAGCATAAAATAATTTTATGAGTATTTTTAAAATATTTTTAAATAAATGTTTTGGAGGAAATTTTAATGGAAATAATAAAAATATATTTTTATTTTAATTACTCATAATCAGCCCCTAATTTAAACAAAAAACCCAAATACATAAAAGCTCACTACCCAAAAACCATTCTAACATAGCTCATTAAGGGTATTAGTGGAAAATTGCCCAAAACCCTAATATATAATGAAAAATTCGGCCAGCCTAGGATTTCTAGCACCCATCACTCTAATTTTCTATATCATAGCAGAATAATTCTCTCAAAATATGTCTCTTAACCGAAATTAAGAAAACACCTTTCAGTTTTGCAATTTGTTGACCATAATCGTAAGTTTTCCTTCTCTTTCAATTCCTAAACTGATTTCTATGAAATAAATTATGAGAAAATTATTTTGAACAAGTTTTTTACTGATTTTTATAGATTTAATTCTATTTGAGTGAGTTTTTGGGAAAGAAAATCTATTTTCTACCGAAAACACAAATATCTCGGAATATTTCTTCAAAGGTGAATCATGTAACTTAAAATCACAATTCTTGTGCATAAACATCACTAGAGGGGGGAGATTTGTGCATTATTATTTTCTAAAATGATTTTTGATTTGTTTTGGTGAAAAATATTAGATTAAATTATATTTCTGCATATTTCTATGATGACCGGAAAGCTTCAGAAAACAAAAGAATTCAAGACTTTTGTGCTAGAACTTAGAAGTTGGAAAATTCTATTATTAAATTATTATGTGGCTACCAATTTGTTTGAGGAAGAACTCTAATATGATATTTGTTTTGTTTAGATGAAAAATAATGATTTAAATCATGTGTTTGCATATTGCTGTAATGAATGGAAAGCACAAAAACTCATGATTTTTACCTAAGTCTTAAAACTTGGAATTTTTTTGTATAAATATTATCTATGGCTGTTGAATCATGCATGAACATGTTCTAAACTAATATTTGCTATGATTGAATGAAAAATAATGGTTTAAACCACCTGTTTACATATTACTATAATGACCGAAAAATACCAAAAATAAGAAAATGCATGGTTTTGTATCCTATAACCCAAAAAGTTGAATTTTCATGTATGAGAAATACCATATATGGCCAATTCATGTGAATTAAAATTCTAAAATGATTTTTGTTATGTTTACATGAAAAATCTTGACTTAAACCATGTTTTTACATATTACTATAATAGACGAAAAATGCCAAAAAAACAAAAGAAAATTTAGTTTTCCTTTTGGTGACGCATTCAACCTACATTAATCTTTTTATCCCCATGTCTATAATTTTTGTGTAATGAATTTTGATGATTATTGACATGTATTTATATATAATAAATGATAAAATTGCATGTTAGTTGAAGGTATGAGACCCTAGACAAGCTTAAAGGCATTTTGGTATACTTAAGGTATACTTAAGGTATCTTAATCTTATATTGTGATTAGAATGTAAATGTGATTAGGAAATATGGAACTATATGTTATGATGACTTGATAATGAATACAAGGTTTTGAGCTGATGAAGTGACAATTGAATAAAATGATCATAAGAGTTATGCATGACACTTGAAAGGTTAATTGTTAAGTTAACATGTATGGAAGTGTAAAGTGTACTAAGATGATTGTTAAAGTGAATTGATATTAGGATAATGATATTATGATGGACTTAGAAAGGTATAGACATAATTGTAATGTGTTTTCATATGAGCCAATCAGGGCTAAGTGTGTAAGACATTTAAAGTCAACATGTTATATGCAAGTGATGAGTACACTTATACGTATAACTCTAAGTGTATGTGAATGCTATATTGCATGGGATAGTTATGGGATAGGAGCATCATGACTAAATAAATACTAAGTATTAAATTAAATATATGATAGAGCTTGAGGAGTCTTAGAAGTCTAAGGGCTACATATACTACGAGTAAAGGAACCCCAAGGTGAGTAAACTCTATATTCCTGTTTTCAGTATGAGTAAACACTGTAATCTTGCTTCAAGTGTGAGTAACATTTTTTTATATTACAAATATGTGATATCATGTTATGTGAACCTTTGACATTCTTGAAACCCAAGTTCTTTCTATTCTAAAATGAAACTCTATAATTTCCTTGTTAAGCTTGGGTTGCCAAAGGACAATTGGTCCAAAATAATTTTTTTTGTTATTATCCAATGATAATTTCTTGTGATTATTGCCCTAACTTTCATTCTTTCTGGAACTACACTATCACTATATCTTTTATTCAAAAGTTAAATTACTATTGTTATTGCGATACATGTTATTGTTGCCTTAATGCTATTGTTATATGTGAATACCATTAGCTCTAGCTATGGTACCTTTAACCCTTTATGCAGAAGTCCTCGTGCCGATGCAGGTAATCATCAGAACCTGTGCATACAGTCTTAACCCAATGGATAGGGATTATGTATCCACCTCAGCTAGAAAGGGCAGCTCTAGCTGTGGAGCCTGATCAGCTTCACACCTTCTATGTGATAGGAGTTGGAATTTGGCATAAGGCCACCTCTCCTCTATGTGTTCGAGTAATAGAGCAATAGCCTTCACTCTATGTGTTATATGTTATAAGTGTGATTTCTGCAAACTTGCTAAATTAAACCCTTGATAAATTACAACCTGATTCATTTATTATAAATCATGAACTATGTGTATAAGCTATGAGTTTCCTTTTCAATGGAATATATGTTAATGTAAGTGCTTTATCATTTACTCATTGAGATCATCCATCTCACCCCTTTTTCCCTGTGTGGTTCTAGTCTAGGTGAGCAAATGTCAGGAGGTAAGGTGATGGCTCAAGCATTCTACTCTGCTTGGGAATTCCTTATCAAAATCATTAATAATACCATGTTATGAAGTTTTGACATTAGATCCTCCAGGAATATTGATTGATGTTTATTTTGAGATATATTATTTTTCCTAAGTTTCCAAATGGGATATGAATATTATTGTCATTATGGATTTTATGTGAACTATCTAATTACAGTCTTCCACAATTAATGGTTCTCAAATAAATGTTTGAATGAGTTATCGTTTGAGATTTGGTACGATCCTAGGCATGATTTGTATATGTGTAAATGGGTTCTATAGGCGTGGGTGACCTTATGTCTTCCCATGTTCTAGGACCGTCATATCTCTAAAGTTGGGATGTGACAAAGTTAGTATCAGAGCTAAAGTTTTACTTTTATTTAAAAGTCTAGTTTAGACTTATCTACGTATTGGGTTAAATAAGTATAATCCTAAAGCATAGGAAATTTTTCCTATCATGTCACTTGCAATATATTGCTAGTATAGTTCTGCGGAATCCTAATAAGTGATAGTACTCTTCTATTATTGTTTGTTTGTATGCCTTATGATTCTTTTGTCAGATGACCAAAAAGATTATCCCTACTCGAGGACCACAACCTAGAGCATTGCATGTGGCCTACAAGAAGAAATAGAGAGAGATGTTCGAGAAGGCAATACCTGTGATCCACTTGAAGAGAGAAAGGGCTCTTGACGAGGAGGACCCCATGGAGTGTCTAGGTTACAAATGGATTCAGGGTAAGATGCAAAGCTTTAAGAGAGACTATTTGGAATTAATGGAAGAAAGTCAATGTCTTAGGTCCTTAATGTATGCTTTGAGAAGGGATGTGGAGGAGAGGCATGAGGCCGAGAGAGATGAGCGTGCTGAACGTGAACAGAAGAGTAGGCATAAAAGCAAGGGTCGCAGAGGCTAGCCTAGTGGGGGAGGAAGAGGTCAAAGAAAGGAATCTTCACTTATAACTTCAACACTTGGAAGGAATAATGGTCAATCAAAGCAGTTGTATACCTGTATCTATTGTGGCAAGAAACATTCTAGAATTTGATCAAAAGCCTCTGGTGCATGTCTTAGATGTGGTCAAATGGGCCACTTCCGCAAAGATTGCCCACAAAAGGGAAATTTGGGAAATGCGACCTTGGCGCTTCCACCACCTAAACCATTGCAACCTTAAGGGTAAGAAGCCAAGAATAAGGGACATAATTGAGACTCTCACTAGTAGATGGTAACAATTAGCTTAGGGGCACAGGACTTTGATGATATGAATAATATTATTTGATTGCTTAGTGACTTAGTATGGATTGATTTCTTTTATTGGCTATGAGATGATTGACTTTTAAAAATGATAGAAAAGCTCATTATGTTATAAGTTATGTGTTACATGATTAGGATACTTGATACATGCCATAATATGTGATACATGCTAGGTGATATGTGTCCTGTGATGAGATATTATATGATGGGTGCTCATGTTAAGTGCATCTAGGTATGAAAATTTGATAGTGGGGTTGAGTGTATTAGAAAGAGAAGTTGACTAAGTTTTGATCAAATTTAGATTAATGCTTGATAGGTATAATGTTGTGAAGTATGAAATGTTTACATGTTACAATAGTTTGATATATGAATTAAATGGAGTTATTAAATGGTAATTTTTATTGATGCCAAAAGAAGAGGAAGGATATTTAATAATCAATAGGAGAATGAAATGAATCAGTTACATTATATATGAGTATACAGTATGAAGTAAGTGAATACATTAAGGAATTTGTGGCATAGATGCTACCCTATAAACAAGAACAATAAGAAAGCTAGGGATTTCCCTTATCACTTATGTAGATATCGATTATAGTTGAAGGAAGAATTTTTTATTTAAGAAGAAGAAGGTATTATTCCCATTTGAAGTTCTAGCACAAGATGCTTAATTGATTCTGGTGCTACAAATTTGTTTGTCTCCACATTTTACTAGGAGTCTTGGCAGAGATAAGGAATAAATTAATAAACCCTTAGTAGTGTTGACCTTTTGGGGAGAAATGATGGAAGGTATTGTTTAAGGATTGTGAGGTAGACATTGATGGACGAAAACTTCTTGTATTGACTATAAAGGAAAGCAATTAAAATTTTGAACTAAGGATGGGAGATATTGGTGTATCAAGGAGATATTTATGATTAAGGTTTACTAGTGTAATCATGGAATTGATGAGTATACTTAGGATGTCGAGAAAGGGATGCGGTAGAAGCATCCCTAGTTTTTCGAGAATATGTGAGTAAGTATTGAAATTCGAGGATGAATTTCTTTGAAGAGGGGGAAATATGAAAGTATAAGTATTATCAAACTTATAATGTTGATAAAAGGATAAGTATGATGCTAATAGAGATTCTTTAGTGATGAGATTCTTTGAGTATATAGGGTACAATCATACTATAAGGATTTGAAATTTATAAGATGATAGATGTTAAGGCCAAATGAATTATAAATTTGAGGATCCATAAGGACTTAATCTATGATGGTATAACATGATTTTAAGATAAAATTATGTACTTGTGTCTAGTGTGTCCATCTATATGCATTGAGTTTTGCTTTATGAAATCATACATCATCAATCATACATCATGAACCACATCAAGCATTGCATTAAGGTTGTATGTTACATGCAAGGATGAAAATGTTTTAATTCTTATAAATGATTCTATGCAGTTTTGAAAATTTAAATAGTTTTGAACATACCTGAAAGGGATTGGAGTCCTCTGGATGAGAAATGTTCTGAGGCATTAAATGCAATAATCTTTAGGAGCAAAGGAACCCCAAGGTGAGTAAACTCTATATTCCTATTTCCAGTATGAGTAAACACTGTAATCTTGCTTCAAGTGTGAGTAACATTTTGTTATGTTACAAATATGTGATATCATGTTATGTGAGCCTTTGACATTCTTGAAACCCAAGTTCTTTCTATTCTAAAATGAAACTCTATAATTTCCTTATTAGGCTTGGGTTGCCAAAAGACAATTGGTCCAAAACAATTTTTTTTGTTATTATCCAATGATAATTTCTTATGATTATTGCCCTAACTTCCATTCTTTCTGGAACTACACTATCATTGTATCTTTTGTTCAAAAGTTAAATTACTATTGTTATTATGATACATGTTATTGTTGCCTTAATGTTATTGTTATATGTGAATACCATTAGCTCTAGCTATGGTACATTTAACCCTTTATGCAAAAGTCCTTGTGCAAATGCAGGTAATCATCAAAACCTATGCACACGATCTTAACCCAATGGATAGGGGTTGTGTATCCACTTCAGCTAGAAGGGTGGTTCTAGCCATGGGGCCTAATCAACTTCACACCTTCTATGTGATTGGCGTTGGAATTTGGCATAAGGCCTCCTCTCCTCTATATGTTCGAGTGATAGAGCAATAGCCTTCACTCTATGTGTTATATATTATGAGTGTGATTTCTACAAATTTGCTAAATTAAACCCTTGATAAATTACAACCTGATTCATGAATTGTAAATCATGAACTATGTGTATAAGCTATGAGTTTCCTTTTAAATGGAATATGTGTTAATGTAAGTGCTTTATCATTTACTCATTGAGATCATCTATCTCACCCCTTTTTCCTTATATGGTTCTAGGTGAGCAAATGTCAGGAAGCAAGGTGATGGCTCAAGCATTCTACTCTGCTTGGGAATTCCTTGTCAAAGTCATTAATAATACCATGTTATGAAGTTTTGACATTAGATGCTCCGATAATATTGATTGATGCTTATTTTGAGATATATTATTTTTCCTAAGTTTCCAAATGGGATATGAATATTATTTTCATTATGTATTTTATGTGAACTGTCTAATTACAATCTTCCACAATTAAAGGTTCTCAAATAAATGTTTGAATGAGTTATCGTATGAGGTTTGGTACGATCCTAGGCATGATTTGTATATGTGTAAGTGGGTTCTATGGGCATGGGTAACCTTATGTCTCCCCATGTTCTAGGACTATCATATCTCTAAAGTTGGGATGTGACAATTATTGACATGTATTTATGTATAATAAATGATAAAATTGTATGTTAGTTGAAGAAAGACAAGCCTGGAGGCACTTTGGTATACTTAAGGTATCTTAACCTTATATTGTGGTTAGAATGTGAATGTGATTGGGAAATATGGAAATAGATGTTATAATGACTTGATAATGAATAAATGGTCTTGAATTGCTAAAGTGATTGATTGAATGAATGCATCATAAGTGTTAAGCATGACACTTGGAGGCTATTGATAAATTGACAAGTATGGAAATGTTAAGTATAATAAGTTGATTGTTAAAGTGAATTGATATTAAGATAATGATATTATGTTGACCTTAGAAAGGTATGGACATGAATTATGATGTGTTTCATATGGGCTTAAAAAGGCTAAGTGTGCAAGACTTTTAAGTCAACATGTTATGTGCAAATGATGAGTGCACTTATATGTATAACTATAAGTGTATGTGAATGTTATATATGCATGGGGTAGTTATGGGATAGGATAGCATCATGGTTAAATAAATATTAAGTATTGAATTAAATATTATGATAGAGCTTAAGGAGTCTTAAAAGTCTAAAGGCTACGTGAATTAGGAATGAAGGAACCATAAGGTGAGTAAACATTGTAATCTTGCTTCAAGTGTGAGTAACATTTTGTTATGTTACAAATATGTGATATCATGTTATGTGAGCCTTTGACATTCTTGAAACCCAATTTCTTTCTATTCTAAAATAAAACTCTATAATTTCCTTGTTAAGCTTGGGTTGCCAAAGGACAATTGGTCCAATACTATTTTTGTTATTATCCAATGGTAATTTCTTGTGATTATTGCCCTAACTTACATGCTTTCTATAACTACATTATCATTGTATCTTTTGTTCAAAAGTTAAACTACTATTGTTATTGTGATACATGTTATTGTTGCCTTAATGTTATTGTTATTTTTTAATACCATTAGGTCTAGCTATGGTACCTTTAACCCTTTATGCAAAAGTCCTCGTGTCGATGTGAGTAATCGTCAGAACCTGTGCACATGGTCTTAACCCAATAGATAGGGGTTGTGTATCCACCTCAGCTAGAAGGGGCGGTTCTAGCAGTGGGGCTTGATCAGCTTCACGCCTTCTATGTGATAGAAGTTGGAATTTGGTATAAGGCCTCCTCTCCTCTATGTGTTCGAGTGATAGAGCAATAGCCTTCACTCTCTATTTGTTATATGAGTGATTTCTGCAAACTTGCTAAATTGAACCCTTGTTAAATTGCATGCTGATTCATGAGTTGTAAATTATGAACTATGTGTATAAGCTATAAGTTTCCTTTTCAAAGAAATATGTGTTAATGTATGTACTTTATTGTTTACTCATTGAGATCATCTATCTCACCCCTTTTCCTATTTCCTTATGTGGTTCCAGGTGAGCAGTATGAGGAGGTAAAGTGATAGCTTAAGCATTCTACTCCGTTTTGGGAATTCCTTATCTGAAGTCTTTAATAATACTATGATATAAAGGATTATCATTAGATGCTCTGGGAATAATTATCTTGATGTCTATTTGAAATGTTTTGTTAAGATTTCAATTGGATTATAAATATTATTTTCTTATGGGTTATATGTCAAGTATCTAATTATTGTCTTCTACAACTAAAGGTTTTCACATAAATGTTTTAAATGAGTTATTGTATAAGGTTCGGTATGATCCTAGGCATGAATTGTGTATATGTAGATGGGTTCTATGAGGTGGGTGACCTTATGTCTCCTCATGTTCTAGAACCATCATATCTCTAAAGTTGGGATGTGACAACATTAAAAGTATATTCCAAACTAGCATAGCCTTTCTTAGGAAATCCAAATATCTCACAAAATTTTTCATGCCTAAGTCTACTCCTTATCATGTATTCTAAAGTAAATTTGATTTTCATCATCACCCAATGGGCAATATGAGGTAAAAAATTCAAGTGTAATCTTAGGGTAGACATCATAGTTAATCCTTATAAATTACTCCCAACCCAAGATTGTACTCAATCTTTCAATCTCAACATCTAAACCCAAATTTTTCAAATCCTCAAAATTAAAGTACCAACAAGGTTTAAAAGAATGATTACTTTGAGTAAGTGCCTCATACCTTTCCCCTTCAGCTTGTGTAAGAATTTTGAAAGGAGCTCTATAATCTACTCTCAAATATGGTGTCTTTTTGCTTTCACTCTTACCCTTGTTCTTTCCCCTTGAATCACCCCTCTTTGACATATTTTTTACTTGATTTGCAAAATTATAAAGTGGTATGGAGTGGCCAAAAAGGAATTGGGAATTTATGGTGGAAGCTTGATGAGATTGAAAGAAAAAGCTTAATGGTGAGAAGAGAGAGTGAGGCATGAAATTTACAAAGGTTGGGACTGATTTGTGCAGAAAAGAGAATATAGGGATTAAAAGGGTTGTACAAAAAAATTGAAATTTCAAAACTACCTCTTGTGCCTTGTTGCTGGCATGCTGGCGCTCAATAGGCCATCTCTGCAAGGCGCTGCGAGTGTCTAGCGAACTGCAACAAGCTAGGCACTCAGCAGCAGCCTAGTGGTGAGGCACTGCAAGGCCTTGGCGAGCTACAACAAGCTAGACACTCCATAGCTGCCTAATGGCGAGGCACTAAGAGGCCTTGGTGAGTCGCTGGTTGCTGCTTCATATGCAATCCTACCGAAACTCTTATTACTCTAAATTTTTTTTTTTTAACTTTTGTAATTTCACCTGACAAAACACTAACAAACACATTAAATTATTTTAAAGAAAAGCAAAATTCATAATGAAACTTTTAAAATCTATGAAAAATAAAGAAATTGACAAAATCAAATAAAAAAAAAAACTTGCGTTGCCTCCCAATGAGCACTTCTTTAACATCGTCTTAGCTAGACATTTTGGAAGGATTTAAGGATCCTTGAGCGAAATGTCTGAGTTTCCTTAAACTATTCCACTCCCTCTAAATATGGCTTAACTCTCTGACCATTGACTTTAAAAGTTTCATTTGTGCGAGCGTTAAGCAATTCTACTACTCCAGACGGAAATACAACACTTATAACAAATGGACCACTCCAATGGGATTTGAGTTTACTTGGAAATAGACACAACCATAAGTTGTAAAGCAGTATTTTCATGCCTAGTTCAAAGGTCTTTCGAACAAGGAATTTATCATGTAAAGCTTTGGTTCTTTCCTTATAAATTCAAAAGCTCTTATATGCCTCGTTCCTTAGTTCATCCAACTCTAACATTTGTAGCATTCTTTTCCCTTTTGCTTTCTCCAGGTCAAAATTCAAGGCTTTGACAACCTAATATGCTCAATGCTCCAATTCCACAAGTAAATGGCAAACTTTGCCATAAACTAGCTGAAATAGACTTATCCCTAAAGGAGTCTTGTAAGTTGTCTGGTATGCCCACAATGCATCATAAAGACAAAAAGACCAATCCTTCCTGGACATATTCACTATTATCTCTAAAATTCCTTTGATCTGTTTGTTGGAAGTTTCAACTTGCCTTAAGGTCTATGGGTGATAAGGAGTCGCCACTTTATATTTTACTCCTGACTTTTGCATTAGCTTTTCAAATAGCTTATTCAAAAAAGGGTTCCCCCATCACTTATGATTACTTTAGGTGTGCCAAACCTCTAAGAATAAATTCCTTCACAAATTTAACAATAACATTAGCATTGTTAGTGTGGGTAGGAATTGGTTTCACCCATTTGGAGACATAATTCACAGCAACTAAAATAAACTGAAAACCAAAGGATATGGGAAAAGGTCCCATAAAATCAATACCCCACACATCAAATATCTCAACAATAATGTAATTTATGAGGGCCATTTCATTTCTTTTACTAATATTTCCTACTCTTTGGCATCTATCACATTGCTTATAATAAGTGTGAGCATCTTTAAAAAGAGTAAGCCAATATAAACCACTTGGTAGCACTTGCTTAGCTCTCTTTCTTCCTTCAAACTATCCACCACAACTGAGATCGTGGCAAAATTTAAGAACACTCCGTTGTTAATCCTTCAGAATACACCTGCGAACAATCTTATCCTTGCAAATTCTAAATAAATGAGGTTTATCCTAAAAATAATACCTACACATATGCAAGAAACTTTTCTTTTCTTGATAAGACATGTCAGTTGTCAAAACACCACAAGCAAGATAATTAGCAATGTTAGCAAACCATGGGACATGTGACACCATAAACAACTGCTCATTAGGAAATGATTCCAAATTCTTATGAGTATCACTACATGAAAAATCATCACTTAAAAAGGGTAACCGAGACAAATGATCAACCATGACATTCTCACTACCCTTTTTATCTCCAATCTCATAATCAAATTCTTGCAAAACCAATCAAATATGCCCTAAACTTATCTAATGCAAAAACAATTGCCAACATTTTTTTTCAAGTTTTGGTATAATTTACTTGAGCACTATTAAGGGTTAAACTTGCATAGTATTCTTAACCCTTTATCCCAAAACAACTCCTAATGCATGGTTAGATGCATCACATATGATTTCAAATGGCAAAGATCAATTAGGAGCTACAATGACAGGTGTAGTAGTGAGCCTCTCTTTTAGGGTATTAAAGGCTTGCATGCAATCATCATAAAATAAAAAATAAAAAAATAATAAAAAAGGAGCATCTTTTCCTAATAATCTACAAAGAGGTTGATTTATTTTGGAAAAGTCCTTAATGATTCTCCTATAAAAACCTGCATGCCCTAAAAAACTTCTTATCCCCTTAACAAATGTAGGAGGGGGTAAGTTGGCAATTAAATCTACCTTAGCCTTATCGACTTCTATACCCTTACTAGACATAATATGACCAAACACAATTCCATTATTTACCATGAAATGACTTTTCTCTTAATCAAGGTAAGATTGCACTCAATGCATCGTTCAAGCACAAGCATCAATTTATTAAGGCAATCATCAAAAGAATTACCAAACACAGAAAAATCATCCATAAATACCTCAATGAAGTCATTTATCTTATTAGAGAACACTGACATCATGCACCTCTAAAATGTTGCTAAAGCGTCACATAAACCGAAAGGCATTCATCAAAAAGCAAATGTCTTAAATGGACAAGTAAAAGTAGTTTTCTGCTGATCCTTCAGTGCTATCGCCATTTGATAATAACCTAAAAGACCATCAAGAAAGCGATGATAAGAGTATCTAGTAAGTTTATCCAACATCTGATCTATGAAAGGTAAGGGAAAATGATCCTTTTTGGTAGCATTATTCAGCTTCCTATAATCAATGCACATTCGCCAACCCATAATAGTCCAAGTTAGAACTAACTCATTTTTCTCATTCTTCACCACTGTGATTCCTATTTTCTTAGGAATCACATGAACAGGGCTAACCCACTCACTATCTGCCATAGGATAGATCACTCCCTTAGCTAGTAATTTAAGCACCTCTTTCTTCACTACCTCACTCATGCTTGGCTTTAATCTCCTTTGAGTCTCCCTCTTAAGTTTAATTCCCTCTTCTAAAATTATCCTATGTATACACATTGATGGACTAATACCCTTAATGTCACTCAATCCCTAACCAATTGCTTTTTTCAGCCTTCTTAACTCCTTAACCAATCTCCCCTCCTCACTTTCACTCAAATGAGCTAAAATTATCATAAGAAATGTCTCACCCTCCCCTGTGAACACATATTTTAGGTGTTTGGGAAGCTTTTTAAGTTTTAAGGTAGGTGAGGGCTCTTAATTTTCATTTTGGATTGATGGGAGTTCTAAAATCCTTTCTTTTCCTATCTCCTCTTCTTCCATCTCATCCAAACTCTCAATGTTGCTCACAATTTCTAGAATACAAATTTCCTCCTCTTTTTCAAGAGCTAGTGCCAATTCCAACTTATCATCAAAAGTATCCTGCAAGAAAACATCTTGAACAACAATATCAATGCAATCTTTAAAGAAGCATTCTTTGTACAGTGATATGGTAGGAACAGTTAAATTTTTAAAAATGGAAAATTTAACAGTTTGGAGCAAAACAGTCATAGTCAGTTTTCCATTTTTAACATTAATCAAAGTGTTAGTAGTTGCCATAAAAGGTCTTCCCAACAAAATGTGCAATTTTGATCCATTATACAACTCATCACCCATATCCAAGACCACAAAATCAACTGGTACAATTAATCCTCTTACCTGAACTAGCACATCCTTTATAATTCCCCTAGGAAATCTTACGGATCTGTCAGCTAATTGCAATCACATTTTGGAAGGTCTCAGCTCCTTTAAGTTCAATTGCAAAAATAAGGCATAAGGCATCAAATTAATTCTAGCACCTAAATCCAACATGCCCTTAGCCACCTCACCATTACTGCTAATACTAATTATGAAACTACCAGGATCCTTTGCTTTTAGAGGTAATTTATGCCGGAGTACAGCATTAGTTACCTCAGAAACTACCACCTTCTCTTCCACCTCTAATCTCCTCTTCTTAGAATTTAATTCTTTGTTAAACTTTCCATAGGCAGGCACATTTTTAATCACACAAGTAAAGGCAAATTGATACTTATATTAGAAAGCATTTTGAAAACCTCATCAAATTACTTATCTTGCTTATCATTTTTCAAATGGCTTAGAAGGAGGTCGATGAGGATCATCCACCTTATGTAGCTTTGATAGAGAGGATGTCTCCTTCTCTTTCTCTCCACCCTTTGAAAGTGCATCAAGCTCATAGCTTCGCCTTTCATTTTCTGGTTCTCCATATTGAGCACTTACATTATCGAGAAGTTCACCAACATTATTATTTATTTGCTTACCACTCCTAAGAACCATAATGGCCTTAGCTTGCTCTGGTTGGCTAGGAAGTTTCCCTTGCTAGTGTGTTTGTATATTATTTATAATCTGACTAACTTGAGTTTCCACTTTTCTGACCGATGCCTCTAAAGAGTCAAACCTCTTATTATTAGCCTCCTTATTTTTTGTGCTAACTTGAATGAAAGCACTTAGACTATCCTCCAAAGATGACTTCTTTTGCAGATTTAGATTTGATGCTTCTCCTTGAAATTGGTGTCCTCTCTACATCATATGAAATTGAGGTTGTTGCTGCTGCTGGTTTTTATTCCTCCAAGAAAAATTTGGATGGTTCCTCCAACCTTGGTTATAAGTGTTAGAGTAAGGATTATTCTTTAACCTTGGTTTGAAACCATCTAAAGCTTTTGCCTGCTCTGATTAACCTGCATATTCATCAAAACTAGATGAACAAATGTTAGCACCATGCCCAAATATACCACAAACCTCTTGGTGTTACACCAGTGTGTTTTCCTTCATGTTTGGGAGCTTTACTTGTTTAGTAAGTTCAACTATTTGTATAGCCATATCCTTTCTGGGAGTTCCATCTTGAACCCCTAGTCTTTTTCTTCTCACACTCTTCTATTGGGAATTTGCACTAAGCATTTCGAAGAGATTATAAGTCTCCTCAGTAGTAATCTCAGCCATTGCTCCTCTAACTACATTATCCACAATACTTTGGCTCTAAAAAGTGAGTGCATCATAGAAAAACTGATTAAGCAACTGCAAGCAATAGTGATGGTAGGGGCACTGAATTTGCAAGAACTTGAACCACTCCCATGCTTCATAGAATGGTTCTCCTACCATTTGTCAGAACGCAGCAATCTTTGTCCTTAACTCAACTATCTTTTAGTGAGAATAGAACTTTCCCATGAACTTGTTATACACCTCCACCCAAGTTGTAAAAGAGTCTAGAGTTAGTGTCATCAGCCATGTTTTGGCACTATCCTTCAAGGTATAAGGAAAACATCTCATCCTTAGTTGAACTTCAGTCAAACCTTGTAGAGGAAGGTCTGGATAGTAGAGTAAAAGTCTCTAATAAAGTTGAGGAGAACTTCATTTGGCACTCCATAGAATAAAGGAAGCATGTTGTAATGAACATTCTTTAGCTCATAATTTCAGGTAGCCGCATCCAATATGATGCATGATGTAGCGATGCCTATGATAGGTCAAGCATACTCTTTCATTGGTCTACTTGCTTGTGCCATTATGTCTTATTGTTCTTCTTTTCCAGTCTCCTCCTTAATTAGGTCAAGTCTCCTTCTGGCTCCCTCTATCCTGTGGATCTTATCAATAAAAGGAAAAAGTTCTCCTTCCAGAGATCTTCTCCTATGCATACAAAACTCAAAAAGAAAAATAAATAATAAACAAGTCTAAAAGCAAAAATAACAAAATGAAATAAATAAATTCGCCAAGCAAATTCCCCGGCAATGGCTCCAAAAACATGTTCGCCTTAAAATATACTATCCAAAGGCAACCCACAAGTATACAGAGCAATTGTAGTATATTAGAAGCACCCAAGGTCGTATCTCTTAAGGAATTGCTAATAGAATGTACCTATTCCTTTTTTAAATCAAACTAATAAAAATTAAGTGATAAATGATGAAAATGAGAATTCGTAAAATTAAATCATGCGAAAGCAAGTAATTAAAGAAAATGCTAATGTGAATGCTAAAGTTTAAATGCAATGTATAAGAAAATTGCCTAGGGTTTGTATTCCATTTATCACTTTCAAGATGTTAAAGTATCTACCTAATTGATTATTCTATTGCTATATCTCAAGACTTATGTTTCCAATTCATCTCAAGATTCCCAAAAGAATGATTTCCAAGATTAAACTTCATCTCTCGATCCTTCATTAAATCCATAGGATGAACAAATGGCAGCTAAGCAATTACTCATAAAATTCATTTAATTTGATTAAGAAAACTAAGCATAATCAATCAAAAGACAATTCAATAGTATAGCATGATAAACTTCAGACAAACCCTAGACAAGGATGAAATTAGCTCATGGGAAATAAATAAATCATCTCGATCCTATTATAATTAAAAGAATCCATCAAATCAGTTCTATCAATTCAATAATCCAAAAAATAATTATAATAAAGAAATAAGAATTAAACCACGTTGATCAATCTATTTAATCTTATTCAATCTCTTGAATCTTCATAAAGGAATTCCTAAGAACTAAAATGAAATTTGAATCTAAGTATCAAATTTGAAAACTAAAAGAGAAATAGAAGAAGAAATGATGTCCAGTTGAAAATTTTAAATGAACATCTTAGCCTCTTTCTCAAGTTGGCTCTCCCAAAATAAATGTTTCTCCTTCTATTTATACTTTCCAAAATAATCTAGGGTTAAAAATCCCTTAAAAACTCAGATAAAATTTGGTTACTGCTCAAAAATAGTGTGGCTAGGTGCCGGGAGCTTATGGCTAGGACCATGTCAATCAGTTGCAAGTGGAAACTTTTAGCTATGAGGCATTAGGGGTCACTAGGGCAAGCATGCAGTAATTGCAGCTCGATGGAGGGTCACTAAAGGGTCGATAGGCTAGCGTGCAATAGGCAGCTCTTAGCTTCGACTCGCTGGGCCTTGCTACAAGGCGCTGAGGCCAACCAACATACTGTACTATACTAGCTTGCTGCCGCGCATTGACATCCTATCCTATTGTGCTGTGACAAGCTGTCCAGCGTACAACGTTCTGTCGAATTTTCCATTTTCACTCCTAACTTCTGTTTTGAAGTATAATTCCTGCAAAAGACAATAAAATCTTCCTCAAACCTAAAAAGGAATAAAATAACATAATCTAATCTATATGGATATGAACTTAACATAATTACACACAAAATGACTAATTTAATAAAACAATACAAATATGCAACTAACAGACTAGCTAGATCATGACTTTAGACATGACCTTTTTTATTTTTTGTTCAAAATACTTGCAAGTTGACAAGACTACATGATACAGGATAAGCTATAGACGACATTGAAAGGGCTATCCTTTTTGACATAATGATGGGTTTGTATTTTGCAAGATTTGATTACCATTAAATGAAACATC
This sequence comes from Reutealis trisperma, assembly GCA_947687605.1. Classification (NCBI taxonomy): domain Eukaryota; kingdom Viridiplantae; phylum Streptophyta; class Magnoliopsida; order Malpighiales; family Euphorbiaceae; genus Reutealis; species Reutealis trisperma. Next base: position 46,624 of record CANTUT010000439.1, read on the forward strand.
TTTTATTTTTGCTCTAATTTATGCCTAAGCTGCCTTTTTGGGTTTTCAGCTTAGCGAGCATTCTTTTCCTTCATCTTCTTTTTCGTTTTTCTTTTTTTTTTTTTTTGCTTATTTAGGCAAAAGAATTAAGTGAATGATGTTCAGGCACAGAGACAATGAGAATGTAATTCAAACAAAATACTTTATATTGTGATTTGGACCGCACCTGAGTCAGGCTGCCAACATATCCCTTATATCAATTTTTTGTTGGTCATTTCTTTTAGGGAGAATCAGGTCCATGTAGTTCTGATTACATATGTATGAAAAACATAAATGAAATGCAGATGTCATCTTTGGATGATGTATCATTTCAGCTGATCTGGGTTGCTAAGATGAGAGAATTCACTTCCATCCATGTCCGTGAAGATGGTGCCTTTGTCAGATAGGATCTTCTTGAGTATATACTATCTAGCCTAGTTTAGTTTGAACTTCTTCTTGGATCATAAATAAGGGCTTGGATTTTTCCCAAAACTAGATTTCCTTCCTATAAATCCTTGTCTCTTACCTTCTAGTTGAAGTGCTTGTCTAGTCTTCATTGATGACCCTGAATTTTGTATAGAGCATCAATTCTCTTTTCATCAATGGCATTCAGCTAGTCATGATACATTTTGATTTATTTTGTCTTCATTCTCTGTAGCTTCTCCTCGACAAACTTCTTGTAGGTTAGGATCTTGTAAACTATGATGCTTAGAGCATCCTTATTATGTTTTCGTCTTGTACAGAATAACTTATGAGTTTTTCCACTACTACTGTGTAGATGCAATGTATGAGATTTTTCATTCTTTTCCTCTATGCCATAATTAATTGATCCTTTTGCCTTTTTCATTTTTTTTCTCTCTTCTTCTTCTTTTTTTTTTTTTTTTTTTTTGCCTTCTCTTTTTTTTTTTTTTTAAGATGTCCCATTTAAAGACAAGTCAGAAAAAATTAAAGCACATCAAAAAGTTCAAACCTTTTATTACTAATAAAAGTCTCACCATTAGTACATTAAAGGATAAGCCTAAAAAGGTGAAATACAAACTCAAAAGGGCGAGACCTGATAGACTCAAATTTAAAGGAAGATTTAATAGAAATAGACTTAAACTTGGACTCAGACGAGGACTCAGACTCATATGACTTAGACACGAACTCAAATGACTTAGACATGGACTCGGAGGACTTGGATAGGGACACAGAAGAGTGGCATTCTTCTCAAAGTGCCAATTATCAAGTGAAGCTTAAGATAGTCAAATGAGCTCGATGGTTCAGAAAAGGATTGATGGTGGTGCAAGACTTTGGCTCTAGGAGCAAAGATATCTCTGCTATCAATGAGGTCTTCAATTTTGTGCTTCAGAGCATTGCATGCATCAATTTTATGCCCCAACCCTTGATGATAGTCATAATGCTCATTAGCATTATAACCCCTGGGCAAGGGGTTTGGAGGTGGCCGTGGGTCTACAGGCTTAACCATATTAGCCTCTCAGGCTTCTTTATAAATGATGCTAAGGGGCATGCCCATCTCAGAGAAAGTCATCCTTGTTTCTAACTTATTGGCTAGTGATAGGACACAACATTTACCTCCCCCTCTATTTGGGTGGTATTGGTGGTGTAGTTGTTCTTATGATATCTCGACCTAGAGGATTCATCCTTGATTTTTCCTGATTAGATCAAATCCTTTATCATGCTGACAGTGACAATGAGATCTTTGAATTTAGGGAGGTAATAAGTTTGCAAATGTGTCTGGTATGAAATGAAAGGTTCTTGACAATGATGTCAATTTGCTCTACGTCAAATAGACGGTTCACCATTTGAGCTGCTTTTGTCCTCCACCTTATATGGAACGCGGTGAAGGATTCTCTTGACCTTTGTTTAGTGGTTTCCAAATCTCATTGGGTGACATCTACCTTGATGTTGTAGTGGTATTTCTCGACAAATGCATTACATATGTCATCCCAAGTCTTCTTGTGATTTTGGTCGAGATCTAGTAACCAGTTAATAACAGCTCCAGTCAAGGACTATTGCAATGACTGAGCAAGGAGCTTGTCATCCATACCGAAAGGTCTCATAGCACCCACATACATCTTGAGGTGATTTTTGGGACACGTGGTGCCATTAACCTTGTCCATGACTGGCATTTTAAATTTTAGTGGAACCTGTGTATTTGGGAAGAGAGCTAAGGAGTCGACATCTATCATGTCTTTGTGTTTTTTGACATTCTTGAGTGTTCTCTCCATGGCCTCAATTTTCTCCATCAATTTCTTAGCTCCGGGAAAACTAGAAAAATCTCCACTTTGAAAAGGATTCACAGTGAGAGAGGGAGTGGTTGCATTCAAGTCTCTAATAAGAAGGGTTGGAGTTTCAGGTGCTTTCCCATTATTGATGAGATCAATACCAATAATAAGAGGAGTAAAAGTAGAGGCATGGCTAGTCCTGACTTAGGTAAATCTAGGCTTGACACAAGTAGGAGGGGCAGTAATAATGGCATTGGTCATCTCCTTGACCTCATTGATCATGGAATGGCGTTGAGAATTGAGAGCACTAGTGAAAGTGGTGGACTAGGCATTGAGAGCATGGGTGAAAGTGTTGGCTTGGATCTTAAAGGCGGTGGTGAGTGTAGCTTGAAAAGTTTCCTCTTATTTCTTAAGGAAATTAGTGAAAAAGGCGACCATTGCATCTTGGTCAAAGGAGCTAGAGGTGTTCGCCATTATTACGTTGAAAACAAAAAATAAATAGAAAGAATGGGTAAGAATATAGAATTGTGAAGAAAAAAGGGAAGGTGTGTCGGAAAAAGGATTCCTTCCACGTGGTTGGTCATCAGATTTACATGTTAACAAGGTAAGTGTGTGAGGTGTTTTGGGGTAACGGACCACCGGTTTGGGTCTTTGAGGTGTTTGAGGGTTTACCTTGTTAAGCTTCTCATGTTATGTATGTACGGCAATGTTATGATGCATGCAAAAAAAGGTTTCATGGGCATATGAACAAGTGTCTCTATTATTACAATACATAGAACCTAGAGTCAATGCTAGGGCAACTAAATGTACAAAGGTGAAAGGTGGTTTGATTAAGGGTCCTTATCCCATTAGAGCATCGATATACCTAACCACATGTGAGACAAAGAGCCTCGTATGGATCCAACAGTACTGATTGCTCGTTACACCACCGAAATGATTGCGGATTCACTGTGGGGTGGAATGCTTTTGCTATCTCCCAACATACTCAAATAGAGTTATTGAGCTAATGCTACTCACCATCTAAAAGTTTTCCTAAAACTAAGGTTTGGCAAGGAGCCTTTATTATGCAAAGTGATGTATGAAAGTCAAATTATACTTAATAAGCCAAATGGAGATTATTTTGGAAAAATTTTTTCTTAACCAAATAGTAATCCTCTTATTCTCCTTTTTATTTTAAAAAAGGTGGCAAGTAGTTCCCAATGGAGTTGCCAGCTGTGAGGCCTCGCTTGAGCACCGACCCGATCCGCTAGTGGGAATTGAGATGCTCATTTGGGTTTAAACTCACAATGGAACCCTTGGGTTTGGATTGGTTAATTTTGAAAATAATTTTAGGATTCGCCACCTCAATTTTATTTAGTTGGGAAAACATTAAGGAAAAAACCCAAATTGACTCCAATTTATTAATTTTGCAATTAATTTACCCAAGGATAAAAATCACTAGTTTTCGAACCAAGTTGAGCTCGTAGACTAGATTTTTAGATAAATAATCTAAATTTGGCTCTTTAAGTTTAATTTGACTTAAAAATTAATCGCATGGATGACAAATATTATATGACAATTATAATATCATGATTAATGCATGAGCATGGTATGAGTACAATGAGAGAATTAAAATGAAACATCCACAAATTACATTAATTAAAAAGGGGAAAGGAGATTGATTGAGATTTGGATTTAAATTTTCGATTTAGATTCCAAACGGGCCTACATACCCCATTGAATAGGGATCAAAACCCTATGAGGCCTCGCCCAAGCACTAGTCCAATTTGCTAAAGGGAATCAAAATGCTCATTTGGGAAAGAACTCACGAGGAAACCCTCGAGCTTATCTTTGATAGGTTTGAAAATTATTTCTTAGAGTCGCCACCTTAATTTATTTTTATTTGGAAAAATATAAGGAAAAAACCCATTTGACTCCAATTATTACCCAAAGGAAAAAAGATCACTAGCCTCGGAACCAAAGAGGATTCGGGGACTAGGTTTTCAGTTTAATTTAGCAAAATAAGTTTGGCCAAGTAATATAAAAGTAACTTAAAATATATTTCATGAACAATTAAAATGCATGAATAGTTTGCAATATGCATGATCATTCAATTCATAAAGTTTATACATAATTAGAATTTAAAATAAAAGAGAGTCAATATTACAATGAAATCCAAACTTAGGGGATACCTCCTCTAGCCCTTATGGGTTATAGGGAAGTCACACATTCCCCAAACTAAACCTAATAACTAAGTAAAGGAAAGCAAAATAAAAGTAAGTGAAGAAAGTGATAGGGGGAGAGTTGGTTAATTTTAGTTGGATTCGACACCTGAACCAAGCATGCCTTTGTATCCATTTGAATAGGAATTAGAACCCACACAATTTTTTCTTCTTACAAAGAGGTTAGTTCAGCCTAGCCACTCTATCATGTTTTGACTGATTGATTAAAAGAGGTTGAGTTAAATAATTAATTTAATTGATTACCGAGTTGATTAACTCGCAACCTAGATGAATTAATTTAATTAACTAGCTAAAAGAGACAAGGAAAATTAGATAACAGAAAATTAAAGAAAAAGGGAGCTTATTTTAGATAGCAGGCGACGATTGGCCTTAGACAATGAGTGGCAGCTAGCCTTGGATGGCAAGCGGAGGCTAGCCTTGGACGACGAGCAGTGGCTGGCTTCAAATGGCGGGCAGTCGCTAGCCTTGGATGGTGGGAGGCGACTAGCCTTAGATTGGAAAAATGAGCCTTGGGCAATAGGCTTGCCTCGAACAGGCAGGTGGAAAACCTTTAACTAGTTGGGTAGGAATCAAAGAGAAACCCCCCAACTTGCTTTGCAGAGCAAAGAGCAAATGCAAAGCAATTTTACTTGAAGTTTGTGTTTTTTAAGCCTCCAAGTCTGTGTATTGAAGTGTAAAGAGGCCATCTATATATAAAGGGAGCTTTGAACCATAGAAAACACTAATTTCCAATGTGGGAAATAGAAACATGCTCAAAGTGCCATAGAGCTGTGCGGCAACCATGCTGGTTCACCTGTTTTTCTTGTTTTTGCCTGTTCTCGCATGTTTCTTGTCTATTTTACACTATTCTAATTGTGTTATATTCATTACTTAGTCTCAGATGATTTGAAATGGTTCAAATGTCAAAAAGAAATATTTTGATTTTCCTAATTTTCCCATTTGAGAGCTTTTGGCTTCTGGATGTTTATTCACCAAGTCTAAGTGCTTCTAAAGTTTGAACATATACTGAATGGTGTAAAATTAAGGGTTCACAGCTGCCCCCTCATCAGAATTATCTTTGTCTGAAAGGAGATTCTAATGACAGTGAACCTAAGGATGGGAGATGGTAACAGAAACCAAATTAATGTCTAGGTTAGAGTTTAGACATTTGGGTGAAAAGGTGTGGTTGAATTTTAAAGAAGATGCTCTTTTAGGAGATCTAGTGGCTGGTAGCATTTGGTACTTCTCCTATCTGGTAAGAGTTAAAGGTGATGTTCTTGTCTGGTAGGAATTAGCAAAATGGTGATCCTATCTGGTAGGAATGATGATGATCCTATCTAATAGGAATCGACGAAGTGGTGATGATGGTGACCTGTCTAGTAGGAATTGAAGAAGTGATGATGATGGTGATCTTGTCTAGTAGGAATCGACGAAATGGTGATCCTATCTTGTAGGAATGATGATGATCCTATCTAATAGGAATCGACAAAGTGGTGATCTTATCTTGTATGAATGATGATGATGATCTTGTCTGGTAGGAAAGAAGATGGCCCTGTCTAGTAGGAATCGACAAAGTAGTGGTCCTATCTGGTATGAATGATGATGATCCTATCTAGTAGGAATTGATGAAGTGGGGATCCTATATGATAGGAATGATGATGATCCTGTCTGGTAAGAAAGAAGATGACCCTGTCTAGTAGGAATAGACGAAGTAGTGATCCTATCAAATAGGATCAAAGGGATGCCTATCCTATTTAGTAGGAAAGGTAAAGATAACTGATCTTGAGATTGATTTTTTAAAAAGAGGTTGATTTAGATTGACTGGGTTGATTATTTGCCTTTCTTTAAGAGTTTGACAATTTTCCTTGATTCATATCCTGTTTAGTGCAAAAATGCTAGGTAATTATGCAATGATCTGATACCTTGAACCTGTAAAGGGTCAGTCCTGATATAAAATAGAGGAAAGTGGTTTTGTCATTTGGTTTTTGATTGATTGGTTAGCTCAGAGGTAAAGCGGGCATGTCAAGTTAATTAGTCAATGGCTATCAGTTCGACCTAAGAAAAAGTTATTCTAGAAAGTCAAGTAAGGTGTGGTCTTGGAAAAGATTAGACTATTCAGTTTAGATAGGTCTAACTTTGGAGAAGATTTGGTTTGAGGCTAAATTGGAGAGCTTGATCAAGAGGGTCAGGTCTTTAGAGATTATTAGATTGAAAGATTTGGGCAAGGTCAGCTTGTAGGGCTTATCCTCAGAGAAGTTCATATGGAAAGCTTAGTCAGGTCTGGCACTTCTGCTTTGTCAGGTTACGACCTTTGGGAAGTTCATTTGGAAGGCTCAGTCAAGTTCTGCCTTAGAGTCGGTTAGGTCTGGCTTAGAGGAAAAGTTAGGCTAAGAAATTAGTTAGGGAAGGCTTGGTCAAATTTGGCCTTGAAGGAGATTATGGTCTTTATAAATGAAGGCTTTTTGTGAATGGGCTTCATGGTGAAAGCTTTCAGGCTTGGGCTTCATGGTGAAGGCTTCTTGGTTTGGGCTTCATGGTAAAGGCTTTTGGACATGGGCTTCATATTAAAGGCTTTTTGGGAGTGGTTTTTATGGTGAATGCTTTTTGGGTTATGTGGTGAAGGCTTCTTGGTTTAGGCTTCATGGTAAAGGCTTTTAGGCTTAGGCTTTATGGTGAAGGCTTTTGGGCTTTATAGTAAAGGCTTTTGGGCTTGGGCTTCGTGGTGTAGGCTTTTTGGGAGTGGTTTTTACAATGAATGCTTTTTAGGCTTCATGGTGAAGGCTTTTTGGTTTAGGCTTCATGGTAAAGGCTTTTTGGGAGTGGTTTTTATGGTGAAGGCCTTTAGGCTTGGGCTTCTTTGTGAAGGCTTCTTTGTTTGGGCTTCATGGTAAAAGCTTTTTGGTTTGGGCTTCATGGTGAATGCTTTTTGGGAGTGGCTTTTATGGTGAATGCTTTTTGGGTTTAGGTTTCATGGTGAAGGCTTGAAAGCTTGAAGGCTTTTGGTCAAAAGGCTTTATCAACTTAGGCTTTTCTACAAGGATGCTTTGGACCTTTTTAGAAGATGGTTGTCTTTATCTCAAGTATGGTACTATAGATTTTGGCCATACAAACACCACAAACTCATGGATAAGTGTTTGTCCTTTGCCATGGTTGTATCAAATTTTCTTGCCCATCATACGATTAGCAGGCCTTGACTCAATTGGACTTTATAGGTGATGTAATTTGCCAAAGAGGCTTAGTCTTTTCAAGGATGATGAGATTTTGCCAATAAGACATAGGATGGGTTGATTTTGAGTGGTTTTAGCCCTTCTTAAGCTTTGCAAGATATGACTTGATTTTGGTTGTGCTAAAGAAAGCTAGCTTTAAGGATGATGAGTCTTAAAATACTTAGGATCCTTGGTTCTACACATAGGCTTGGCCCTTAGAAGATGATGAGACTTTGCCTAGGAAAGGATGGTATAAGGCTTAAACTAGAAAGGATGGGATGGTATGTTTTGAAGTTTGGGAATGGTTTAAAGGTGGGTTTGGAAATTCTAAAAAGGATCAAAGAGGTTGTATGATTTTGCTATTTGTAGCATGATTTAAGGAAAAGAACAAGCCAAGCTAATCTTGTCATTTTGAGATTGAAGAGACATTTGGGGTAACACTCTATCAGCTTAAATGTAAATGACAAACTGGCTAAAAGGAAATGCACTAAGGAGTGGCTGAAGGACTAGCAAGAAAGGACAACTTGGGAATCAAACTCCTAATAAGAAATAAGGACGTGACGAACTAGAAATGCAAGGGATTAAGTCTTAGCTCTTTCAGCTAAGCGATGAGACAAACTGACATAAGATGATGATGATCTAAAAAGATATACCCCCACTGTGAGATAAGGGCATAGAAGACAATATCACTAAGATAATTCTGGAATACATGAGACAAGACAAATTGATTGAAGATAACTTTGGACACAAAGGAAGATGACTGGGATGAGCTTTATATCTTCTTCTTTTTTTTTTTTTTAGCTCTAACTTTTGCCAAAGTCACCCTTTTGGGTTTTTAACTTAGCGAGCTTATATTAATGAAATTTAAGAGAAAACATTCCACCATGATTTGCTACTTTTCTTTAAGGGGCTTTGACCTTTGAATTTTGGAATTGACGAACTTGTTGCCCCTTGTTGAGGTGCATCATTTGATTATCCAAAATGCAATGGGTAATTGAATTGTTCTTTTTATGCTCCAACTATTTGACAAGAGGTCTATTTCTTAACCTTCTTTGACTTAAGAGATGATGAAACAATTGTTGATTTATGCGAATGGGGGCACCTCGAATTATGGTGGAATAAATTGACTGTTCATTTCTCTTTTTCTCTTCTTATTTTTTCCTTTTCTTTCTTTTTCTCTTTTTTTTTTTCTCTCTTTTTCTTTCTTTCTCTTTTTTTCTCTCTTTTTTTTTTTCAAAGCTCATCCGTGTTTAAAACAAGAAAGACAAGTGCATAATAAATGTGGATGTTTTATTGTAATGAAAAATTTTATTACAAAATAATAAAAAATGGATTGACATGATCAATGAAAAATACCCAAAAAGCAAAATAAGTTGACAGACCTATACTTGAAGTTAGACTTTGAGATTTTGACATAGACTTAAACTCAACCTTGGATTTCAATCTCAGACAGGTCAGATTAGCCAAGCTTGAACTCTTCCATGTTATGCTACTTAAGGTTGAGGTAAGATAGGGTTGAATTGGGTTTTATTTTAGGAGGGATGATGTCACCACTGTCAATCAGATCCTGGATTCTATGTCTCAAAGTTTTGCATGCATTAGTTTGATGCCCCGCTCCTTGATGATATTTAGAATATTCGTTGGGTGGTAATTCTTTAGTGAGGGATTATGAGGGACTCTTGGTTCCAAGGGTTTTACCATCCTTGCCTCCAAAAGTTTCTTATAAACCATTACTAATGGAACTCCCAAATCTGTGAAAGCCCTTCATTGAGATTGCAAGGGTCACCTGCTAGTTATGGCAGCTCCCTCTATACTTTCCCGCTCAACATTAATAAGGGGAGTGTAGGTGTCCATATCCTTCCATTCAGTAGAGGCAAGGGGAATGGAGGTATTACCTTTCTTGTACCTTTTTTCCATTATGAGCGTTTGCTCTAGTGCCTCGATGCTGGGGTTCAAAGGTCTTTTGATAGCAAAAGAGGTAGGGTTTTTCCTTACTTTGAAAAGGATTCAAAGAAGAGGCAAGGTTAGTATCTAAGACTGATGGCATAGCTGTGGCTAGAATGACATTGGTGTTTGAGGTTAAGGATGTAAAATCATGAGTCATGTCAATGGTAGGTGCAGCATTGATGGGCTTAGCTTGGTTCAGCAATCTTCTCACTTCATCTATGACAAGTTGGCATTGGAAACTCAAAGCATTAGTGAAAGCAAAGGTAAGATGGATTATGGTATTATTAAAACTGGATTGTTGGCTAGCTAAAGCCTAGTTAAAGTTAGCTCGTTGACCGTTTAGAGCAGAGATGAAATAGCTTGAAGGTTCTCTTTTTGCCTATTGAGTAGGTTGGTTAGAGCTTCCATGTTAGTTAGGCTTGCCATTGGTACCTTATGAACGAAGCCAAAGAATAAAGTAAGTACTTGGGAAAGAAGCAAAAAAGATGGGCATGCAAACTTTTGAGGAAAAAGATTCCATTTGATGTTGTGAACTAACTGCATTTATGCTTTTGAGGATTTCCTAAGGTTATATAGGTCAAGGTCTCAAGCTTAAGGTTGAACCAAAGGTATTGGACTTAGGTTAGGCCAAAGGTATTGTTTTGGGTCAAAGGTATTGGGCTTAGGATAATAGGCTGATTTTAAGGTAATGGGCCATGGGTGTTGGGCTTAAGGATAGTGGGTTCGATTTTGAACAAGGGGTAGGATCAAGATAATGGTTTTGGTATGGAGAACCTAAGGTGTCTATTTTTTTAGGATAAGGATAGAGGTTGTGGGTTAGGCTTATGGTCAGGTAGCAAGGTTTTTATGGTTGGATATGGGTTTTAAGATTGTGGGTTTATGGCTTAAGGTCCAAAGGTTAAAGGTGGGTTAGGTTTACATTTAAGGTGTGAGGTTCAAGTGTTTGGTGTTTAGGGTAAGGCTAGGGCAAGGTGTTTAGGATATGTGGTTAGGGTGATGGTGTTTAGGATAAAGGCTAGGGTGAGGTGTTTAGGGTATATGGCTAAAGTGAGGAGTTTAGGATTGAAGGTCAGGGTGATGGTTTAAGGGTTATAGGGGCAAAGGTACTTAGGATAGAAGTGAGCATGTTTAAGGTTTGAGGTGAAAGTGTTGAGAGGGTTTTGGGTTAAAGGTTAAGGTCAATAGTGTTTAGGCTAAAGATTTATAGTGATGGTTTAAGGGTTACTGGATAAGGTGATGGGGTATAGGTGAAAGTATTTATGGGGGCGGTGTTTGAATTGAGGTAAGAATGTTTGACCCTTCTTTAGTTTAAGGTTTGACCTAGACTTAATATGAATGCATGTTTTGTTGTACAATATGGATGATTGATATGCATGGGGAAAACATTTCATAAGAATGCAAAGATGCAAGGCTTTAATTATGGTACCTACAACCTAAGGTCAAGATCTAAGTTCATTACAAGAAAAGGTAAGTATGGCTCAGTTTGGGTACCCGTCACACTAGAGCAGCGATATACCTAACCATATGTGAGTCAAGGAGCCTCACGTGGGTCCAACAGTACGTGCATACTCATTACACCTTTGAAAGGATCAAAGAATTCATTGTGGGGTGGATGATTTTACTATCGGTGAATAGACCCAATGAGGGTTACCCACTCGATGCTACTCACTATCCATTATTTTCCTAAAACTAGGTTGAATGGCAAAGAGCCTATGCAAGTGATGCATGCAAAGTCACAATCATATTAAAAAGCCAAAGTCTTTATTAGTAGTCCACTCATTTTTTCCTTTTATTAAAAGAAAATTAACTCTCTAGTGGAGTTGTTAGCTGTGAGGCCTCACCCGAGCACTAGTCCGATCCGCTAAAGGGAATCGAAATGCTCATTTGGGAAAGAACTCACAAGGAATCCCTCAGGATTATCTTTGATAGGTTTGAAATTATTTCTTAGAGTCGCCACCTTAATTTATTTTTATTTGGGAAAATATAAGGAAAAAACCCATTTGAATCCAATTATTACCAAAAGGAAAAAGATCACTAGCCTCGGAACCAAAGAGGATTTGGGGACTAGGTTTTTAGTTTAATTTAGCAAAATAAATTTGGCCAAGTAATATAAAAGCAACTTAAAATATATTTCATGAATAATTAAAATGCATGAACAATTTGGAATATGCATGATCATTCAATCCATAAAGTTTATACACAATTAGAATTCAAAATAAAAGAGAGTCAATATTACAATTAAATCTAAACTTAGGGGATACCTCCTCTAACCCTTATGGGTTATAAGGAAGTCAAATATTCCCCAAACTAAACCTAATAACTAAGTAAAGGAAGTAAAATAAAAGTAAGTGAAGAAGGTGATAGGGGGAGAGTTGGTTAATTTTAGTTGTATTCAATGCCTAAACCAAGCATGCCTACATATCCCTTTAAATGGGAATCAGAATCCACGCAGTTGTCCTTTCTTGCGAAGGGGTTAGTTTAGCCTAGCCATTTTATCATGTTTTGATTGATTAAAAGAGGATTGAGTTAATTAATTAATTTAATTGATTTCTGAGTTGATTAACTAGCAACATAGATTAATCAATTTAATTAACTAACTAAAAGAGACACGGAAAATTAGATAACAGAAAATTAAAGGAAAAGGGAGTTTACCTCATATGGCGGGTTGCGACTAGCCTTGAATGGTGGGCAGCAGCTAGCCTTAGACAGCAGGCAGCGGCCGACTTCATATGGCGAGCGGTGGCTAGCCTTGGATGGTGGGTAGCGGCTAGCCTCATATTAGAAAAACAAGTCTTGGGCAATAGACTTGCCTCGAACAGGCGGGCGGAGAGCCTTTAACTAGTCGGGTAGGAATCAAAGAGAAACCCCCCAACTTTCTTTGTGAAGCAAGTAGCAAATGCAAAGTAATTTTACTTGAAGTTTGTGCTTTTTAAGCCTCCAAGTATATGTCTTGAAGTGTAAAGAGGCCATCTATATATAGAGGGAGCTTTGAAGCATAGAAAACACTAATTTCTAATGTGGGAAATAGAAACACACTTAGAGTGCTGCACAAGCCTCTGCGGCATCATAAAGGTCTTCACAGCAATGCCGCAGAAGGCTCTGCGGCACCGCAGAACTATGCGGCAACCGTGCTAGTTCACTCATTTTTCTTATTTTTGCCTGTTCTCGCTAGTTTCTCATCCGTTTTACACAATTTTAGTTGTGTTGTATTTTTTACTTAGTCTCAGATGATTTGAAAGGGTTCAAATGTCAAAAAGAAATATTTTGATTTTCCCAATTTTCCCATTTGAGAGCTTTTGAGTTCTGGAGGCTTGTTCATAGAGTCTAAGTGCTTCTAAAGTTTGAACGCATGCTAAATGTTGCAAAATTAATGGTTCACAAATCCACGTAGTTCATTCCACAATTAAGTGGAGAGTTTAGGGGTTGATTTGATTGATTGATTTGATTTGGGTTTGAGACAAAGAGCCTGATACCTTTGATTTGGAGGGTGGAGAGTTTTACCAGATTGAAGTTCCATTTTATCAGGACCAGATGATTAGATTGATTGGGAGATTAATTAATTAACTAATTAATATGATGAAAATGATGGATGGATTAATTAATTAAAAAGATTAATTAATTAATCTGGATAAAGGGTGGATTAAGAAAAATGATTAATTTGATTTTGAAAAAGTGATTAATTAATTAATTAATTAAAAAGATTAATTAATTAATTAATTGAGTGATTAATTGTAATTTAAAAAAAAGAGTTTTAGTTAATTAAAAAGATTAATTAACTTAGTTAGTGTGAGATAATTAATTAATTAAAATGATTAATTAATTAATTAGAGAGTGGTTGGAGGAAGAATAAGAGAAGAATTAGTAGATAGTCATCAATACTAATTTAAGAGGCATTGAAAAAATGATGAAAATGAGGGGGTATTTATAGGAAAATGAGGATGAAGGTAATTTGGGAAGTGGAAAAGTGAAAAGACCAAAGGGTAGGGCTAGAAAAATAGTGAAAAATCATATTGGGAGCATTTTGGGAACAACAAAAAGGAAAGTGGGGCCCAACATGCCACCCAGCGGGGTGCTAGCTCCGCCCCAGGCCTTAGTGGGCATGCCATCTGGATTTCTACTTTGTGATCAGTTAGATTTTGAGACTTCTAGGTCAATTTTTGGGAGTTTCAGAGTTCAAAAAATTAATTGGTTAACTTTGATAGATTTGAATTTAATTTTAGAACAATTGAACAATTAGTTTGAGAAAATATCCAGTCAATTTTGAAAAAATACTGTATGATATAGTAGGTCCGATCATGGTAGGAAAAGTGCCAGTATTTGAAAATTAGGCATCCTCATACTAATATGAATAAAAGTCCATTTTTTAGTCTGAGGGCATTGCCCCTGCTCCCTTACTCGCTAACTGGCTAGCGAGACTACCGTACTGGTTTTGCATAGTGCACTAATCTTAGTAGGTGTTAAGCTGTGGCCGAATGATGAGGTGTAAAATTAAAGGTTCATAAGTACTAAGCTTATGAGTACTTTCAATTTTTGTCTCCTCCTCTAAGAAATGCTACAATAGAGCACCTTTCCTGTGGCTATTTATGGCGGATAGAGACTTGAGCCCCGTTATGAGAGGCAGAGCTTTTTTGAGATTAGGGCTTATTCTCTCAACTTGATGCTTCATAAGTATTAACTATTTTCATACTTGCACTTGGAATTATTATCTTTTCCCTTTCTAAATTCTCATTTCCCTCTATAGATTTAGTGGACCCATTTTGCTTCCAGGCTTATATTTTTAGGACAACATATGGAGTCCAGTTTGACTACGTCTACTTTTTTATCCTTCTTGCATTTTCAAGCTGATCGGATGTTCTACTTAGGTGAGAGGGTTTGAGGATAGGTTACTAGGGACAGAATTATTCCGACCAACTCCCCTTCAATTGTCTCAGATTTTATCACCATATCATCCACATATACTTCAACATCTTTATGTTTTATGTTATGGAAAATAGTGGTGGCCATCCTCTAATAGGTTGCCCCTATATTCTTTAACCTGAAAGGCATCACTCTGTAGTAATATGTACCCCCATTTAGTCACAAAAGCAATTTTCTCCTTATTTGGTGGATGAACTTGGATTTTGTTATGACTAACATACATGTCAATCAAAGAGACTACTTCAGACCTTGCCATGCCGTCAACCAATAAGTCAATGTGTGGCAGTGGAAAATAATCCTTTGGATAGACTTTGTTCATATCTAGGTAATCTACACACATTCGTACTTTGCGATCTTTTTTTGAAATTGGCACACTATTACCTAGCTATGAGGGATATGTGATCAGCTCTGTGAATCTATTGTCCAGTGGCTTGGTGATCTCTTCTTTAATCTACTAGGACCATTATGTCTTCAGTCTTCATAACTTTTGTTTGACAAGCTTCACATATTCATAGGTGGGGATCTTGTGTACTACTATATTTGGATCTATCCTAGTCATATATCTAGGCGCCTATACAAATAATCCATAAACTTTTGGATCATTTTGACCAAACCATCCCTGTTATGACATGTAGATGCAATGAATGTGGTTTTGGGACTTTCATTGGTGCCAATATTTATTGGTTCTCTACTTGCATTATTTTTTTTATTTCATTTATCTCTCTTTCTGATGTATTATTCAAATTAGATTTAAGAGAACAAGGAGACACATGATTATAAAAAGAAAATTCAATATTTTTATTATGAATAAAATGGCCATTTCCATAGTTACACTAAAATTAAAAAGTTGACCAGAAAGGTTAATTATAGATTTAAAAGAGGAAACTGAAGAAAAATACTCGAGGTACTCTAGCTCAGATTGTGGATCTAACTCTGACTCTTAGTGGGACTCTAACTCTGATTGGCCATCTACTTCTTCATAATACCAATTATTAAGTTGGATCTGGGCTGGTTGGATCATCTTAATCAAACATGTAACTTCTCCATTCCTTATTATGAAGACTTGCTCAAAGAGAGTAGCCTCCATATTGTCCTCCCAATCCTGCTCCAACATGAAAACTGGCTTGCACTCCTCCATGCTCAACCTAGTATCAAAGAATATTTCAAAACCTAGTATTAGGTTTTTGGTAATAGGACAGACCCATAATTCAGGGAAACCACAATAAGAAAAATTCTCACCTTCCTTGATAAAATACCTATTCAAGGTTTTGAAATATAGGCACATGGGCTAGTCATATGCCTCCCCTTTCCTTAGGGCTACCACCTTTTCCTTGGCCCTCTTCTCCATTTTAGACAAAACCTCTTCAATAGGCTCATAGCCAAGCCCAAAAGGTGGAGTAGCTATTAAGTACTCTTTGAAACTGCTGATTCCTTGATGTCTCTTGCCTAAACCAAATCCAGGAAAATGATTCATATTCCTCACCATGTTAGCCATAGCAATGTTACCATAAGGGTCAAAATCAAAGGGAACAAATTCTTTATCTCTATCTCCTTCAATGAACTTCACTATATTGAAAGAGAATCCAGTCAATGGCAAAAAGGCTTGGTTAAGCTGAATCTCCAGTATAGGCACTGGGTTCAGGATATCACTCTTCCCATACCCATCCCTCTTAATTGTCATAATAGAGGTCCATGAGGGAACTTGAGCTTTTGGTGTAAAGATGAAGGATGACTTTGGCTTGATGAATCCAAGGCCTTCCAACGAGGAGATTAAAGCACGCTGGCACATCAATGACTTGAAAAGGTATAGGTGCAGTGACAGGGCCAATCATGACTTCCAAGGTAGCAACTGCTGACACCTCCCTTTTTGTATTGTCATAGGCCCTTATAATCCAATCAGAAAGTAAATTCAAGGCGTCTAATCCCAAGTAGTTAGCCAACTTAAGTGGGCACACATTTAAGGCTGAACCATTATCAATCAGCACCACTGGGATAGTTTTTTCACGGGTTATGATTATTATGGATAAGGCATGGTTGTGGCTTGGTTCCTTTCTGGAGAGGTCATGGTCATAAAAGGATATGACAACAACTTTGGTGTTGTTGTTGAGGAGGTTACCAAGATCTCAGGTGTAATATCTATTAGAGCTTAGCACTAATTCAATGCCTTGCAAAAAGCTTGGCCATGAGGGTAAGATTATTGGATTAAGCTGCAAATAAATAAGTTGGCTTGGGTCTTTTTTAATTACTTCAGGATCGGGTCTTAGTTAGGTTCAAAATTCCCTTTTACTTTCTAAGTGGGAAGTAGGATAAGATGTATGAGTGATTGGTTGATTTGAGAGGTTGATGCTTAGTAGATTCTACCACTTCTGGCCATGGCATCAATCTCTTTAACCTTTGATCTAGTACATAG
Source organism: Reutealis trisperma (assembly GCA_947687605.1). Lineage (NCBI taxonomy): Eukaryota > Viridiplantae > Streptophyta > Magnoliopsida > Malpighiales > Euphorbiaceae > Reutealis > Reutealis trisperma. The sequence continues at coordinate 63,551 of CANTUT010000439.1, forward strand.
TAAAGATCTAAAGCTAACCAGATCATGGCAATAAGATTAGCTTCAAGGTCAAAGGTAATGATAAAGTTGATTTGGTGATTTAGGAGTGGATCAATGGAGATGTTAGGTTTGGCATTTGGTGGGATGATATCACTACTATTAATTAAATCCTAAATTTTGTGTTTCAAGGCCTTGCATGCGTCTATCTTGTGTCCAGTTCCTTGAGGATATTCATAATACTCATTAGGGTTATAGTTTTTAGGTAATGGATTAGGAGGTGCTCTAAGCTTCAAAGGGTCCACCATCTTTGCCTCTAATGCCTTCTTATAAACTACAACTAGTGGAACCCCATACTCATTAGGGTTATAATTTTTAGGTAATAGATTAGGAGTGCTCTAAGCTTCAGAGGCTTCACCATCTTTGCCTCTAATGCCTTCTTATTAACTATAACCAGTGGAACCCTAAGATCAGTGAAGCTCTTTCTTTCCAATCTTAGGGGCTAGTGATGAGAACTGGCTAATGCCTCCCCCTTTTCTGATTCTTTGAGGAGGTAATATTAGACTGATAAGGGATTCTCTTTTTGTATCTTAAGCTAGAGGACTCTTTTTTTATGTACTCACTCTGAATCATATCTTCTATTTTAAAGGTAGTAGAAATAAGGGCCTTGAAATTTGAAAGGTACTGGATTAAAAGATGGTTTTGGTAAAATGGGAGAAGGTTTGATAATGATGTCAATCTGTTCCTATTCCATAGGGCGGTTTACCATTTGAGCAGCCTTAGTCCTCCAACTCATAATGAACATGGAGAAGGATTATTTAGGAAGCTGCTTAGTAGTTTTTAAGTCCCTCTTTGTAATATCCGCCTCAATATTATAATGATATTGCTTGACAAATGCATTACAAATGTCATCCCAGATCCTTTTCTTATTCACGTCCAAATCAATAAACCACTTCATTATAGCTCTTATTAAAGACTGTTGCAACAGTTGAGCAAGGAGCTCATTATCCACTCCCAATGGGTTTATTGCCTCTGCATATATCTTCAGGTGAGTTTTAGGATAGGTGGTTCCATTGAACTTGTCAAGGCTAGGCATTTTGAATTTGGGTGGCAACCTACCATTAGGAAAAAGGGTCAGGGCACTAACATCCATATGTCATCATGCCTCTTCAAATTCTTAAAAGTTCTTTCCATGGCTTTAAACTTCTTCATAAAGGCTTTGAGCTTAGGATGAGAAAAAAGTTCCCTCCCTTGAAAAGTATTCTCAAGAGAGGAAGTAGCAGAGTGGGTGCTAGTATTTGTGGTTTGTATGGGCTATGGGATAATTTTAGGAATTTGCATGGATTGGAATGTGATATTTGGTACTTGAATGGATGGTGTAGTGTTTGAGATGTGTGCGGTATCAACTATAGCTTTTCCTCTACCAGTCAGGTCAGTGGGTGTTCTAGAAGAAGAAGTAATGTTTGCTTTAGGTCAAGCCGAGGGTTGCTTGATTCAGGTTTAGGGCAGGTGGAGTCATGGCTAGATTGAAAAAGGCTTAGCTAATCATATTTTGGACCTCCTTAAGGATAAGCTGTCTTTACTCTTGAAACAGGGCCTTCTAAGCTTCTAAGGCAGCTTGGAAATTTCTTTCTACTGCTTTAAATTGCCTTTCTTGTCTTAAGAGAAGACTAATAAGGAATGCATCTAATTGGGCTGCCTCCTTCTCTTGATGGGATGCATTTAGGTCAGTGACTTTTGGTAGATTACTAGTTTCTTTGGCCTTTTTAGGTACCTTGGGAAAAACAAATCAAGAAAGATGTAATTGTTTGACTTAAGGTAGGAAAAGGCGATCACAAATTTGGATGGTGATGCATGGATTATGGATTTGAGATAGTAAAAAAAATTATGGGAAAAAATGGCTACTCCATTTTATTCAAGATTCTTGGTCTTATGCATGTATGCATGAACACATGAATGACAAGTCATTTCATGAATATGCAAATAGGCTTAATTTAGGATGCATACAACCTAAGATCCAAGTTTTATGTCCATTACATAAAAGGCAAAGATGGCTTGCTTTGGCTACCCATCACACTAGAAAATCAATATAACTAACCACATTTCAGTCAAGGAGCCTCGCATGGGTCAAATAGTACATGCTTACTCATTACACCTTTGAAAGGATCAAAGAATTCATTATGGGGTGAATGATTTTGCTATCGGCAAATAGACCTATGGAGGGTTACCTACTCGATCCTTCTCACTATCCATTTGTTTGCCTAGAACTAATTTTAAAGGCAAAGAGCCTATGAAAATGATGTATGAAAGTCATTTTTACATTAAAAGTGCCAAACCTTTATTTAAACTAATTAATAGTCTTCTTATTTCTTTTGTCAAAAAGAAGGTCCCTAATGGAGTCGCCTGCTGTGAGGCCTCACACGAGCACCAGTCTAATCCACTAAAAAGGATCAAAATGCTCAGTTGGGTTACAGTTTATAATTTTTCAATATAGGATTATTGCAAAAAAGTGAAGAAAATCATAATAAAGGGGGAAAAATGTTTGTTACTGCGCAACTATTTTGCAGCAACAGGCTTGTTTCACCTATTCCACCTATTCTTGCCTATTCTCACTCGTTTATTGTCCTTCATGATTCTAGTTTCATTGTGTTCATTATTTAATTCTAAATGTTCTAAGGGTAGTTTAGTAGTCAAAGGGATAAGTTCCAATTCGTAGGGATCTGTTTCCCGATTTTCCCATTTTGCCAATTGTTAGCAATTTTGACTTTTAAAGGTCTATTTACCAAGTCTAGATACTTCTAAGGTTCAAATTCATACTAGAGTGTGCAAAATTAATGGTTCACATTACCTGATAATTATTTCATTGTATATTATAAGTTTCAAGTTACCACAATATCAAGTTTATAAGTTTTCACGTTATAAGTTGATTTATGTTTCATTTGTGAACAATGCTATATTGTAGAAATGCGATTTGATTTATAAGTTTTCATGTTATCATATTATTGCGCTTATAAATTTAAAAATGCTAATTGGTTTATAAGTTTTCAAAATCTTAATAACATTCAAATTTAAATCTATTTTCTAAGCATGTTTTTAGTCTTTCTTAAAATACACAACTGCATTTTTATATTTATAATGTATATTATTTATTCACTGATTTTCATACTCAACCCCTCTTCCTTAAATTTTTCAAGTACAAGATAAGTGTCAATAGTTTTCCTCGGTCTTTCTTTCTCCATCAAGGAGTAAGTTAATGTAAAGTTTAATATTTTGAAGGTGTTCCACTCTAGATACTCCAATGATGTAAAGGTTTAGGCTTTAAAGTGTTAAACTTGTTTGTGTGTGAAATATATTTATATATTTATTATGTTCAAGGATTATGTTCATATGTATGAAATGTTAATTTTCTCTTTATGAGTAAATACGTGTTATGGTTGTAAAGTTGAGTATATGAGATTTTATGACATGATTGAATTGAAGTGAGGCTATGTCATGACCCACCTTTTAAGCTGTGATAGTCCTAAAGCATAGGGAGACATAAAGTTACATAAACCCGTAGAACCTCCTTTAACTTATTATTCTTTACCATTTATCATGTTGAACCTTATCCCATGATTGGAATCCAATTGCCTTTTCTTATTGTCAACTACTATTTTGTCATTTTACATATTACCAAATGTTCATTATTACCATTTTCATATTCATCATGTTTAATTTATATTTCATGTATCATCCATATGTTCATTACTTAATACACTAACATAATAATAATTATAGTATAGTTTACAGTACATATAAATCCCATAACATATTTTTACTAAACTTTTGGTAACCATGGAGCTCTAGGGAACCAGTCTTCAGAGTTACATATCCAAAATATAAGACATCAAAATTAGCATAGCAATTTCTAAGAGAAAGAACAGAGCTTGGAATTTACCTTACTAACTCATCAACCTGACCTGAAAAATTTTAACAACTAAGGAATGAGATAAAGCTCAGTGAGTATATAATAAGTATATAGGTCATTATCAGGATAGACTCATTGTAACAATAGAATGATGTTAATCAAAATTGTCATTATGAATCAATTTCTCATTTAAGATAGAAACAATATCTTTAGCATAAATAATAAATTCTTGGAAGTGGTGTGCTTCCAACTTATAAATTAGTAAATTAGTTGAGTGGTAACTAGTGCCTTACTTACTCAAACATATTACATTATGCAAGATTGATCAGGTCTTATGGTTAGGCGTTCCTCACTAATAAAGGTTGGGTACTCTCGGCCTACTCGTTGGCTTATACTAAGTGCACAAGATCCAATGTATTACCCCACATCAAAAGGATATTTCTGCTTATCAATAGGCATCAATAGAAAGGTTCATATGAAATTCACAATAGAGAATTCAATAAAAAATATGCCAATACAAGAATTATTCTCATTAATGGTCACATTACAAAATCAATATGATAGGGCTTGCAATGGACAAATGCCACAAAGAAATATCATATATGGCTCAACATTTAATAGGCAATTCATGCTCAATATGGAATTGGAATATTTCAATGAAAATAGTTTGAAGAATAATGGTTTAAAGAATATAGCACATGTCATATTAATAATGGTTCAAAGAATATAGCACATGTCATATTATATTATTAAGTAGTCACCTTGGACTCTTTTACTCCTATTTATGTTTAACATTGATCCTAGTAGTGCTCCTCGCACTTTTAGACAATGCCTTTGTCCTTGTCTTTGTCTTTAGATTCTACATATTTTGCATTTCAGTTATACATTAATCACTACCTTGTTATCTCATTAGTTTAAATTTAGTTCAACTTTGTTAACACTTTTTATCTTATCTATTATAGTACAAACTTATTAATTTAAGGTCAAGATCCACTATACATATACATATCACTAATTTTAGCATTTTTCCTTAATTATTATCCAAATGGCCAAATATATTCACTTATGGAGAAATAATTATTTTCCTCCCAATTTCACATTTTCAACTTCACATTACTCAACTAGAATCAATTTAAACAATTTTCAATATTCAATGGAATTAATTTCACTTTCACTTTTCAATCCTATAAATTAATCTAATTCTTTAAATTTGTGAAAAATTATTTCTATCAATTAAATATGAAATTAATATCATACAAATCATATTATACCATTCTTAAGCTTAATTGCCAATTCAATTTCATGGATTCAAGTTCAATTCTCAAAATTTCTGATTTGTCCCCCAAACCCTAGAATTTGGAGAAAACCATTCATTCTTGATCCAATCTTCAAATTGATCATAAATTCATCAAATTAACACTTAGGCAATTAATTCCCATCAAACAATTGCAATTAAATCATTTTAGTTTATGAAACCCTAATTTTCTAACTTAGAGCAAATTTGGGGAAAACCTATAATTTCTTGTCTAATTCTCAAATTGACCTTTAAATTATGAAATTAGTATAATAGGAAACCTATATGATCAATCAAACATCAAAAATAAACATTAGAATATAAAGTTTCCTTTTTAGCTAGGTTTATGCCTTCAAAATTTTCAAGTCTTCAACCAAGCTTCCATAATTCATTTTGACTTTTCTAAATCATTTTTCTCCACTCAAAATAAGCTTAGATACCTTCAAATAAAATTTAAAATACTTCCCTTATTAATTCACCAAAGTGGTCGAATCATACTTCTAGGTATACTTAGATGAGTTTCATAATTTTCTAGTTTATTTTCCCATATTAAACCTTCAATTTTCATATTTAATCAAAGAACACACAAAACAAACATTCCCTAGTTACACCCCCTTTTGACCGAACCATATGGATGGAAAAATAGGAAAGTTTTTGCAACTGTATTACCAAAGTCATACTTAGTATAAAGAATGAAAAAGATCAACATAATTTCTACTTTGGAGAGCTTTGATTTGAGTTCCTATGGTGATGATAATTTGGAGAGGTTTTTCTTTGGTTGGTGTGGTGTTTTTGGTGTAGAGTTAGCAAAATGATAGAAATGAACATAATTTTTACTTATATATCAAATGTTGAATGGTGATGATTTAATCATGCTTAATCTAATGGCTAGGATTTAATCAAAATGGATGGCTATGGTTTAATCAAATTAGATGGCTAAGACCTCCTCTAGATGGATGGCAATTATCATGATGGTGTGGAAAGAGCAAAAATGAATGTAGACTTTGGTGTAAAAAAAAATGAAACTAGAAAAGGATTTAACTTAAACAAAAATGGTGGCTTCCAAGTCAAATTTGATGGCTAGCTTTTCCTACATCAGTTTTATCTTGGCTAACCATTTCTAACTCTAAAAATATTTTATATTCACTTATAAATGGGCCTTGTGGACCTGCCATCTAATGTGCTTAGGCCTTAGAGTCCAAAAGCCTATTAACAAATCCATATATGCACATCTCATACTTAGTAACTTAATAGATTTTTCATTTCTTTACCTTTATTTTGGTATACATAGTTTACTTTCTAATTTCATTACACACTCTAAAAATTACTAGATAAATTTTATTCACCTTATAATGCACATTAACTAGCCCTTTAGTAGCACTATTCAAGTAAGTAAATCATGTAGGCTCATTAGGTCAAACTAAGTTTGACTTCCATTGTTATTGTAGGTTTGATTAAAATCAACTTCTTATATCACTATTATTATCTCTAATGACTTAGGAGATGTTTAGGTTTATGTTCATGCCCATTTACTAGCACTTTAGCATCACATCACAAGAAAATAATTAACTTAGCCACATTAAGTCAAACTCTATTTAACTTTCATTTTACTATTAAAATGTTTCTAAAAATTGATTTTATTTTTCATTCATTGTCATATTGTTCATTAGAATCACTTCTTATGATATTTTTATGGTTCTTAATATACTAGAAAGCCTTGGATAGTATAATACATGAACATTTTAGTGTCACAATTTGAGCAAGTAGGTCATCTAGTCACATTGAATCCCTTTTGATTTCACCATCACAGTTCTCATTGAAATAGATCTCCTATAGCACCCTTGCTAACTCTAATGAGTTAGAAAAAAACTTGGGTATTACAGGTTATAAGGCAAGTATTAGAAGTGCACATTTTTATACAAGTTGAGGTCCAAGGAGATGTTAGATTTTCAATCCTTGTGCTGCTGAAAACATGTTTAATTGCTAGTGCTTATGGGCTCTATAGTTTTTTGATGGCCTTACACCTACTTATGTCTAGGACTATCATGACTTAGAAGTCAGATCATGACATTTTTTGTCTCATTTTGATCTTTTCCTTAGCAATTTTCTCTCAAAATCTTCACTTAAGCTCCATTTGTACCACATTTGTACAAGAAAATCAAAATAAAACAACAAAAAGCATAAATTAAATCTTACAAATTTGAATTTTTGCCCAAGAAATTCAAACACTTCTATTTTTAAAATAATGATGGATTTGCTCAAGGGAGTCAATTTTGCTACTCCACCAGAGATAGATTTCCTGTTCTCATCACCGAAAACACATGATCTGAGCAATAGGAAGGTGTTGAATACCTTTGACTTTCCATAAAATGGAGATTGACCAACTTATTAGTATTTATGAGATAATTTGGTCAGGTTTTAGGTGATTTTTGTACCTTTTTATGTTAATTCCATTTTTGCACTAACTATTTTATCAATTCTCAATTAAAAAATAAAAAATTTTGCTAAAAACCTTACTACTACCTGGCTGCTTGTGCTCTAACATGCATCCATAGGCTAGGATGTGCAAGATAGTGCACACCTCTATCCTATAGGAGGTTGCCACAAACTATCCAACTTTACTTTCTAACTCTATTTCTTGACCATTTTCAGTCCTTTAACACTCATATCGATATGTATGCCACCAGTTACACATTTGACACTAAAATACCCTGATTTTGACTATATGTCCATCTAAAGTTCATCCAAGATCTCGATTTTTATTCTAACTCCATTTTTTTCAAAACTACAAGTCAAATTAGCATGAGTTAAGGTTGGAGACACATCACACTCTACATATGAATGGCATCAGACCCTTCCTCCTAAAGTTAAGGCTCAAATTTCTCATGCTGACTTCGGGCCTCTCATTAGTTTGTTGTCTTGGTAGGCTATCTAGGTAGAGTTATGTGTCTATCCCTTAATGCAACATCGGATGGACATGACCTACACATTCCATTTTCCTTTGGGCAAAATGACCATCACTCTTATGGACTTTGCCTCTATAATGGCTTATCATTTTAGGGCATAACTCTTCCTTTTGACAACTATTCACTATGTGTTAAGACCAAATTTCTTACCCCAAATGGATGAACTCTACACTACTTTCCAATAAAATATTAAGGGATCAACGCAATGGGTCAAGCCCAAAACAGAGAAAAGAGTCGCCACCTAGTTTTTAAAAATGAAGAAAAAAGGGTGACTAGGATTCCTTGCTTATTCTCTAACCACCCAAAATAAAGATTTTGGGTAACAAAGTTAGGTACGGTCCTGGAAAGGTGTTAAGCACCTAGGCCACCCAACTGTGAGGCTGGCTTCCATTGTTTGATCTCATTAGTGCATGCTTTCATTAAGTTTTCTGAAATCTACTCTAAATTTGTTTTGTATTATTGACATATTGTATATTCCTAACAAATATATAGCACCAAGCTCTCGAAGTATACTGGTCACACGATCTATTTTCTAAATATGAATTGTTACAGAGCATAAAGAATATGTTCTCTTGAGTTTTGTATGCTTCCCATTAAATGTGAGTGGGAGATGATCAATATTGGGTCATGTCCACCCATAATAGAAAAACCAATCCATTGTCTTTTGGATAACTTCCAAAAGGCAATTATAGAAAAGGCAAATAACTTCCCATGAGTGGAAAGCTATCTATACATTAACAATAATAAGAAAAAAATGTGTTGCATGTGAAGTGTGAGAATAACATAGAAAATAAAAGAACAAACAACATAGAGATAATAATTCTTTCAGCAATTGAAAGTTAAAGAATCTAAGTTGTGAAATTTATGGAGTTTTCATTCCTGATTCTCTATAGATTGGTAATTTAGCTTGAGCATCTATCTGTTTCTGCTAAGGAGAAACCCATAGGTTTATTTTTCTCCCTCTATCATAGGAAACATTTAAAGATAACAAATCTCCTAATTATCTGGTAATATTATCACTATATCTTATTAAATGGGTCTAATTTTTCTCAGATTTTTATGTGTGCAAGTCAAACTAAATTAAAAGAAAAAATTTAATTTAATCATATTTTAAATCCCTTTTCTCTTTCTTTCTTTTCTTTCTTCTTTCTCCTTTCTTTCTCTTGACTTTACAACAACAACAGTGTTAACAAATCTCTACTATTCTATTTCTCTAACTACCACTCTCACTGCTCAAGCCTTTTCTTCCCATATCCACCACCTTTCTCTTCTCCCCCACCAAAGCTGTAAAAATTTCCTCCACTTTTCTCTTCTCCCCCACCAAAGTTGCAAAAATTTCTTGATCCAATAAATGGAATGTAAAGGAGAAATAAAAAATTAGGCATGGACAAGGTGAATTCGATGACTTCTATTGCTGCCAAAAGTATAGCACATAAGTCGATGATATCATCTTGACCAAAGTAGAGCAATTTTAAAGATTCTCTCTTCTAATAGAATTTCCCCCAATTTTAAAGAGTGAGAATATGCTTATACAAGTTTTAAGAACAAGAGTTATAAAGGGAAAGATAAGGATCTATTTATGAGGCCTCGCCCGAGCACCGGCCGGTCCGCTAGAGGGAATCGAGATGCTCATTTGGGTTTAGACTCACGAGGGAACCCTTGGATTCAGATAGGTTGATTTTGAAAATGATTTTGTGAGTTGCCACCCTAATTTATTTTTAAATGGGAAAATTAAGGAAAAAACCCAATTGTGACTCCAATTCATTAATTAATTTACCCAAGGATAAAATCACTAGCCTCAAACCATGTTGAGTTTGGGAATTAGGTTTTTGATTTTAAATAATTTAAATTTGGCTCTTAAGTTTAATTTGACTTTACAAAAATTGATTTCATGAATAACAAATATTATAAGATGATAATTGTAAATAAGATGCATAAATATGATATGAGTGCAAAGAGAAAATTAAAATAAAATATCCACAAATTAAAAAGGGAAAAAGAGATTGATAGAGATTTGGATATGAATTTTGGAATTAGATTCCAAATGTGCATACGTACCCCATTGAATGGGATCAAAACCCACGTAGTTCGTTCCACGATAAAGTGGAGGGGTTTAGGAGTTAATCATATTAATTTTGGTTTGGGTGTTTTGAGAGTGAGCAAAAAGGCTAATACCTTTACTTTTGGCAAGTGGAGAGTTTTACCAGACCGAAATTTCATTTTATCGGGATCGGGTGATTGGATGGATTTGAAAAATTAGTTAATTAGTTAAAATGGTTAATTAACTAATTAATATGATGAAAAGGATGGATGGATTAATTAATTAAAAAGATTAATTAATTAATTTGGAGGAAGGGTGAATTAAGGAAAATGATTAATTTGATTTTGGAAAGAGGAATGATTTTTGAAAAAAGAGTGATTAATTAATTAATTAAGTGATTAATTAAAAAAAAGTTTTAGTTAATTAAAAAGATTAATTAACTTGGTTAGAGTGAGGTAATTAATTAATTAAAAAGATTAATTAATTAATTAGAGAGTGATTGGAGGGAGAATAAGAGAGGAATTTGAGGATAGCAATCTACTCAAATTCAAGGGGTGAAGAGAAATGAGAAAATGGAGGGCCTATTTATAGGCAAATGGGGTTGAGGATAGTTTAGGTATTGAAAATGTGAAAAGACGATGAAGGGTAAGGCTAGAAAGGGATAAAAATTAGACTGAAAAGAGTAAAAAAGTCATTTCCTATGCAGGAGGGGCCCACTGGCATCAAAAGACTACAGCGCCATGTGCGTCGCTGCATCAGGTGCCTGCGGCGTGCCGCACACCGGGCATGCGGTGTCGCACGCTTATAATGAAGCGTGCCACATGGCACTGGCACATTTTTCAAGATTTTTTTTTTTTTTTAGAGATTAGTTGTTGGTTTGGGATATTTGGATGTCTGGTAGCAATGTAATTGAAATTTTCTTTCTGGGGCGCTGCCCCCGAACCCCGACCCGCTAACCAATTAGCGACCACCATAATGGCTTCGCATAATGCGTTAAACTCAGTAAGTGCTAAAGCTGCAGTTGGATGATGAAGGTGCAAAATTAAGCATTCGTAGTTGCCCCCTCATCAGAATTGGTTTTAAATAAAAGATGATTATGATGATAGTGAATGTTGGAAAAAGGTGCCATGTTAGACTCTAGACTTATATGTTTTTATCAGGTCCTTTAGAAGGAAACCCTATAGGATAAATGAGGTTTTATCAATGGCTATCGATTCGGCCTTGATGTTGGATGCGGGAATGGTCTTGGTGAATTTCAATTAAGGTTATCTGTTCAACCCTAATGTTAGAGATAAAGAAGGTTTGGTGAATTTCAATCAAGGCTATCTGTCCGACCTTAATGTTAAAGGACAAGAAAGGTTTGGTGAATTTCAATTAAGGCTATCTGTCTAACCTTAATGTTAGAGATAAAGAAGGTTTGGTAAATTTCAATCAAGGATATCTGTCCGGCCTTAATGTTAGAGGACAAAATTAGAGGACAAAAAAAGTTTGATGAATTTTAATTAAGGCTATCTGTCCAGCCTTAATGTTAGAGGACAAATAAGGTTTGGTAAATTTTAATCAAGACTATCTATCCGACCTTAATGTTGAAGATAAAGAAGGTTTAGTGAATTTCAATCAAGGCTATCTGTCTGGCGCTAATGTTAGAAATAAAGATGATCTGGGGTAGATCTCAATCAAGACTATCTGTCGGGCCTTAATGTTGGAGGTAGAGACGATTTGGGTAAATCTCAATCAAGGCTATCTATTTGGCCTTAATGTTTGAGGTATAGATGATTTGGGTAAATCTCAATCAGGGCTATCTGTCTAGCCTTAATGTTGGAGGTAAAGATGATTTGTGGTAAATCTTAATGACAGCTATCTATTTAGCTTTAATGTTGGAGGTATAGATGATCTGGGATAAATCTCAATCAAGGCTATCTGTTTAGCCTTAATGCTAGAGGTAAAGAAGATTTGGGTAAAAAAGGTAGAAAGTGGAACCATATAGATATCTAAGTGATCGTTTCTAGACATTTTATAGGTGAAATTGATAGATTTGGATCAAAGAGATGGAAAAGAGAACCACATAGATGTCTAGGTGATTGTTTCTAGACATTTATGGGTGAAGTTGATGGATTTGGACAAAAGAGATGAAAAAAGGAACCACGTTGATGTCTAGGTGATCATTTCTAAACATTTATGGGTGGAAGAGAATTTTAGACAAAATAATTTAGTGAAAGGAGAGCCTCGACCTATGGTAAGTTAAAGAGATCTTGATAAGATTTTGATAAAGGAAGAGCCTCGACTTATGGCGAGTTAGCTTAAGAGATCTTGACAAGATTTTGGTACAAGGAGAGCCTTGGCCTATAGTGAGTCAGCTCAAGATATTCTGAAAAGATTTTGATAGGAGAGCCTCCGCCAATAGTGAGTCAGCTCAACAGATTTTGAAAATGTCTTGATAAAGAGAGAGTCTCAACGTATGGTGAGTTAGCTCGACAAACTTTGAAAAGATTTTGGTTGCGCCAAAGAAACTTGGGCTTCTAAACGTGAGGGGTTGGGCCTTTCAAAAGGCTCAAAATAACTTTGTCTAAAGTAAAGGGAATCTAAAAGTCACACTTTGTCGATTAGATCTAGAAAGGTATCATTTAGCTTCAAAGAGACACTAGTCAGCTTTAGGAGGTGTCGGTAAACTTTGAGGAAGTATTGGTTAGCTTTAGGAGAGGCTATTAGCTTGGCTTATGCATGATGTACATTATTGCAGATGGTTGCATATGCAAGTATGTTTGTGCATAGATGATGCATGTTTATTTATGCATGTTTTAGAATTTATAGACCTTTTGTTTGACTTTTTTACCATGCATGATCTGTGATGATGTCTGTAATAGATGATTGTATGGATGCATGAGGGTGGATTTACGCATTTACTCTGTGGATGCAATTTTTTTTTCATATGACTTTTGTGTCCTATGGAGACATGCATTTATGGACTAAGGAACTCGACAAGGTTAAGGAACTCAACTTGGGTTGGTATGAGATGGTTGCCATGATGGTATTACAAGGAGTTCGAGGGGTTGCTTCAGATTTTGGAATTTAGTGGCCCATGGTTTCTATTTTGGTGCTGCTGAGGACGAGCTATGCCTATTCCATGAGGATAAGGAATATGGCTTGGCTATAACTCAAATGCAACTCTAGTGGTGCCAGAGTTCAAAGTCTGGCATTTTCTAAATTTTTCAGGAGTTTTTGACTTGCCTTAGGATGTTGCAAGCCAGATGATGGTTGATGATGGTCAAGTAAATTTAACCGCTATGATTAAGAAGTTCTATGATTCTGGTGACCAAGGAGATATGAGGGATGCAAAGGTTCAACATGAAGGCCTTGATTTTCTACTTGAGTGTCAGTTACGGGTCTATTGATTAAGGTGATTCCAAAGTGGCAAATTGAATAGAGGCATTTTTCGTTATAGCTATACTGGCAAACATACTAATGAGCCTTAATTGCTTTGTTCAAGATTTAGAAAGATGAACTATCTTGCCAATTATTCACCAAGTAAGAAAATTTTGTCTATTCTTACCCTTTTTGTTAGAGGTGCTTTGTGGGTGCCTATTTTAAGTTTTGGGTTATTTTAGAAGTGTGATTGATGGATCATTTTCAAGTGGTGGCCCTTGTTTTTCAGTATGCAGATGCTTTATTGAGTCTCGATCAAAGATCAGATAGGATGATTGCTTACAGCTTGCCCTTAGAGCCCACATTTTTAACAATGCCAATGGCAAAGGATTAGATCTCTAGGGGCCATGGGTAACAAGTGATTTGCTTGTTAGATTTGGTTTGAATGGCCTTTGGCCACAGGGTGAGGGTTTTGAAATAGATAGTGCAAACTCAGGACATGCCCCCAATTTTTCTTTCTTGGAGTCCATGCATATTATAACCTCCATTGCCAGAGCTATCAGGGGGTGGCTAGTTGAGGAGTTGTCACACTATTTATTTTGGGATTTCACTTAGGACCACAGAGAGGTATGCCAGGTAGTTGATAAAGGTGGTTTGGCCAATTGAGAAAGAGTACCAGGCTGCCCTGCTGAGAGAAATAGAGGATGAAGCAGTTGAGAAAAGAGAGACTATATGAGGAGCCATTGGTAGCAAGAGGACTGCAGCCCAAACAAAAGGGGTGACTCATTCTTTGAAGGAGACTCGGGGATCTATTGAAAATGTGACACGACAAGTTATAATAGTAACTCAAAGAAGGAGATTGTGACAGACTTTGACTCTAATAAGGACACGAGAGATTTGCATCTCAAGAGGTGAAGGAGGACTGGCTAGACCATGACTTCAAACATGACCCATTTTTTTAAAACAATTACAAGTTGACAGGACTACACGAAACAAGATAAGTTATAGATGACACTGAAAGGGCTATCCTTTATCATGGGTTTGTATTTTGCAGGATTTAATCATCATTAAATGAGACATCTTTTATTTTTGCTCTAATTTTTGCCTAAGCTGCCTTTTTGGTTTTTAGCTTAACGAGCATTCTTTTTTTTTCTTTTTTTTTTCTTTTTGTTTAGGCAAAAGAATTAAGTGAATGATGTACTAGGCACAAAAAAAAATGAGAATGCAATGCAAATAAAATTTTTTGTATTATAATTTGGACCACACCTAAGATGAGCTGCTTACGTATCCCTTTGTGAACCCTCAATTTTACACCCTTAACATCCAACTACAACTTTAGCACTTGCTGAATTTAACTCATTATGCAAAGTTATTACGGTGGTCCCGCTAACTGGTTAGCAGGCAGGGGTTCGGGGGCAGTGCCCCCGAAAGAAAATTTTTTAGACTTCATTTACATTGCCAGCAGGCATCCAAATTTCTCAAACTCCATACCAACAACTTATCTCTAAAAAAAAAAAAAAAAGAACTACCTCAGGAAGCGTGCCGCGCCACACAGGAGGCATGCGGCATCGCATCAGGTCTGCGCGGTACCGCACCGTCCGCCGCAAAGGCCTGACGCGGCGCCGCACCAGGGCATGCCCCCATTCTGCTCCAGTGGGCCCCACATGCATAAAATGACCTTTTTTAAAAATCAAATTAATCATTTTTCTTAATCCACCTTTCATCCAAATTAATTAATTAATCCTTTTAATTAATTAATCACTTTTTCCCAAAATCAAATTAATCCTTTTTCTTAATCCACTTTTTCATCCAAATTAATTAATTAATCTTTTTAATTAATTAATCCATCCATCCTTTTCATCATATTAATTAATTAATCATTTTAATTAATTAATTAATCTTCCAATCCATCCAATCACCCGGTCCTGATAAAATGAAACTTCGGTCCGATAAAACCTTTCGCCAACTAAAAGTCAAGGTATCAGCCTTTTTCCTCACTTAAAACACACCCAAACCAAAATCAATCTGATCAACTCCTAAACCCCTCCACTTAATCATGGAACGAACTACGTGGGTTTTGATCCCCATTCAATGGGGTACGTAGGCACGTTTGGAATCTAAATCCAAACCTCAAATCCAAATCCCAATCAATCTCTTTTCCCTCTTTTTTTCTTTTTTTAATTAATTTGTAAATATTTTATTTTCACTATACATTCATGTTTTGCTATATTCATGCATATTACTATTATCATTTTATAAATGTCATTCATGAAATCTAATTTTCAAGTCAAATTAAACTTAAGAGCCAAATTTAGATTATTTAAAACCAAAAACCTAGTCCCTGAACTCAACCTGGTTCGAGATTAGTGATTTTTATCCTTAGGTAAATTAATTGCAAAATTAATAAATTGGAGTCAACTAGGTTTTTCCTTAATTTTTCCCATTTAAAATAAATTAGGGTGACGACTCCTAAAGATCATTTTCAAAATCAACCAAATCTGAACCCAAGAGTTCCATCGTGAGTCTAAACCCGAATGAGCATCCTGGTTCCCTCTAGCAGATCAGACCGGTGCTCGGGGGAGGCCTCACACCCTTATATCACTTTTCTGTTGGTTATTTCTTTTAGGGAGAATCAGGTCCATGTAGTTCTGATTACATATGCATGAAAAATAAAAATGAAATGCAGATTTCATCTTCAGATGATGTATCATTTCAGCTGATCCAAGTTGCTAGGATGGGAGAATTTGCTTTCGTCCACGTCTATGAAGATGGTGCTCTATCGAATAGGATCTTCTTGAGCATATACTATCTGGTCTAGTTTAGTTTGAACTTTTTCTTAGATCATGAATAAAGGCTTGGATTTCTCCTAGAATTGGATTTCCTTTTTGTGAACTCTTGTCTCTCACCTTTTAGTTGAAGTGCTTGGCTAGTCTCCATTGATAAACCTAAATTTTGTATAGAGCATCAATTCTCTTCTCCCCGAAGACATTCAGCTAGTCATGATACCTTTCGGCCTATTTTGTCTTCATCCTCTATGGCTTCTCTTCGACAAGTTTCTTGTGTATATAGGTAGGGATCTCGTGAACTGCGATACTTGGATTATCCCTATCTTGTCTTGTACAGAACAACTCATTAGCTTCCTACTACTGCCATGCAAATGCAATGTATGTGATTTTGGATTTTTTTTTCACCATAATTAATGAATCCTTTTGCCTTTTCATCATTTTTTGTATTTTTCATTTTTTGTTCTCTCTTTTTTTTGTTGCTTTTTTTTCTTTTTAAGATGTCCCATTTAAAGATGAATCAGAAAAAATTAAAGCAAATCAAAAAGTTCAAACTTTTTATTAATGAAAAAAGTCCCATCATGAGTACATTAAAGGATAAGCCTAGAAGGCAAAATATAGACTCCGAAGGGCAAGACATGACAGATTCAAATTCAAAGAAAGACCTAATAGACTCAAATTCAAAGAAAAACTTAACAGACTCAAAAGACTCTGATGTAAACTCTGACTTAGGTAACTACGAACTTAAATGACTCAGACATGGACTCGGAGGTCTTGGATAGGGGCACAGCAGGGCAGAATTCTTCTCAAAGTGCTAATTATCAGGTGAAGCTTAAGATGGTTTTAACGGTTCAAAAAAGGATTGCTAGTAGTGCTAGACTTTGGGTTTGGGAGCAATGATGTCTCCGCTGTCAATGAGATTTTGAATTTTATGCTTTAGAGTCTTGCATGCATCAGTTTTCTACCTTGGCCCTTGATGAAAGTCATAGTGCTCATTCTAAACCCTTAATTTTGCACCTTCCAATATGTGTTTGAACCTTAGAAGCACTTAGGCTCAGTAAACAAACCTTCAAAAGCCAAAAACTCTCAAAATGGAAAAATAAAAATATTTCTTTTTGGCATTTGAACCATTTTAAATCATCTGAGACTGAGTAACAAATACAACACAACTGGAATCATAAAAAATGAACGAGAAATGAGCAAGAATGGGCCAAAATAGGCAAAACGGGCGAAAACAGGCTTGTTGCTGCAGAGTTGTGCGGCATTGCCTCTGCGGAACTGCAAAGACCTCTACGACAATGCCGCAAATACCTCTATGGTGCTGCAAAAGCCTCTACAGCAATCCTGTGAAATTCACTTTTTTTGCAATCTCACATTGAAATTTCAGTGCTTTCCCCCTCCAATCATCCTCCTATACATAGAGGGCCTCCCTAACTTTAAAACACCAACTTCTAGAACTTGAAAAGCATTACTTCAAGCAAATTGCTTTGCATTTGCTCCTTGCTTCGTAAAGCAAGTTGGGAGGTTTCTCCTTGATTCCTACCCGACTAGTTTAAGGCTTTCTGCCAGCATGTTCGAGGCAAGTCTTTTGCCCAAGGTTCGTGTATGCCGCCCAAGACTAGTTGTCACCTGCTATCCAAGGCCAGCCACCTGCCTCTAAAGCTAGCCACTGCCCGCTATCTAAAGCTTATCGTCACCTGCCGTCTGAGGTAAGCTCCCTTTTCCTTTAATTTTCTGTGGTCTAAATTTTCTTGTCTCTCTTAGTTAGTTTATTAAATTGATTCATCTAGGTTGCTAACTAATCAACTAGGTAATCAATTAAATTAATTAATTAACTCAACCCTCTTTTAATCAATCAATCAAAACATGATAAAATGGCTAGGCTAAACTAACCCTTTCACAAGAAGGGAGAACTGCGTGGGTTCTTATTCCCATTCAAAGGGATAAGTAAGCATGTTTAGTTTAGGCATCAAATCCAACTAAAATTAACTAAGTCTCCCCCTATTACCTTCTTCACTTGCTTTTATTTTGCTTTCCTTTACTTAGTTATTAGGTTTAGTTTAGGGAATGCGTGACTTCCCTAGAACCCATAAGGGCTAGAGGAGGTATCCCCTAAGTTTGGATTTCATTGTAAAATTGACTCTCTTTTATCTTGAATTCTAATTGTGTATAAACTTTATGGATTGAATGATCATGCATATTATAAATTGTTCATGCATTTTAATTGTTCATGAAATATATTTTAAGTTACTTTTATATTACTTGGCCAAACTTATTTTATTAAATTAAACTGAAAACCTAGTTCCCAAATCCTCTTTGGTTTCGAGGATAGTGATCTTTTTTCTTTTGCGTAATAATTAGAGTCAAATGGGTTTTTTCCTTATATTTTTCCAAATAAAAATAAATTAAGGTGGTGACTCCAAGAAACAATTTTCAAACCTATCAATGATAAGCCCAAGGGCTTCCTCATGAGTTCTTTCCCAAATGAACATTTTGATTCCCTTTAGCATATCGGACCAATGCTCAGACGACGCCTCACACTCATTAGCATTATAACCCTTGGGCAAGGGGTTTGGAGGAGGTCGTGGTTCTAAGGGCTTAACCAAATTAGCCACTAAGGCTTTTTTGTAAATGATGCTGAGGGGCATGCCTAGCTTAGAAAAAGTCCTCCTTTCCAACCTCATTGGCTGGTGATAAGAGACAACATTTACCTTCCCTTCTCTTTTGGTAGTGGGGTTGGTGGTGTAATTATTGTTCTTATGATACATTGAGCTAGAGGATTCATCTTTGATTTGTCCCGATTGAATCAAATCTTCAATTTTGGAGGCAATGGTAATGAAAGCTTTGAAGCTGGGGAGGTATTGAGTTTGCAAATGAGCCTAATATTGGGGGAGAAAGTTCTTGATGATGATATCAATTTGCTCTACTTTATATGGATGGTTCACCATTTGAGCCGCTTTTGTCCTCTACCTTATAAGGAATGCAGTGAAGGATTCTTTTGGCCCTTATTTGGTGGTTTCCAAATCTTGACGGGTGACATCCACCTCGATGTTATAGTGGTATTGCTTGAAAAATGCATTACATATGTCATCCTAAGTCTTCTTGTGATTCTAGTCGAGATCTAGTAACCACTTAATAGCAGCTCCAGTCAAGAACTATTGGAATAACTGAGCAAAGAGCTCATCGTCCACACCAAAAGGTCTTATGGCACCCATATACATCTTGAGATGAGTTTTGGGACATGTGGTACCATTACACTTGTCCATGACTGGCATTTTAAATTTGCTCAAACCTCTGCATTTGGGAAGAGAGCTAAAGAGTCAACATCTATCATGTCTTTGTGCTTTTTGACATTCTTAAGTGTTCTCTCCATGGCCTCAATTTTCTCCATCAATTTCTTAGCTTTGGGAAAGCTAGAGAAATCTCCACTTTAAAAAGGATTCGTAGTGGGAAAGGGAGTGGTTGTGTTTAAGTCCACGATAGGGAAGGTTGGAGTTTCAAGTGCTTTCCCATTATCGGTGAGATCGATAATGGGAGGAGTAAAAGTAGAGGCATAGCTAGTCCTGACTTGGGCATATGCAGGCTTAACACGAGCAGGAGGAGCAGTGATAGTGGCATTGGTTATTTTCTTGACCTCATTAATGATCGACTGGCATTGAGAGTTAAGGGCATCAGTAAAAGTGGCAAACTGGGCATTAAGAGTATTGGTGAAAGTTTCAGCTTGGGTCTGAAGAGCGGTGGTGAGTGCAGCTTGAAAAGTTTCCTCTTGTTTCTTAAAGAGGCTGGTGAAGAAAGCGCTCATGGCGTCTTGGTCGAAGTTGAAGATGTTGGCCATTGGTACCTTTAAATAGAAAACAGATAGAAAAAAGGGTAAGAATACAAAATTAAAATGGCATGAATGTGAAGGTGTGTCAGGAAAAGGATTCCCTCTACATGATTGATCACTGGGTTTACATGTTGATAGGATGAGTGTGTGAGGTATTTTGGGGTAGTGGACCACTGATTTAGGTCTTTGACATATTTGAGGGTTTACTTTGTCGAGTTTCTCTTGTCATGTATGCATGGCAATGTCATGATGCTGCTAAAAAAAAGGTTTTATGAACATGCAAGAGTATCAATTATTACGGTACATAGAACCTAAGGTCAATGCTAAGGCGATTACATGCACAAAGGTGAAGGGTGGTTTGATTTAAAGGTCCTTGTCCTACGAGAGTATCGATATACCTAACCACATGTGAGGCAAAGAGCCTTGTGGGGGTCTAACAAACATGATTGCTCATTACACCACCGAAATGATCGGGGATTCGTCGCGGGGTAGAATGCTTTCGCTATCTCCCAACATACTTAAAGAGAGTTAGTGAGCCAATATTACTCACCATCCAAAAGTTTTCCTAAAGCTAAGATTAGGGAAGGAGCCTTTATTATGCAAAGTGATGCATGAAAGTCAAATTATACTTAATGAGCCAAAAGGAGATTATTTTGGAAAATTTTTCCTTAATTAATAGTAATCCTCTTTTTTTCCTTTCATTTTTTAAAAAGGTGGCAACCAGTCCCTAGTGAAGTCACCAACTGTAAGGCCTCACTTGAGCACCGGCCTGGTCCATTAGAGGGAACTGAGATGCTCATTTCAGTTTAGACTCACAAGGGAACTCTCGGGTTCAGATTGGTTGATTTTGAAAATGATTTTAGAATTCGCTACCCTAATTTATTTTTAAATGGGAAAATTAAGGAAAAAACACAATTGTGACTTCAATTCATTAATTAATTTATCCAAGGATAAAATCACTAGCCTCAAACTAAGTTGAGTTCAGGGACTAGGTTTTCGGTTTTAAATAATATAAATTTAGCTCTTAAGTTTAATTTGACTTTACAAAAATTAATTTCATGAATGACAAATATTATAAGATGATAATTGTAAATAAGATGCATGAATATGACATGAGTGCAAGGAGAAAATTAAAATAAAATATCCACAAATTAAAAAAGGAAAAAGAGATTGATGGAGATTTGGACTTAGATTCCAAACGTACCTACGTACCCCATTGAATAAGAATCAAAACTCACGTAGTTCGTTCCATGATAAAGTAGAGGAGTTTAGAAGTTGATCATATTGATTTTGGATTGGGTGTTTTGAGAGTGAGAAAAAAGGCTGATATCTTTGCTTTTGGCAGGCGGAGGGTTTTACCAGACCGAAGTTCCATTTTATCGAGACCAAATGATTGGATGGATTTAGAAGATTAGTTAATTAATTAAAATGATTAATTAACTAATTAATATGATGAAAAGGATGGATGGATTAATTAATTAAAAAGATTAATTAATTAATTTAGTGGAATGGTGAATTAAGGAAAATAATTAATTTGATTTTGGAAAGAGGAATGATTTTTGAAAAAAGAGTAATTAATTATTTAATTAAAAAGATTAATTAATTAATTAATTGAGTGATTAATTAAAAAAAGAGTTTTAGTTAATTAAAAAGATTAATTAACTTGGTTGGGGTGAGGTAATTAATTAATTAAAAAGATTAATTAATTAATTAGAGAGTAATTGGAGGGAGAAAAAGAGAGGAATTTGAGGATAGAAATCTACTCAAATTCAAGGAGTGAAGAGAAATGAGGAAATGGGAGGCCTATTTATAGGCAAATAGGGTTGGAGGTAATTTAGGTATTGAAAATATGAAAAGACGATGAAGGGTAGGGCTAGAAAGGGATGAAAATTGGACTTGAAGGGGTAAAAGTCATTTCCTATGTAAGAGGGGGCCCACTGGCATCAGAAGACTACAGTGCCCTATGCAGCACCACACAGGTGTCAGAAGCCTGCGGCGTGCTGCATACGGGGCATGCGGCACCACACAGCTTTAACGCGACGCTGCACGCCTAAGATGCAATGTGCCATATGGTGCTGGCACATTTTTTGTGATCTTTTTTTTTTTAGAGATTGATTGTTGATTTGGGATATTTGCATGTCCAGTGGCAATGTAACTGAAGGCTAAAAAAATTTATGCTCCCAAACCCTCGCCCGCTAACTGGCTAGCGAGACCACTGTAATGGCTTTGCATAATGTATTAAACTCAGCAAGTGCTAAGCTGTAATTGGATGATGAGAGTGCAAAATTACAAGTTCACACTTAGGTATCTCCACTGACAAATAATTATTATATAGTAGACAACAAGAGAGCAATTAGAAAAGTATAAATATAAATTGGAAGAGAACCAAATGTGACTAACAAATCAAATTTAGAAGAAATGAACCAACTATAATTTTCCTCTTCGGGAAAGTGAATTAGAATTGGCAATGGCAATTGAAGAGAATTGAGAGAGAGAGAGAGGAAAAAAAAAAAAGGTTTTAAGATTTTAGATTTTAAGTTAAGTAGAAATTATTAAGAAGAGAGGGAAGTGAATAGTAGTGGTGGTTGAAGGTTCATTTGAAATCCATAGTCTCCAGTGTTGTCTTCTCTGAAATCTAGCTATTTACATACTTGTTTCTTCTTCTTCTTCTTCATTTTGTTTGGCATATTCTAATTTTTATATTTTTGTTTTTTAAAGAATGAAGTGATGATTATTACAATGAAGTAAGGTGTAATACCCAAGGTTTCCCTAACCTAATAGAGTTAGCAATAGAGGCACCATAATGTTCATATATTGTGCCATTCAAGGCCTTCCTAGCACAACAAGAAGCATAAGAATATCATAAGAAGCAAATTCTAAATGAATAATATGATGATGAGTGAAGAATGTAATTGATTTTGATAAGCACTTTTATGATAAAATGGAAGTCAAACCGAGTTTGACTTAATGTGACTATATTAATAATTTATTTGAAATGTGAATCTAAAGTACTAGTGAATGGGCACTAGTATCTCCTAAATCATTAGAATATAATAATAGTGACATGAAAAGTTAATTTCAATCAAAGTTACAATGGTACAATGAAAGTCAAACTTAGTTTGACCAAGTGAGTCTATATGACTTACATACATGAACAATACTAATGAAATGCTAGGAAATGTATACTATAGAGTGAACAAGATTTATCTAGCAATGTCTAGAGTGTGTAGTGATATTGGAAGGTAGAAATATATATATTAAAGTGAAAGAAACGAAATGGAAAATGTATTAAGCACTGAGCTTAAAACGTGCATATAAGGATTTGTTAATGGGTTTTAGGACTCAAAAGCCCAAGCTCATTGAATGGTTGGCCCACAAGGTCCAAGGATGGACGAACATACACTTAACTAGAGTTAGAAATAGCTAACCATGGTTAAGTTTGATGTTGGAAAAGCTAACCATTAATTTTGACTTGGAAACCACCATTTTTTATTAAGTCAATTCCTTTTCCAACTTGAATTCTCACTTCATCCACACCAAAGTCTACATTCATTTTGCTACTTCTAAAACCATATGATGAATATCACAATTGTAGAGAAAATCCTAACTATCCAACTTGATCAAATCATAGCCATCCATCAAGATTAAATCTTAGCCATTAGATCAAGCTTGATCAAATCTTCACCATCCAACCCATCATATATATATATATATATATATATATATATATATATATATATATATATATATATATATATATATGCAAAATTTATGTTGTGAACATCATTTTTCCTATCTCTATACCAAAGTTCCATAATAACAAAAGAAGGTCCCTCTCTCTACACCAATAGCAACAAGAACCTTAGCAAACTGAAGCTAACCAAGGTGAGAAATCTTGTTCATCTTCTCTTTTCTATATTCTAAGATTAATTTTAGTATTTTAGTTGCATAAAATCCTTCCTACACCATAAGAAAACTCAGCCCATTATAGTGAATGATCAAGGAAGTGTTCTAAATTATAATTGGATACATCTATGGTTATTTAGATGAAGAACAATGATTTAGAAGTGTTTAAATGAATTAAGGAAGTTTGATTCAAGACTTAAAAATCTTAGTAGCATTAATTTAGTCTAAAAGGGAAATTAATATTCTAATGCTAGATATTGACAATTGAATGATCATATAAGTTTATGCTATGTTAATTTCATAATTCCATGATCAATTTGAAGATTGGATGAGGAAATAATGGTTTCCCCAAATTCTAGTGTTTATGGAAAAATTGGGAATTTTGAAATTTGAACTTGAAGTCATGAAATTGAATGAGGAATCTAGCTTGGAAATGATTAGGAATAAGAATAGATATAAAAATGTATATGACTCTATTGATTCATCTCCATTGTGAGTTGAAGTAATAAAACAAGTATAAGGTATAATTAGTAACATCATTAGTTACTAATTTATATGTAATTGAAATACAAATGTGTAGAATCTAAAGACAAGAATAAGGATATTATCAAAGAGAGCAAGGAGCACCACTTGCATCAAAATTAAACGTAAATAGAAGCAAAAGAGTCTAAGGTGAGTACTTAATAATATAATGTAATCATGCCTTTTTGCTTGCAACCATTGCTTAAATTACCATTCCTTGACATGTACTTGAAATGACATTTGATATATGGTTGCCTATTGATTGTTGAACCCTTTGGAAATCCATATCTTCCTTATATGATATTGACCATGATAAGCCTTTTGCTTGGGTCCTATGTTTTGCTCAATGATGAGAATGAATAATATGCCAAACTATTTTCCATTGAATTCCTATTGTAGACTTTGGATATGTCTTTTATGAACAAGCAGAAATCCTCTTTGGTGTGAGGAAATACACTAGACCTTGTGCACTTGGTATAAGTCTAGGGTAGGGCGAGAGTACCCAACCTCTGTTAAGGGGAAATGCCTAATCGTAGGACCTTATTAGTCTTACGTAATGTGATGCATGTGAGTGAGCAAGGCTTACGCCGCTACTTTTGAATTTATATGTGTGGAAAGCATTCTGCTTCTAAGAAAATATTATTTCTACTAAAGATATTATTCCCATCTTAAATGAGAAATTAAACCATAATGACAATATTGATTGAAATCATTCAAATGCTATAAAGAGCCATTCTTAAAAATGGTCCTTGTACTCACCATATATATTGTATTATTATGTACTCACTAAACTTTGTCTCATTCCCTAGTTGTTTAAAATTTCAGGTAAGATTAATGAGTTAGCAAGGTAAATTCCAAGCTCTACTCATCCACTTGAAAGCTGCTTTGCGAATTTCAAGAGTCGTAATTTTTTACTATGAAGATCATTATTTTAGAGCTTCATGGTTACCGAAAGTTTAGCACTAATGTGATATGGGATTAATATGTACTAAAAACATATGTAAATGAAATGAATGTCACAATGATATAATGAATATTTGGCTATATGTAGATGACAAAATGGAAGTTGGTAATAATGCAATTGGGTTTCGATCTTGGGACAAAGTTCAATATGATGAATAGTAAAATATTATAAGTTATATGAATTTTACGGATTTAGATGACTTTATATCTCTTTATACTTTAAAACTATCACGACTTAATAAGTAAGTCATGACACGAGGATTAGGCATGTGATAGGATAAGTGGATGATTGAATTGCAATGAGGCGCTTTGGTTAAAAAGTTTGATGCGAGTCCTTTGATTTGTGGTATAGCTAAGACTATTTGGCTAAAGCATTTGGTTATAACTGGGATTTTTTAAGCTTTTGTGATTTTTAATTAATTATTTAATTTTCAATTTTCACTCGCCTCGCCTCATAAGTGTAACTCACACTTCATGGCTGTACAAAATTGGACCGTTCAATTTTGAAATGAAATTTGTGACTTATGTTAATAGAAAAGGTTATTTTAAGTCTGATTGGACCTTGAAATAAAGTTTGAGGAGTTAATCAAGTGCCTATCCTATCATAATATAGACGACTAACATAGCCTATCAATTTAGACATTTTTATTCTTTTAAAAAAAATTATTTAAGAAATATAGGATTTTATCCCTAAACAAAGTACAACAAGAAACGAAACGAAGGGTAACAAACAAAAATTAGAAACCTTTGATTATTATAATTATAATTAGCAAAAGGGTTAAGATATAATTGGATCTTGTTTTGACTTGGAGTTGCATTAGTTGAACGTTCAATAAAGTCTGCGCGTGGAAATGTAGCATGTCTACTCGGTCCGGTCAATGTCATCAGCATATACACCAAAAGCATCACAACTAGGATTCGATGCGCGTATTTATAGTTGCCAGTCCGATGCGACGCAAATTATTCCATAGGCCCTGGTGTATGTTGCAACAGAAACTAAGTTTACGGTAGACGGGCAAAAAATTTGGTAAGCGTGTTTGCTTTGCTTTTTTTTTTTTTTTCATTTTTTTTATTATTTGATTTTTTAATGTATATAATATTTTAAAAAATTATAAATAGACCATAAAATTTTTTTTAACTCAATTCTTAAAATTAAAAATATAATAATTATTTTTGTTTCTCCCATCTAATAATTGTTATAATTTTTATCATTAATATTATAATTAAAAATATATTTTATTATTAGCTAACAGTTTAAAAGTAATATATATGTAATTTAATACTAATGTATACACATTTTAAATAATAATGTATCTGTAGTTAGAGAATTATATGCATGCAGTTAAATTATAATGTATTTTTGGTACAAGACTAATATATATATATATATATATATATATATATATATATATATATATATATATATATATATATATATATATAAACTAATTGTTATCAGAATATTTTTATCATTACTCTTGTAATTGAAAATATATGTTATCATTAACTGATAATTGACAAGTAATGTATATGTAATTCAATACTAACGTACATACATTTTAAATAATAATGTACCTGTAATGAGAGAGTCATACACATGCAGTTAAATTATAATGTATTTCTAATACAATACTAATATGCATAAAGTAATTGTTATTAGAATATTTTTATCATTAATTTTATAATTGAATTTATATTTTATTATTAACTGACAGCTCAAAAATAATATAATTGCAATTTAACACCAATATGCATACATTTTAAGTAATAATATACTTGTACTTGGAGAGTAATGTACATGCAGTTTAATTACAATGTATCTATAGTAACATAGATTAATCGTTATCAAAATAATTTTTTATCATAAATATTATAATTAAAAATATATTTTATCATTAACTGACAGTTCAAAAGTAATGTATATATAATTTAACACTAATGTAGATGCATTTTAAGCAACAATGTACCTATTAATTTAAATAAAATAATAATTCAATTTATATATTTAATTATAAATTATAATTTATATATTTATTAGAATTATAATAATAATTAGATGGAAGAAATAAAAATAATTTTTATATTTAATTATAATAATTTAATTTTAAGTATTGAAATAAATAAAAAATTAGCATTTAAAATTAAGAAAAAAATCAAAAATAGTGGAAAAACAAAAAAGAAAAAAGAAAAAGAAAAACACGCTAACGGCTGAATTAAAGAAAAACTAGCACATCTTTTACTTTGGCAAATCTTTTAGTTTGGCAAAACTTTCACACATATAATGTGGACCTGATTCATGGTATATCATGGATACGGCTATATGATATACCAATTCCCAATGTGATCCTTGGCAAAAAAAAAAAAAAACAATCCGATGTGATGCGAGCCCATTCAATTATACTAACTTTAAATATTTATAAATAGTAATACACTCAATACCTACAATTTACATAATTCCTAGTTGGTTATACTAAGTAAATAATAAATATTTAAAATTATAATATTTTTAATTAAATTAAATTAAATATATATTAAATAACAATTATATTATCCTTTTCATTCTAGCAAATTCATTTTTATTTAAATTAACTATAATTATTTATTTATTAAATAATAATTATATTATTTTTTTATTCTAATTGACTTTATTCATTATTTAAATTAAATATTATTGGATAGTTATATTTATTTATATAATTATTATATATTAAATAACAATTATTTTATTCTTTTCTTATTCTAATTGAATTCATTATTTCCTCATTTAAATTAAATATAATTAGATAATTATGTTATTTAATTAATAAATTATCATACTAAGTCATCATAAATGAATAATTAGGAAGAACTTAGTGATAGGCGTTTAAATAAATTTTTTATCCTCTCCACACACACATATATATATATAGTGTAGTGTGTGTGTGTGTGTGTATATATATATATATATATATATATATTTATAAGTGTAAATAAATAACATTATTTAATTTATAATACTATTTAATTTCCCAAACATAGGGTAATTTATATGAATAGTTAGTTGAATCATTAAAAATTATAAATATAATTAATTTTTAGATTATGTATTTAAATAAAATATCTAAATATTTTTATAACACTATTTAATTTATAATAATATAAATAATGAAATAAAATTGTAAAAATACTTTAATATACATTGTTTGTTGTATATATCACAAGTAAATGAATTTAGATCAGTCCATATAATATTCGTTGAATTTAAAATCAATATAAATAGCAAAAAAATAATATTTAATTGAGTTTGGATGATTTTAAAAAGAGAAGGGGTGCATTTTTGCCCTTGACGTGTATGGCTAGGTGCACATTTACCCCTTAACTGAATTTAGGCACAATAAAATAAAACACTTGAACTTGCTAGGATCCTAAATTTTAGCCCCGCAATTGACAGAAAATTTAACTCCGTTGAAAATAATAATAAAAAAACAAAATTTCTCACTCTTTGTTATAAATATAATGGAGAAAAATAAAAATAAAAAATATAGAGAAGAGAATTGTTTCATAGTTTTACCATTCAATAGTATTAAGCCCTTTATATAAGTACAAAAGAGAAAGAAATATGAAACTTTTCTAATAAGAAAAATACAATCAATACTAATATAGAAACTAGAATATTCATATATATGGAAAAATATCAATCAAATCCTATAATATATTATAACACTCTCTCTTGATATCTTTTATAAAAAATATGTCTCATCAAAATCTTATTAAGAAAAAATCTTATAGGAAAAAATCTTAATGAAGAAAAAAAAAGTACATTAATTTTATAGAGATTTGTGCCATAATACTACCTCGTTAAAAACCTTATTAGGAAAATCCAATAGGACAAAATATAGACTAAGGGGAGAAGAGTACAGTATATCAAAATCTCCCTCTCATAAAAATATAATTTTTATCAAATATCTCTTAATCGACGCATACCAAGTTTGTTGACTAACTTTTCAAATGTGGTTGTAGGGAGTGTCTTTGTAAACAAATCTGTCAAGTTATCAAACTGTATACTTAATGATATTTAATTAATATCCACATATAATAATTTATTTATAGTACTCTCTTAGGATATTATTTGCACTATGAATATGTCTCGTTAAAAATCTTGCTAGAAAATCCAATGAGAAAAAACATAGCTAAGGAAAAGAGTATATTTCATGCGCTATTTTGTCATTACACAAATTGCTTCATTAAAACCTTTGTCCAAGAAAATCCTGTAAGATAAAAACTTGACTAAGGAAAAAGAATACAATCATATACTAATTCATTCCCCCTAAAGATGACAGATTTTAACACGGCGTATACTAATTAATGAAATAATGCCGTTTAAATACCATATTAGGTAAAAACTTAGTACATAAGTCTGTTAAATTGTCACTCAAGTGAATTTGGTAGATATCTCTTCTGCAGCTTATATATATACAAGAATTTGGGTGAAGTTTATGTCTACTTCGTTACCCTTGATATAACCACCTTTAATTTGTGCAATACAAATTGCATTATTCTCAAAATATAATGAGAGTATCTTTTAGTGAGGTATTTCAGGAAAAACCTTTATAAAATTGTTGTACCACCATAAGTAAATATATAACCAGTCTAAGATCTACCATTATGTAGATCAAGCAAATAACTAATATTCTTATATAGACCAATTTCAAATATGAATTAATCAAAATATGATCATAATATTAATAGTATATTGAAGATAACTTTTTACACTATTCTAATATCTGTTAATAGGTGCAAAGCTATACCTAATTAGGAATTTTTCTTACAAATGCAATATTAGGCCTGATACAATTTGCAAGATACAAGATTACCCTATAGCACTTATATATGGTACTTCAAGAATAAATAGCTCTTTATTATCTTTTTTAGGTCTAAAAGAGTCTCTCTTCACTTCTAGTGAGGAGACCATCTATTGGTGTGCTTGAGGAAGAAGATTTATCCATACAAAAATTGCCTAAATATCTATTCCACATAAATATACTAGTGTATTAGGACTCTTTAATAATCGGTCTGCAGGCCGATATAAAATTTCATTTACTTTAAACTTTTCATCTCAAACTCACTTTCAAATAGGTACACACTTATTTGAGTTCATTAGGAGTCACATTGATATTTAAATAAACTTATACTGTAATAATAACATATACCATTCTATGGTCTTTTATGAATACAAATGGACATAGTGTATTATTCACATATCTTTCTTTCAATAAGAATTTACTCAAACAATCACACCACATGTCCATATTGCTTTAATCCATATATAGATTTTTGCAATTTGATGAAATATATGTCACATGTTTAATGTGCATTCATTTATGATATACTTAGTCCTTCTGGGACTCTTATTACTTTCATAAGGCGTACAATAAGTCTTTCATTAACTGCCATATTAATTAAGTATTGGAATATGATCATTTCCATAATCAGAGAATTATTTTTCTCATAGTCAATGATAGAACGAGTCTAGCTCTACTTTAATTGTCTCATTCCATAATGATCAATCATGTTTATGCTAATGTTCAGTTATACTTATAGATTTTAGATCCATATTTTCTCTTGCAATAACAAGAGCTACTGTTGAGGCAAATTCATCGTCGACGATAATTAAATTTCTATCAACTCTTTCTTATATCATAAAAATAATGAAGATCTCATAGTTTTCATTTATATGATCATCAACTCTAGAAGCCATATCTGGAGGATCTAATTGTCTTGTTGTTTCAGTCTGTGTCTCATAATTGGCTACAACTCTTTGACTGAAATCTTCATCTTCAAGAGGTTTTTCTTCAGGAGATTTTATGAGTGGTGCTGCTTTTCTTTTCCGTGGATTTTTGTCTTTAGTTCCAATTTACTATCCACGCTTCTGGCGTGTAGTGAGATTGATTGATTTTCTATTTGCAATTGGAATCACAACCCTTGCTAGGGTGTTAGCAGATGCAATATGAGACTTTGTCACTCTTTTAGCATCTATAAATGCATTTGGTAGTTAAGTTGCAATTTGTTGCAATTGTATTATTTTGTAAACTTCTGGTTCACTCTAACTTGTACATAGACTAAAATTATTTAAAGGATTTTCCATCCAATAAATTTCTCGACATTCTTTAGCACTGCAGGTGCTTTTCCTCTCCTTAATGTCGAGAAATATGCCTCATCAAAATAAATTATTAGTCTGTTTTGCGGACCCATTATCACACATTGAGATAGTGATATTAATATATTCATGGCACAAAAAAATTTATGGCTCACGCCCTTATACAAGTTTCAAGGGAGAGTATATATGATGTACACAATGGCATTCATGTCAAACTTTCAAAGTTTAATTATTGAACTATAAATTCAATGCTTAAACTGCAGGTTCAATGCAATATATTATGCATGTATACTAGGGATAAAACAATAATAAAATAACTCATTATAATACACAACTTGTAAAATCCTTGCAAATTACTCTTTCAAGGAGTTTACATAAAATCATCAATATTGAATTGAGTTTTGTCCTCTGTATGGGTAGTTCTTCTTTCAAAATCTCATGATATACCAAATGATTTACAGCATTCACTTCAGAGAATACAGTTGTACTAATGGGCATTATTTGATAATTTCTCATTAGCAATTATTCTTTTAGAATTTTCATGATCTACCAAATGATTTATAGCATTCACTTCATGAAATGCAATTGTACTAGTGGGTATTGTTTGATAATTTCTCATTAACAATTATTTTTTGCAACCACTAGAAGACAAATAATATTTGTAGATTTTCACTTTTTATACTGCTATTACATGAGCATGTAACTTTATTACCGCACAATTTCAGCTGTGAAGTAATTTTAAACATGGTTGAATTATATTCTCAAATAGACTTCAAGTTTTGTAGGCGTAGATTTAGTCAATCATATTGCGCTTATGGTAACACCACATATTTCAAGTGATTATATCTATCTTTAAAACTCTTCTAGAAAATATAAAAATCATTAATAGTGAGATATTCAACCTTTAAATCCTCACTTAAATGAGGTTTAAGTAGATAATAGCTTTTGCTTTTACTAACATCTAAATGCATTTCATTATCAACAACTCACGTCAAAAATTATTCTCATTGAATTCAAGAGCATATAAAAATTATCAACCAAATTTTAATTCACTATACTTCACTTTATTTAAATAACTTAATTTGCATATATTTAAAATATATCTAAATAGACCAATCAGAAAATAAATTAATATTAATTTTAACAAATATTAAATTCATAATTTATCCTACCAAGGAAAGGTAAGCACTAATTATACTTCTCTATACCAACATAAATCCAATAATATATGCAATCCGGAAATAAATTCATCAATTCACAAATTAACAAAGCCATGTCATTTATATAATTTATATTCATCTCATCTCACATTTAAATCTCTAATTGCTTTCACATCTAATGCATATTGACATAAGTAAATTCAAAACGTATATAACACACATAACTTTCTTGTAGGCTATTCAACTAACAAATATATACAATATATATATATATATATATATATATATATATGAGACGTGTATTATCCATAAAAAAAATTTTGAGTTGAAATGTTAAGACCGAAGATATGTAATAATATATACACTATATATATATATATATATATATATATATATATATATATATATATATATATATATATATATATATATATATATATATATATATATATATATATATATATATATATATATATATATATATATGAGACGTGTATTATCCATAAAAAAAATTTTGAGTTGAAATGTTAAGACCGAAGATATGTAATAATATATACACTAGTAGAATCGATCTCAATTTAATGAATCAAGTAAACCCATTAATATAAATGCAAGATCACCTTTTCCCACACAAAGCAAGTCAATTAATCAATAAATGAATAATTTAGGGTCAGATTGCCAAAAAAAAAACAAAATTGTAAACCATGACTTTAAAACTATGCATAAAATGTGTTGTTATAATTGATAACCAATTAAGAGTTGCAATTTGGTTGGTTAATCAAATAGGCCATACCCATCATTCCAATACATATAAACCATAATGAAACACGCAAAACAGAAAAATTAAAGCAAAAGAGTTTACCTTAATATTATGGCCATACGCAGGTACTTTATTGACATCCAATTTATTTAACGCGTATAGTTTAAATAAAATTTATTAGTTATTTAGGAACATAAAATATCAATTTTTCAGGGATGTCTATTTTATTTATTTGATTAGTTCTTTAAGAACTGTAAAGATTATCAGTTCTTTCAGGAACTGTAAATATTATCGTTTCTTGAGGAGCTATAGAGATTATTGATTATATAGGAACTAGAATTTAAAATATAATACTAGTTCTTCATAAACTATAATTTAAAATATAGTTCTAGTTCAAGAACTAGAATTTAAAATATAGTTCTAGTTCTTCAGGAATTTAGGCCAAAAATTTTTGGGAATTTATATCTTAGTTGTTTATTTAATTAGTTTTTCAAGAACTGTAAATAATACTAGTTTCTTCAGGAACTAGAATTTGAAATATGGTGCTAGTCCTTCACTAGAATTTAAAATATAACGATAGTTATTCAGGAACTAGAATTTGATTAATATGGTACTAATTTTTTGGGAACTATAAATAATACTAATTTTTTCAAGAATTAAAATTTTGAATATGACACTAATTTTTTAGGAACTATAAATAATACTAATTTTTTTCAAGAATTAGAATTTAGAATATGGTACTAGTTCTTTAGAAACTATAATTTACTTAATGAAAATTAAATAACATCAAATAATAATTTTTTTTCATAAAAATGATAATCAAATTATTATTAAAATAATAACAATATATAACAAGAAACGAAAACATATATATAAAACAAAATAAAAATTTTTTCATAATAATATTATATGATGGCATTTGTTTTATATAGTAACAAAACAAAAACCGATTCATAATAATAATAATAATGAAAAATGTTTTGCATATTAACATAAAAAAAATTATATTAAATAATAAAAAAAACGATTTCACTGTTGGGAGAAAAAATTTTAATTGCCATTTGATAAATTTGCTAATTAAAGTTTACTTAATTTATTTAGATATGTTTTTATTTATTATAACTTTTTATATGTAATATTAATTATAATATTCTTTTTATAATATTTATTATATATTTAATTTAAAATTATTTATCATGACTTAATTAAATTTTTATAATGGAATTCTTTATATTTATCGATTTTGTTATCAGTTATAGTAAATATAAAAATCTTACTTTTTTCTTTTTTAAATTTAAATGAGACATATAATGGCATTTTTTTTTTGTTTGACACAATAATTTTTCTAGCAATGCTATTATATATAGCCCACATCTATATATATATATATATATATATATATATATATATATATATATATATATATATATATATATATATATATATATATATATATATATATATATATATATATATATATATGCATATACATATATATATGTATATGCATACATATATATATATATATATATATATATATATATATATATATATATATATATATATATATAATTTCATTGACACAATAAGATAAATACATCTCGAATATATATGCTTATTAAGCCATAAACATATATCTTTTTGAGAACATATATAATTTATATGTCATTTGAGATGAGAAAAAAAATACCGTGAAAAAATTTTAAAAAAATAGTATAATAAATTCGTGCTGATAACATGTTATAAATATAATAGAGAAGAATAAAAATAAAAAATATGGAGACGAGAATTGTTTTTTAGTTCTACCATTCAATAGTATTAAATCTTTTATATAAAGTATAGAAGGGAAAGAAATATAAAACTTTTCTAATAAGGAAAATATAATCAATACTAATATATAAACTAGAATATTTATATATATGAAAAGACATTAATCAAATCCTATAATATATTATAACACTCCTCACATTTCGCCATCGGATATAACTTCTATCATTCAACAATTATTTTCTCTCTCTTTCAATAGTCTATAAAAAGCTATACTTTTATACAAATTGTTGGGTAATAATTTCTAGATTTATGCAAAAATAAATTGAAGAAGACAAAAGATGAGATCCAATTCTTGTTTTGGCGTTCTTTTTTTGTGAGACCTTAAAAAGGGGGTTTTGGACTTTTGGTTCATTGAAATTTCTTTACTATTATTGAGAGGGAGAGAGAGACTGTGAAAACAAGAAGAGAGGAAAAGATCTTTTTTTATTAATTTCAACCTAGTTAAGTGTTCTGTTAATAGAGGGGGCTTAAATTTAAGGTTCTAGCAAGTTTTAGTCTTTTGTTGTGCCTAAATTTTTTTAAGAGCAGATGTGCACCTAGCCATACATGTTACGAGTAAAAATGCACCTTCTCCCATTTAAAAAAGTGAAATTAGAGATTATTTGAAACTAGCTAATCATTGATTGACTCTTAATAATTAGGCCAACTAATTTGATAAATAAAATAAAACTTTTTAGTTGTCTCCTGCTTCAAACAACAAATAATTTTAAAATTCCAAAATTTTAGATTTTTTTTTATACCCACTGATAACTAATTTGCATTAATATTTTATTTAAATTACATTGTCCCAATTAAAATTTGTAAATAATATGTGATCAATTAATTCTTTAAATAATAAATAATTAGTTTAGTAGTAAAGTGTAAAGTAAAATTATTTTAAGAGTGAACATTATAATTTAAATCTCATCAATATTAAATTCTTCCTCCCAATGCTAAAAAAGAAAATATTAACATATTACGTATTTTAGTTATTTGAATTGCTATGTTTACTTTTATGAGAAAATAATTATTCATTATAAATACATAAAAATAATCGCAATTTTTACTTAAAATTTTATTAATATATATTATATTAAATACAAAAAAATATAAAATATATTTCAAAATAAATCTATATATATAATAAAAATTTAACTCAATAGTTATTTAGAATATTGTTCGTTATGTAATCAAAAGTTAAACTTATATAAAACTATCTCAATAATTGTTTTTCTATATCATTTTATTTTTATAGGTTGTGATTAAAATTCATATAAATTAATACATATAATTTTTTTATTATTTTTAATTAGATAATATGATTCATATACTTTTTATATTAATATTTAAAATTATTAAAATATAATTTTAAATTTAATAAAAAATAATTATACGATATGACATGCATTAAAATATTTTAAAAATATAAATTTAGGTATCAACTATCTATTCTACTATCATTAAACTAAATACATTGCGAATTGGATTTGGGTAGATCCAGATAATGAAATTATTATGAGATAATAAAATTTCAAAAATAACTTGAAACATAAATAAATAACACTGATACGATCAAAAGAATTTTATTTAAAAAGAATAGTCCTAGCTACAAATTATATCTCTTAGGCCAAAAAAAAATAAATAAAAAAAAAACTACAAATTATATCTTTATAAAATATAAATCTTTACTTCATCACCGTCGCCTTGTATCATTCCACGTGGAGCTCACAGGATTTAATCAAGTATAAAACAAAGGGATTGTGCACAGAGACACAAACAAGAGACTCTTCTAGAGGTGTAAATGAGTCGAGCTTTAGTTTATTTAAATTCAGTTGATATTTTTTTTTGAATTTGAGTTTGAGTTTTAGATTGAACTTGAAAATCATGTCCAATCTTGACTCGTTTCAAATTCGAGCTAAACTCGTTAATAAATTATAATCGAGTTAAATTTGAGTTCGACTCTTTATAAAATTTATTTATAACTTATCAAAATATTCAACTTTCTAAATATTTATTTTTAATAAAATAACTATAATGAAAATATACTTAAAACAAATATAAAAGTAAAAACATCCAATTAGTGAAAAAAAATATAATCATAAAATTGACCATTACATGTATTACAAAGATATTAATTAATAAAATTTTTTTTATATAATATGAAAATATTATATTATGTTAATCAGGAATATATATATTTTAGTCAATTTAAATTAGTAAAAAGTTTATAGAAGTGTTAAAATATATTTTTTAGAGTGCAAAATTTAATAATAATAATAATAATAATAATAATAATAATAATAATAAAGGTATTTATGAACCTATTAATCGAGTTTTTTGCGAGCTTATTCACAAGATTATAATCGAGCTGTTCACGAATCTAATCGAGTCGAGTTTTATTTTACTCAAACTAGGCCTATTTATTTACTGAACTTTAAAATAAGATTCAAACTTAACTCATTTATAAAGTGATCTAAATGTGAACGAGTTTTTATAGAATCAAACACTGAGCTGCTCGCAAACGACTAGGCTCATTTACACCCTAGACTCTCCTGGTCTTGGTTTTGTTAGCTTATGAGTGGCTTCCACTATTTTCGACAAATTCTTAAGAATTATACTTATTTATTTTTTATTAAAAAATAAAGGATATTGTAAATGAGTGCTTTGATACATTATTTAAAAGTATTTAACGAAGACAAAATTAAATAAATTTATTTAAATATTAAAATTAGAGAGTTTAAAAAAAAATTTAATCTCATTAACAGTCATAAAAATAATAGGTTATTTTTATTTTTTCGCGTTTAATTTATTTTTAATAAATTTATATAATTTTATTTGTATAAATGACTTTTTGATAAGTGGTTAACACATATTAACAAAATCCCAAAACAACAGTATAGAAACAAGGTTAATTAATTTTTTTTTTAAATTTCAAATAAAATCTAATAATATTTTTTAAAACAAATATTGCATCTAAAATTTCTTCACTTTATGAAATTTATTAATGATGATTTTAGAATATTTTTATTTTATTATTTATAAAATTTTCATTTTTATATTTTATGTTGTAAGATTGAGATATTGGGTTCTTCTATAATAATATTAACGAAACATGACAATATTTTGGTTACTTATAGGTAACCTTCCATTGCACTTCATTAATTATTCACCGACATTCTTCTACTTTTTTTTATTATTATTATTATTCATCACTAAACCCAATTCTATTATAATCCTATGTAAATCTCTTCTTAATTCTTAAAAATATGACGATACTTTTAATAAAATAAATAAAATTATGATTAACTTTTAAAATTAAAACTAAATATTATTTTAGAAAGTTTGAATATAAGTGTTTTCAAATTTTTTTAGTGATTAAGTCATTGGTATTGAAAAATTATTGTTTAGAGTCAATCTAATTAGGCCCTCTTATATAAAATAAGATTCTAGGGAAAATTTGGTATACGCTAAATATATATTTGGTATCTACAACTATATATATACGTATTGCAAGTTTTGAAAAAAAATTAAAAACAATAAACAAAAAATGGTATACTATACTAGTATACTTTAAGTATATTTTTGGTATCTGCAGCTACTTTATATGTATATATAGATTGCATATTTGAAAAAAATAAAAAAAAATAAACTAACAGTAAATAGTATACGAATACCAAAATTTAGTATATATAAAGTATATGTTTGGTATCTATAACTACTTTATTATATATAGATTGCAAATCTAAAAAGTTAAAAAAAAAAAAAAAGCGAACGGAGAACTCTGAAAGTCATTCGTTGGAGGATACATATCTGCTTAAAAGAAGCAACAAAAAAGTGAAAAGATAGAATCAGTTGCATGATTATTCATCACATAATACGAGTCAAGTTCTTAAGACTGGGATGGGGATAGAGGAGGATACGGTGGAGTTTGAACCAGTGGAAAACCCTAGACCTAAGATTCTAGTTTCCTTCAAACAAATTTTGTTGGGGACATTGAACTTTAGTCCATAGGAGTCGGATGATGATGTTTCTGATGATGAGATAGATTTTGATGAAGAATATGATGATGTGCAATGTCCTACCATCCACTTTTCGATAAGGAAAAGAAAAGATTGAGACCTCGTTGGAAATTTACTCTTATTGTTAAGTTATTGGGAAGAACAATAGGATTTAAGTTTTTTGAACATAGATTTCATCAGCTGTGGCACCCTAAATCTTCTATAAACATTATTGCAATTGAAAAAAAAATTTCCTAGTAAAGTTTCATTCAGTAGAGGACTTCAATTTTGCCTTATATAAGGGTCCATGGATGATAACAGACCATTATCTTAATGTGACAACATGGTGTCCTGATTTTGATCCTTTCATGCCTCCTCTTGATAGGGTTATAGACTGGGTTCGCTTCCTTTGCCTCCCAATTGAATATTATGATGAAACCTTCTTAATATGAGTTGGTGCTTTTATTGGCAAGCCAATCAAGGTGGATACAAATACAAGTGATGTGTCGAGGGGAAAGTTTGCCATGATTTGTGTCAAGCTTAACCTTTAAAAAAATCTTCTTTTGAAATTCAAACTTCCAAGGAGGGTGAGAAGCATTGAATATGAAGGAATACACCTTATTTGCTTCCATTGTGGTAAGTTTGGCCATAAGAAAGAGGAGTGCTAGGAGCTAAAGAATTCCCTTGAGAGCTCACCGTCGGAAGGGGAGGTGTAGAAAGATGTGGGTGAATTTCAAAATAGGAAACTCGAGGAGTTAGCCAATCCTATAAAAATTTAGGCCATGGATGTTGGTCCAAAAAAAAACTGTGCAAATGGATAGGGGGCAAGGGAGAAGGTAAATAATCAGTTGAGAAATTAGGGGACTAAAGCCATTTCTGATGGGAAGAATAATGAGAATGGTAGTTTCCATAATAAGGAGAATAAGACTTATATGGATAATTCAAGATTCTCGATTTTGGCACTACACAATGTTAGAGACTTAGAGGCCCATATTGAGTCCACTATTCCTATGCAAAACAATATAGAACCCAATCAAAAAAGAAAGGAGCCTAGTTACTTGCTTCTGGACCTAAAGGAAAAGGTAAGTGGCTTAATGTTCAAGTCCAAGAGTTAAAATCAAGTCAGGTTTATGAAATGAATCATATTGTTAAGGAGAATACCCATCCCAAGAAAGATGGTTCTAGTAGCAAAAAAGGAGTATCTCACTAGGCAGCTGCTGCACCTACTCACATAGTAGTCTTTAGGCAAAAAGGTGTTGACAAAACTACCAAAATGGAGATTAGCTCTTAAGACTAGTTGATTCCTAATGAGGGGGTTAATCCTTCTCGTTGTCTATTTTCTATGGAGGAGAAAGACCCTCACTTTCCCCATAACTTTGATCCAATTTCGATGGGGAGAAGGAGGAAGTGGAAGGGGATTGTGAAGATGCTATGTGTGAGGAGATGGGAGATGAGCATGTTCACACCATCTAGTGTGTGTGTCCGGATGTGCGCTTTTTATTCTAGTTGTTTATGCTGTTTAAGTGGTTTTTAGTTATGTTTACTTCTCTTTTCTAATTTTATTTTATAATTAGGAAGATTATGGTGTAGAATTGTTAAGGAGTTACTTCTAAAGAGTTTGACAGAACTTTGAAGTTCATTATTTCCTTGCATAAAACTAATGTTTTAGGTTTGATTGAAATTAAAACTAGTGGTGTAAATATTGATCAAGTGTGTTAGAGAATTGGCTTTGAGAAATGGGTTAGAGTGGAAGCTTTGGGGTTCAGTGAAGGTATTTGGTAATTTTGGAACAATGGAATTGATATCCCAATTCTAAAAACTTATCCTCAATTTGTGCATTATAGAATTGGTATCAATCACTTGTCTCATTACTACCTTTCTATTATTTATGGCAGTCCGAATGAGTCATTTCACAAGAATCTGTGGCAAGATATAACTGGTAACAAGCTCAATTTGCAGGGCCTTTGGTTGATTGCTGGGGATTTTAATACTATTCTTTCATCGAATGAAGTGAGCAATCAAGCTAGATTCTATGTTAAACGTAGCTCGCCATTTAACTAATGGATTTTTAATAAAGTCTCATTGATTTGGGATTTTTAGGTTCTAGATTCACTTAGTCTCGAGCTTATAGTATTCAAAAGGTTCTTAAGAATCATCCTCCCTCCAGAATTAGAGAGC
The DNA here is from genome assembly GCA_947687605.1 of Reutealis trisperma. Lineage (NCBI taxonomy): Eukaryota > Viridiplantae > Streptophyta > Magnoliopsida > Malpighiales > Euphorbiaceae > Reutealis > Reutealis trisperma. Next base: position 105,139 of record CANTUT010000439.1, read on the forward strand.
TTGATCTTATTTTAAAATAGGAGGAGCTCTTTTGGTTTCAAAAATCTAGGGAGGCTTGGATTACTTTTGGAGACAGAAACACCAAAATTTTTCATCTTTCCACTCTTATTCAAAGAGGTAAAAGTTATATTAAAAGGGGAGGGATAATGATTGGGTTTGGGACCAACAACAATTCTAGCAAATGGCTCAAGCCTTTTATAAGAATTTATATACTAAAGATGATGATATGTTTGGCTCGAGCTTTCTTCCTACAGGTTCCTTTCCTAATTTGAGTCATGATCAGTTTGAGTATCTCAATATGCCTTTTTCTATCGAGGAAATGAAGAATGTGATTTTTGATATGAGTCCTTGGAAATCTCCTAGTCCAGATGGGTTTCAAGCTAGTTTTTATCAAAAATTATGGCTAGTGGTGAGTTCTTCGGTTTGTATTTTGGTCCTAGATTTTTTTGAATTATGGGGTCCTTCCTCATCAAGTTAATGAGACCTTATTAGTCCTTATCACGAAAGTAGTTGACCCAGAGAACCTAAAGCAAATGCAGCCTATTAGCCTTTGCAATGTCTTATACAAAAGATATTATGAAAGTGATGATGAATAAATTGAAAAAAAAAAAATCTCCCAAGCATCATTACACCTATGCAGTGTAGTTTTGTCCTCACAAGCAAATTACTAATAATATTGTCATATTTTGGGAAGTTGTCCATTATATAAATTGTCATAGAAGTGGTCTTGGTTTTATAGCCATTAAAATTGATTTGGAGGGTTTAGGCCAATTCATGCAATTCGCAATATCTCAACCACAGTGTATGAGTGGGACTAGTGTTCGATGTCCTTGTAACTATAAAAAAAGTCAGAATCAAAATTTCCTTGAGCCAGATACTGTCAAGTTGCACATTCTGAAGAAGGGTTTTGTACCAGGGTGTTATGAATGGTATTTGCATGGTAAAGTTAGTGAGTCTGGATCTTCAACTACAGTAGAAGTAAGCATTGAAAATACGAACAGTTGTCCTCCAACTACATACCATAATATGTTAATAGATGTTGTTGGGCTGGATTTTGATTGGGATCGAATGGAGGAAGCTCCAAATCTGACCGCTCATAAACTATATGATATGTTAGAGGTAGCTAACAAAGAATTATGGCTTAGCTGTAAGAAACAGTCTGAATTATCTACTGTGGCATGACTTTTGAATATCAAGTCAGAACACCATCTATTTGAAAGGTGTTATGATGAAATATTGCAATGGCACAACGAGTCATTGCCTGTAGATAACACAATGGTTGATAGTTTCTATAGCACCAAGAAGTTAATGCAGGGTTTAGGGCTTTCAGTAGAGAAAATTGATTGTTGCAAGAACAATTGCATACTTTATTAGGGTGAAGACAGTTAGCTAATTGCATGTAAGTTTTGTGATTGACCAAGACATAAGTTAAGACGTAGGGGTGCATGTCCATCGAAAAAAAATGTTCTATATAAGATTATGTTTTACTTCCCTCTGACTCCGAAGTTGTAGAGATTGTACGCCTCTGAGGTAACTGCAAAGCATATGAGATGGCAAGTGAAACATGTAGAGGAAGATGGGGTGATGCGACACTGTTCAGATTCTATAGCATAGAAGCATTTCAATCGAGTGAATCCAGATTTTGCTTTTGAAATTCACAATGTCCGCTTGGGCTTATGCATTGATGGCTTCTAACCTTTTGGACAATTCGGACAATAATACTCATCATGGCCAATTATAGTGATGCCATATAATCTGTCTCTAAGGATGTGTATGAAAAAGGAGTACATGTTCCTATCTGTAATAGTTCCCAGACCAAATAATCCAAAACAAAAGTTAGATGAATTTTTGCAGCCTTTGATTACAGAATTGCTACGGTTGTGGGATATAGGCATTGAAACATATGATGTCTCTATGAAGTAGAATTTTTAGATGCGAGTTACTCTAATGTGGACTGTGAGTGACTTTCCTGCATATAGTATGTTGTCTAGTTGAAGTACTCAGGGTAGACTTGCATGTCCATATTGCAAGGAACTGACAGATTTTTTCACTCTTCCTAAAGGGGGTAAGCAATCATGGTTTGATTGCCATCGTAAGTTTTTATTGCTTGGTCATCCTTTTAGACGAAACAAAACAGCTTTCATAAAAAACAGAGCTGTTCAAGCAACTGCTCTGCCTATATGTTCGGGAATTAAATTGTTACAGGAAGTAACTAGTTTAAGTTGATGAGGCTGACCGAAGTAGGAGCTGATGATGTGAATGCTCAAATTGCAAAACGAAGCGGATGTGAATGGAAGAAACGAAGTATATTTTGGGATTTACCATATTGGAGGACTAATCTGATTAGACATAATTTGGATGTCATGCATATTGAGAAGAATATGTTTGAAAATATATTCAACACAGTAATGGACCTCCTAGGGAAAACCAAAGATAATGCTAAATCCAGATAGGACTTGAAACAGTTCTGTCTTTGTAAGTAGTTAGAGATGGATGAAGTGTCTAGAAAATATCCAAAAGCAAAACATATGTTCCATAAGCAGCCCAAACAAGTCTTATGTGGATGGCTGAAAAATCTGAAATTTCCTAATGGGTATGTATCTAATATGGGTCGATGCGTTGATATCCGAAAACTAAGATTGTTTGGGATGAAGAGCCATGACTGTCATGTTTTTATGCAACGCTTGCTTCCTATTGTATTTTGTGAAATTTTGCTGAGGGATGTCTGGCAACCATTGATAGAGTTGAGTTTATTTTTCAAAGAACTCACTTCAATACTTCTTAGGGAAGAGGACATGGCGAGGTTTGAAAATACCATTCCACTCATCTTGTGTAAACTGGAACACATTTTTCCTCTAAGTTTCTTTGACTCCATAGAGCATCTACCAGTACATCTTGCTTATGAAGCTCATATAGCGGGTCCCATTCAGTACCGATGGATGTATCCATTTGAGAGGTAAAATATTTGCCGATTTTAATATTTACAATCACATCCATTCATTTATACTCAAATGTCATAATCTATGATATTTACATGTTGTAGATTTAATGGACATTTGAAACATAATGTTAAAAATAAAGCAAGAGTTGAAGGCTCCATTTGTAATGCATAATTAGTCGAGGAAGCTTCATCATTTTGCGCTTATTATTTTGAACCCCATGTCTATACAAGGCATAGGAGAGTAGCTCGAAATGATGATGATGGAATTCCTAAAGGAGCAAATACGCCTGGTATTTTATCAATATTCACTCATCTAGAGAGATCGTTTGGTCAACCTAAAACAAGATTGATGATCGATGAAGAATATAAGGCGGCTCAATCCTACATTCTTCTTAATTGCTCTGAAGTTGCAAAATACATCGAGTAAGTTACAACTTAATAAAAATAACTCATTCATCATTTTGCATAATTTCCTCTCCATTTTACTTACTATTTTCCTTATGAATGAAGCTTATACATTGATATGTTGAAGCAAACTGTGCCGAATATATCAACAATTGATATAGACAAAAAATTAGAGACTGAATTTGTGCACTGGTTTCATTCATATGTAAGTATAATGTAGTACCATTACTTAAAAAATTAATCTTAAATTTCTATCCTATACAATCAAATTGATATGTTTATTTTTGTCATAGGCCACTGATCCTACGAATAGAATAACAAATCAATTCATTATTAATCTGTCCAAGGATCCGTTACGATATGTTATGACCTATCCTATTTACTTCATGAATGGTTACAAGTTCCATACCGAAAAGCGAAGTTCGAGTAGGTCATCAATAAATAGTGGGGTATGTATAAAGGGTTCCAATTATAGTGAGAATGCATTTGACTATTATGGTCAATTAATAGATATAATGCAATTGGAATACCTTGCACTTCTAATTAAGAGGACTATTTTGTTTAAGTGTGAATGGTTTGATCCAATGCTAAATGTGGGAACGAAAGTTCGTGAGCAATATAATCTTATTGAAGTCAACAATAGGGGGTGATTCAATAAATACGAGTCATTTATACTGGCAATGCAAGCTTGTCAAGTATATTATGTTTCCTATCTAAGTCAACGACGAGATAAAGCAAATTAGTGAGCAGTATGCAAGATTAAAGTTAGATCATTCATAGAGATTAAGGAGGATGATGAAATAAATACAATATTTGAATAACCATTTCAAGATGACAAAGTTGATGAGCTTATACTCGAAGTTAATGATGATGAGCCTTCTGCTACTTTAAATGATTTTGAAGAGCCATTAGTTGATATGGATGACGAAGATGATAATGATACAAATGATGAATCTGAATTTGACTCAGATGTCGAGACGTTTGAGGAAAACATAGACGAAGATGAGCTCGAAGAAATAGATTATGAATAAATGTATTGTGTACTTATTCCCAGGGATTGTGTATGGATTTTTCCTAATTGTGTAAGAGAATATTATTTTTACATTTACAATGTTACATTATATTTCAATGAAGTCATTTTTAACTTGTGTTGTAATTTTTTTTAATATTTACATTATTATTCTGCAATTATGCCATATTAATTTTCTGGTATTTTATTTGTGTGTATGTACTTTTTATGTAACATTAGATAATGAATGAATTTATTAAACTTTACTAAATATATAGATGTCGACTCCGAGACATGTACGAACTCCTGGAAATACTCCTGGTCGTAGTACATCGACATCCCAGAAATGGCATCGCTCACAGGGAAGGCCTGCTACCATTAATGATCTTCCTACTACCCTTTCTTCTTTACCATCTTTCTTGCCTTATATACCACCTACATTCACCCTTTCGACTGTCACCACACAGACCCCTTTATTTGTTCCTCCTCCTATGTCTACTACTTCATCCACCGGTCCTATACTTTCATCACCTTCCATTATTCCTTCTTCCATTTTCCCTCTATCCACTATGCCTTCTTCTGTTACCCCTCCATCCATTGTCTCTTCTTCAGTTACACCTCCATCCACTACCCTACTCCTGAGGAGATCTTCATCCGCATCCATACAAGAAAGGAAGATCGATAGACCTTTGTCGACCAATGCTCCCAGTGGATTCAAGTAAGTTTTAATTAACAATTTTCCTATTAAAGTACATTAAAAATTTTAAATGCTAACTACTATTATATTGAAAATAGGAGGATCTCAGAAATCTTCGTGAGCAGATGTCCTAACCAGTTCCCAGATCCACTGAGCCAGCTCAAGTAGATTAGTTTGAGCTATACTTCAGAGCTGTTGGGGGCCGAGAGAAGGGACGAGTCTATGAGATGGGTTCGATGGCTTGCTCATTTAGACATCCCGGCGCCAGTTCTTCCTCAGCTCCACTATCGCCACCACCACCTACAGCTAAACATATGCAGCATGAGATCGATAGGCGAGTAGCTCAGATGCAGGAGGAGATGCAATGAATAGTCCAGGAGCAAGTATGCCAGCAGGTCGAGTTACAGATGCAACAATTCTTCTCTAGGTATTTTGCTGGCGGTGCTGCTCCTCCATCTGTTCCACCACTGGCATCTACTACTTCTAATCAACATACTTCAGCTGGAGATGCTTCTATTACTGCTGCTGATGCTTATATAGTAGATTCAACGCATGGCCAGTATCATGCCAAGGGCCACAAGGAGGATGATGCTCAGGAGCATGATTAGTTATTTTTTTAGTTTTTTTAGTTTAGTTATTTGTAACATTTATATGGTGTACAATATATTATATTTTTTATAAATAATATTACATTTTATGGAATGAAAAATTTTTATATTCACATTATATATTAATTTATAATTTTCTAATTAATATATGTTATATAAAATTAATTTATTACATAATAAAAAATTTATCAAAAATTATTTTTGAATTTACTGACGGATTACTGACGAAAAAGATTATTAAATTATTTTTTAATATATTACTGACGGATTACCAACTGTTTATATAAAATAATATTTTTTATATTTATTTTACTGACAGATTACTGACCATAAAATTAAAATATTATTTTTTACAAAAATTTACTCACGGATTACCGACCGTTTAGTCATAAAATATTATTTTTTATAGTTATTTTACTGACGGATTACTGACCATCTCATTAAAATATTATTTTTACCTGAAAATTATTGACAGATTACCAACCATTTAGTCATAAAATATTATTTTTTACAGTTATTTTACTGACGGATTACTGACCGTCTTATTAAAATATTATTTTTGCTTGAAAATTACTGATGGATTACTAACCGTTTTTTCATAAAATATTATTTTTTTAGTTCCTTTACTGATAGATTACTAGCCATAATGTTAAAATATTATTTTTGATTGGAAATTACTGATGGATCACTAACTGAAAATAATATTTAATTATATTTTAATAATGGATTACTGACAAATTACTAATAGATTGTGGTTTTTAGCGACGGATTATTGAAAAAATAGTAATATTTGCGATCTTTTTTCGAACAAAATTACTTATTGCTTTCCATTAAATACTGACCGAATTTCATCGGTAAATTTACCGATAGAATATTTTTTCCGTTGCTAATTATTTACTGACTATCATTTTAACGATGGATTTTTTTTGTCCTTAATTCATCGGTAAATCCATTTATTGACGGATTTTCAATTATTACTGAAGGATTTTTCTGTCAGAAAATTACTCGATATTTGTAGTGGATGTGACAACTATGGTATTATAGTTGCAAAAGTTTACCATTTCTTTCATCTATGTGAATCAGCCAATGGGCATTAAAACTAGAAAATGTTTACTTGGTATGTTAGTTGATGAAATATGAAATTTGGGCTTGAGAACTAAGGGTTTAACATGAGAAAGTAAACAAGAAAAGCATGGGACACATCTAAATGCACTAGGAAGCATGGTTCAACTACTTTAATAAAAATTTAAAAGAGGTGTACTAAATTATATTTGAAGGTATCTAAGGTTATTTTGGATGGAGGAAAATGGTTTGAAAGTGTTAAAATTAGTAATGAGTTAGTATTACAATGAATAAGATTAAAAGTGTTAACAAGTTAAGTTAAATTTAAACTAATGATATAACAAAGAAGTGATTAATGTGTAATGCAAATATGTAGAATCTAAAGATAAGGACAATGACATTATCCAAGAGTGAGAGGAGCACTACTAGCATCAAAGTTAAACATAAATAGGAGCAAAAAAAATCCAAGGTGAGTACTTAATAATATAATATGACATGTGCCATGTTCTTTGAACATTTATTGTTCAAACCATCATCATTGAAATATTCCAATCTCATGATAAGCATGAATTGCTTATTAAACATTGAGCCATTTGATATGATACTTCTTGGTGGCATTCAACTATTGTGAACCTTTCATGTTGAATTCATAATGTGATCATTGAATTCCTTATCATGAACCTTATATGAACCTTTCTATTGATGCCTATTGATAAGCAAAAATACTCTTTTGATGCGGGGTAATACATCTGGCCTTGTACACTTGGTATAAGCCTGCGGGTAGGATGAGAGTACCCAACCTCTATTAGGGGGGATCGCCTAACCGTAAGACTTGATCAATCTTGCATAATGTAATGCATGTGAGTGAGAAAGGCTTAGGCCTCCACTCTTTAATTTATATGTGTGGGAAGCATTTCGCTTGCAATCAATTACAATTTTTGCTAAAGATATTGTTTCTATCTTAAATGAGAAATCAATCTATAAAGACAAGTTTGATTAACATCGCTCCAATGTCATAATGAGCCCATCTTAATAAGAACCCATATACTCACCCCATATTGTATTATTATCTACTCACTGAGATTTGTCTCATTCATTAGTTGTTTAAATTTTTCAGGTAAGGTTGATGAGTTTGCAAGGTAAATTCCAAGTCTTATTCGTCTGCTTGGAAGTTGCTCTGCTAATTTCAAGTGTTATGAAACTTGGTTATATGACTATGAAGACCATTGTTTTAGAGCTCCATGGTTACAGAAGGTTTAGCACTAAAATGTCATTGGGTTTATATGTATTGTAATTGTATATAATTACTATTATAATAGTGTATTGAGTTATGAACATTTGGATAATGACATGAAATGCAAATTTAGAAATTTTACGAGTTGAGAAAATATATGGTATTAGTAAGTAAGTATTTATTAATATGTAAAATGATAAACTAGCAATGGGCAATAAAGAAAGGTAATCAGGTTCCGATCTTGGGATAAGGTCCTACATGGTGAATGGTGAAGAATTATATGTTAAATGGAGTTTTACAGGCTTAGGTGACTTTATGTCTTTTTATGCCCTAAGACCGTCACGGCTGAATAAATAGGTCGTGATAGTTAGAGACAAAGAGAGCAAACATGTATTATTTCAAATTTTTTTATATTTTTCAAGTGGAAACATAGCTCATAAATAACGTGGACATTTAAATCCACAATATTATATGGACTGGGTGCATGATATAATTTGCCTATGAAAGGACAAACTCCAATTCTGTTTCTCTGTTTTAAAAATGATTTTCTCATGTATAGAGCTATAAAATCATTCAACTATAGTTAAACCTCTATAAATTAATAACCTTAGGACCATAAAAAGTCTATTAATTTAAAAGGTATTAATTAATTGATAAATTAATAATTTATTAATTTATCGAATGTACTTGCAACAAATAGTCATGTGAAAACAATAGCGAATTGTTTTCAACATTGCAAAATTCATTATGTGGAAGAAATGACCTCAGAGAACTTAAATGATCCTTTAGATGATGATAATCAATGATTTAGGCTATTGAACTGAAATAGATGTAAATTACTTATTGGATTATTTTGGTAAAAATGATACATGTTTAGAGATCTCAAGTTTAAAAGAAATTGTCGCTAGCATCACTGAAAATCCTGTTAATGATGAAGTTAGGATAATACAATAGTTTTGAAGCCTATTACATAGAAAGAAGCACTCAAAGTATTAGTAACTTTTTATAATTTCTTATTGCAATATGAGAATTTAATTCTAGAGTTTTTAGATGCAATGAAAAATATTAGGGATGAGATTCATTTAAATTTAAATCTTAAGAAAAAATAAATAACAATATACTCGTACCTTAGGAAAATATAATATGTAATATTAGTGAATTATTAATTTATAATACAAATGGGACCAAAGGGATTATGTAAGATTTTTAAAAAAATTATTATCTTTTTTTTTTTATTGAACTTATTAATTTAACTCATTAGCCCAAGTTAGAAAAAAATTATTATTTAATAAAAATTATTAATTTAATCGAGTATTAATTTATACAGATTTTACTAAATTTGAATTCGGCTTGAATTCGACAAGTGAATTGCCCTTTCATTATTTTAATTTAAAACATAACAATTTCGAAAATAAAATAAAACTCGATTACTTTAAACAATTTAGATTGTATTTAAGCTTCGCTCAAAAGTTTATAAGTAGTTCAAATACAAATAAGTAATATAATAATATTATAAAAATTAAATAATCAACATTCTAATAATTTAAAAATTACATTTTTCTTAATATTTATAAAATTGATTATGAAATAAAATTTAACTAAATATAAAATAAAATATAAATGTGTAAAATAGATAATAATATGTATTATTAAGAGAAAATATTTTTATTAGATACAAAATTATTAAACTTAAATAAAATTGTAAAAGTATACAGTGTAAAATTTGTATATGTGTCATACATGATTTAAGTGACTTGATTTTTCAAACTCATGGTTTATATTAATTATGAATATATGTTTTTTTTTATTTGTAATGCTTAAATAATATAGTTTAAATCTTATATGTATATAAATAATATGAAGTTGTAAATTTGAAATAATATTAATAAATTATTTTAAATTCACATTTACATATTAATCTAACCGAAAAATAAAAAAATTTAGTTGTAAATTAGTTAAGAAAACAATTGAGGTATTATTATTAGTAAAGAATTTTCAAACACTAAAGGAGATAGATTAGCTATAATATTTATAATCATAATTGTTTGAAATAATTAATTTATACAAATAAAGATCAAATACACACTTGTTAGTTGCAATTGGAGACAATTACAATGTTATTTTTTATTTAATGTGTAAATCTAATTTTTATTATTTGAATATTTGAATTGAAATGCACATAAATTTAATATATTATATATTTTTATTATCATGTCGTTTGAATGAATAAACAAATATTTTTTTGATAAATATGAGAGATTAATATTGTAAAATTAATATGAATATGAGAAAAATAGTGATCATATAACCATGTATTTATACAAACTTATTTTTTAAAATTATTGTTAAAACATGAATTAGAATCCCATTACAATTATAACTTTTATTTATATTAGAATTTTTATTATTTTTAATAGATTTCATCTTTGCTTAGGATGCAAAATATAATCAAATAATTATTTTAATTAAAGATTATGCGAATTATATACTCCATTGGTTTCAAAATATTTATCATTTTAAAGAAATTTTTTTGTTTCAAAGAGAAATTTTTTTATTTCAATTTATTTGTCGTTTTAGGATTTCAAAAAGGTATTTATTATTATTATTTTTTAATTTTATGCTTTATTTATTTTTTTACTAAATATTTGTATTAATTATTTTTATTTATCTATATCAAAATAAAAAATAGATATTTTAATTTTTTTACTTTAAAATTATAATAATTCAATAAATTTTTTAATTTATACGTTGAAATTTTAAATTACTAATATTTTGAAATGGAGATAATATTTTTCAAAAATGAAATTATTTTTAAATCCAATAATTTAGAATAAGAAGTCTTTTTTTTTTTTCTATATTGAAAATCGTGTATTTAATGGACAAATAAAAAATTTATAAGTTTAAAGAGTATATATATAGGTATAGATTGTTAGTCGTATTTATCAAAAGTAAATGAATTTAGATTAGTTGATATGATATTAGTTGAATTTAAAATCAATATAAATAGCAAAAGAAAATATTTAATTGATTTTAGATGAATTTAAAGAGTAAAACAAGAGAGTATTTGAAAATTGCTTATAGTTGATTGTACACTCAATAATTAGGTCAATTCATTTGATAAATAAATAAATTAAAAAGTTGTTGTCTCATGCTTCAAACAACAATTAATTTTAAAAATTCCAAAATTTTAGATTTTTTTTTTTTATATTCATTGATAACTAATTTGCATTTATATTTTATTTTAATTACATTAATTATCTCTATTAAAAATTATTAATAATCTAATTAGGTCTCATGAGATCACTTAATTCTTTTATTTATTATTTTCCTTTTATTTCAAGAACATCAAGAACTCTTTTTTTTTTTCATTTTTTCTTTTTCATTTCAAAATTAAATTTTTTTATTATTTAAAAATAATCAAATTAATTTTTTGAATCAAAAAGAATTTTTTATTTTTTTAACAAAACTTGGATTCAATATAATAAAAAATAAAAATTCATATGTTAATTTGAGACACAGTTAATTTTGAGTCTCACACAACTTAAAAAAACACGGAAGGGCTAAATTGAAACTTAAGCCGTTTTAAAAATGGTTTTGTCATGTACAGTGAGAGGGACAGTCACCCACTGGCGATGGTTTTCTTTTATGTCCGTCATTTCACTTTCTTTCATGGACGACCAAGAAAGCCTGATGATATTACCTACCACAAGACCAAAACAGTGGTAAATTGCATTGCAAATTAGAGCTAGTTAATAGCTCTCTTTCTCTCTCTCTCTCTCTCTTTCGCTTTTGTCTTAATTATTAGATAAACTCTCTTTTTTATTTTTTATTTTCCAAACTCTCTTTTTTATTTTTTTTTCTTTGTAACCCCACTTTACCCTTTTTTTTCTCTCTGTTTTTGAATATGAAAGTATAAAGCTAAATTCTGGATTTTGGGTCTTTGTTATTGTATTTTGTGGTTGCTGGGAAATATTAATTTTATTGGTTTTTTTGAAGAAGTTGGGTTTGATGAGAAAGAAGTTGGGTTTTGATGAGAACGAAGATTTATGTGCACAAATTCTGTGAGTTCTTTAGCGTCATCATCATCATCTACAAAGATTCTCTTGCTTTTTGCTTTCTCTTTACTTTAGCAACTTGAATCTAGTTTGTAGCTGGGTTTTCTTTGGATGGTGTTCTGTTGGTTTTGGAGCTGAATTGTGTGGCAGCTCTAAGGAAAATTATGAGAATTTTTATTGGTGGCTAGAAGAAGCTTGTTTTTGGGAAAATTTTGTGAATTGAGAATTGGGTTTTGGCTAGTTTGTTTGTGTTTTGTTGATTTCCTATAAGCAGAGGAGTATCTTAATCTTCTGGTTGTTTCCAAATTACTAGGTGAGGCTCTTCCCTTCATTTTTCTTCTCCTTTGCTCTGTTTCTCCTGCTTGTCTGTTTTCTACTTATGGTGCTGTTTGGTAACATGAATTCAAATAAGTCTTTAATTTTCTTTCAAAACGTTATGCATAGGAGAACAACAATTGGTTGGCCCAGCAAAATTCTAAGGATGCTCATGATCTCTGATTTATGAGTGTACAACTTGGTTAATTGCTTCTTTCTGATTGAAAAGGATCATAAATATGCCCCATAATCTAATAATCCTATTCACATAAATCTTCTACTTCAGGAAGATTTAATTCAACGCTATCTGTCTGTTTCTGCTCTTGTTTACTTGGTGGTTGCCGTTGGAGATGGGGGAGATTGCTAGGAGGAGGAGGGGGGAAGAGAGAGAGAACCTAGACAGCACCTCATCTGTGAAGAGCTGAATTCAAAGCTTTGTTTCCTATTGCTATGTGATAATGATGCTTCCAAATATGGTAGTATCAACTCATAAAAATCATCTTCAGATGATAAACATAGTGCAGCTATGCTGTTTCCACTATAGGTTTTCAGCAAATCTTTTGCCATATGGTTTCTTGTGATTTTCATTCCCAAACAAGTTACCATAAACAATTTTTATATGCTATACAATTGTCATCTAAATAAATAGATAGGGCAGATGAAGGCAGTGGGTGGGGTAAGAGAAGTCAATTGTGCTGTGGAGAATTGAATTCAAAATTCATGGTTAACTGCTAGTGCTGTTGCTTTTTGCTGTTTATAATTTAGTACAATTATGTGATGTTTCTTTATTATCATAAATATTTTATTTGTTAGGTTGAATATTATTCTTTTGAGTAGGTAATAATGACTTTTTAATTTAATTATTGTGCAGACACCTGCATTCTTCCCTTTGAATGGGGACTGATGTTACTGATGTAGTGGAGCCATTGCCATATCTTTATTCGTTCAAGGTATAGTGTTACAAGTCAATATTTTCATGTGCTGCTGGAGTGTCTGAGTTCAAATATGCTGTTCAATTGTATTGTATTTGCATTATCATCATTAGCATGGAGTATTTGCAGATGAAACTTTACAGCTTTCCATGCTCTTGGAATCTAATTTATGTACTTCATGCATGAATTAGAATCAGAATATGCTTTTGTTTTTGGGATCTATCGTTGTTCCCTTTGACATGTTTCCCTTATGGTGCTGTAGAGATTTTACTGTATATTGTCAACTTACGAGCATGAAAAGATCTTATGTCCTGTTGTTGCTTGTACACTGTTTATGCCACATTTTCTTCTTGCTGTAACATGAGTGGGTTAGATTGTCATACATAGGAATGATTATACCTTGGAAAACAAAGAACAAAATATTTCCTGTCAAATCTAATGGTTTCTCTTGTAAAGGAAGCTTATATTGCAGCTTGTTTTTGTAATTCTATTTTTTAAGCCTTTATTTGATCGAATTTGTTTGTTTTCAAGATAGATTAATTGAGTTTATATTTATAGGTGCATCATTCAATGTGCATGGAATTAATGAAATTAGTTGATAGAATTGGAGGAGTTTTTCCAGAAATAGAAGCAGCTCGGCCAAGATGCTCATCAGGAATACAGGCATTATGCTTGTTAAATGGTACAATTGAGAAAGCCAAGCAGATTCTTCGGTACTGCTGCGAGTCTAGTAAATTGTACTTGGTAAGTATCCTTTAACAATTTTGAATGAAGATGGATGAAATAAGAATTGTTAATAGACGCATCTGTGCACACATCCATGTACAAATTTTATCTTCGTCAGTGATAAATGCTCTTATGCTTCCTGATTGGTTGTCTCAGTGTTTTGTTTTATCCTTGAGACTGGTAATTTCTGCAAACATGTAACAAAACATATATTCCAGATGGTATTTTTGTCATCATAGTTTGTTACTGGGATATTCATGCTCTGAAACATTCATTTTTATTGATAGAAATTGATATAATTAATTTTTTTTCTCCTTCCCCTTCACTCTGCTTATTGGTAATAATGTTTAGCCGTTAATTTTTAGTTGATAATGCTTGTTGCATTATTTCAGGTAGTAACTGGAGATGTGATAGTCTCGAGAATTCAAAGATCAAGGAACAATTTGGAACAAAGTTTAGGCCAAATTCAAACTATGGTTCCAACTATGTTGGCTGCTGAGGTTTGTCAAATTCCATGGATTCCTGAGTTCTTCTTTTCTCTTGTCTGGTGTCCCGCTGGATGGCAATGTGGATGATAGATGTGTTTCAGTGAGAGAATTATAAAACCTGCAATTACGTATATTTCTGTAACAAGTCCTTTGCTTTTTCTTGCCTCAACCTGTAACTTATGTTTTCCCTGATGCTGCAACTACATCAAACTCATTCATTTTGGTGCTTGCTTTGTACAGAACTTGTTTTCTATAGCAATGCAGCACTAATAATGCTTGTAATCTGCTCTCACTTGGTTTCTGTGATATCTTCTCCTGAAATATGGATGTAACTGGTGCTGGAGCAGTCATATGGGATGATCTAATTGGTGATTCCTCATATTGCTGGGCTGAAAATACATGAATACGAATCTAATGTTCCTTCTTCTCAAGTCATCTGTATTTAATCTAGATGTTCATCATAGATGTACCCCTTGAATCCTGCTTATTCCAGGTTACATTTTGTAGCACTAGTTTCCCATATTTTTTTTCTATTGTAATTGTTTTTTAAAATTCGGGTATCTAGTATACAGAAAAAATTTGCCGGTGCCAATATTTCTAGATCATCTCAGGTCTATTTGTAATTTCTCTGTGATACTTTGTATTCTTGACTATCAGTTCTTTGCTAGAATTAATAAAGGAACTTGCATTTGCAGATCTCTCGAATTATTGATGATCTAAATGCTGCAACGTTTTTGCTGGATTCTTCTGATGAAGAGGCTGGTAAGGCTATGCGTGAACTGATTCAGCAGGGCACTTCTACATCTGACTCAGTCGAATATTCGGAAATGAGAGCTCTTCAAGTTGCTGCTTCAAGGCTTCATATTACATCCCCAAAGGCAATATTAGTAGAGAAAAGATCTATCAAGAAGCTGTTAGATAAAGTTGGTGACAACGACCCCACCAAAAGAAAGATTTTAAGATACCTTTTGTATTTGCTGAGGAAGTATGGGAGCTCAATTATGGAAGAGCAAATAGAGAATCCCAAAATTTGGCATGAAGGATCAGATGCAATCACAAACTCTAGCAATACTTCTGTATATAGCCAACCTGTAGAAGTAGAGTCTGATATAAGAATTCAGCAGTATGAGGCTCAAAATGATATTTTAAGTAGAGGCACACCCCCTGAGGAATTTAAGTGTCCCATATCTAAGAAATTGATGTTTGATCCTGTTGTAATTGCTTCTGGACAAACATTTGAAAGGATGTGGATACAAAAGTGGTTTGATGAAGGTAATGACACATGTCCAAAAACAAAAGTGAAACTGGTCCATTGTTCTTTGACTCCAAACACGGCTATGAAAGACCTGATATCAAAGTGGTGTGAAAAGTATGGAATTACCGTTCCTGACCCAAGTGTGGAAGTAGTTCACTCATTGGACATATCTTCTACATCTATTGCTAGCTTAGGTAGTTATATGAATGATTTACACCTTCCAGTTGATATCAGCAATATATCACTTGGGTCATTAGATGCTAGTTACAATTCAGACTCTTCACGCATTAAGGTTGCAGATGCATCTAGCCTGATGCCAACTAAGAAAACTGATGATTACCATAGATTCCTGTCTCATGCATCTGTGCAAGAGACGGATTCAAAGTTTTTAACTAGACTTTCTGAGCTTCACTGGGATTCCAGATGCAAAATGGTTGAAGACTTCAAAAGCAGTGTGCAAGATAATGATCAAGCTTGTCATTCTATGTCATCTGGCAATTTTGTTGAACCTCTCATTAGATTTCTGAGGGATGCTTGGGAACAACATGATGTAAGAGCTCAGAAAGCTGGATCTCAATTGTTATTTGTGTTTGTAAGCAAAAACAGGTAAATCTTCAGATGGTTCTATGTTTCTGTGTCATGGTTTCTTCTTCTTCTTCTTCTTATCATTATCATTCTTATTTTTGCTATTTAATAGTCATTCACCTTTATACTTCCAGTCAATAGCCTAAATTAGGTTTATGATAAGATGATCGCCATTGTAAAACTAGTCAACAACATTTTTTGCTATGAAACTTAAACTTAGTTATCTGCTCTAGGATGATTGTGAATAACAATTACTTGCTCTTAGGCCTGTTCATGTTCTGGGGGCCCATGCAGTTTGACCAGATAAAAAGCAGGGTATGGACAGAGAATTTTGTGCCGAAGGTAGACTAACTGGGTCCTCTTCTTAGTTGGTCTGGGCTCAGAATTTGTATTTTTCAGGGTCCAACCTGCATATAATTAATAAAATATCAATATTTTACATATTTTCTGTTGTATTAGGCTGGGTTCGTTCAAAGGTTAGGCTTGAATAGTTGGACCAGACTGGGGCCCAAGTAAGGTCTTGCCTGCCTTCTGAACAGTTTTAATTGCTAGTACATGGTCACAAAAGACACTCTAGATTTTGTGCTTAACTTATGCTCATAAAGCATAGTTTGCTATTTTTACTCACAATTTGCAGCATTTGGCAGGCTTTAGCTCGTAATGGATGTTGAATTCGCTGAATCAATTTTAAGTTCCAATCGTGTTTATTTTATAACTCAATCTGTGTCTAATACTTTAATACTTTGTGCTGCTCCATGCAGAAGTGGAATATCATACTTACATGAAGATGCATTTAGTCTGTTGGTGTCTTTCCTTGACTCGGAAGTGATTGGAGAGGCTCTTGCCATATTTGAGGTGTTGTCCAGCCATCCATCTTTCAAATCTAAAATCACAGCAGTTGGTGCACTTGTTCCTATCCTAAAGATTCTTGATTCAGGAAGCAAAGAATTCCAGGAACAAGCCATTAAAATTCTGCTTAGTTTGTCCTTGAACAATGATACATGTGTCCAAATGGTATATTTGGAGTGCATCCCAAAACTAGTGCCTTTCATAAATGAGGGTAGAATTGCAAGATATTGTATAGCTCTATTGAGAAATTTGTGTGATACTGAAGAGGCTAGGATTGCTGTTGCTGAAACAAATGGATGCATTTCTTCCATTTCTGAACTACTTGCCAGTAGCAGCCGTGAGGAACAGGAGCATGCAGTGGCTGTTCTTCTTTCTTTATGCTCTCAGCGTGTTCAATATTGTCAGTTGGTGATGGATGAAGGTGTTATTCCTTCTCTTGTCGATATATCCATAAATGGAAATGAAAAAGGGAGGGTGAGTGCACTAGAATTGCTTCGGCAATTAAGAGACATTGAATATGGCAATGAGCGAGAAAGCTTTCGATCTGATCTTGATGCCAATAGAGATGCAAGCCAACATTCTAAAGAAAAGAAATCATCTTCTAAGACATCTGCGATTTTTAGGATGAATTTTTTCTCGAAACCTAGTAAGAAGAGATGACATCTGCAATTTCTTTTTTTGTTTTATCTTGTGGTGACTCAGAATTTATCATGGGCAAAAACCTGGAATCAGTCTGGTGGAATATCTGTTTCTCCGCCTTGTGGGGCTACACTTCTTATCTGAAATGCAGCAGCAATATCATCATACCATACCCAAATGTAGATTAGTTGGTAAGTGGTTTTGTTTTCTCTAACACTAATTCATAACATGTAGAATTTGTTAGCTTTGAATAGTTTTTTCCTCGGTGGTGTATGTGCTGCCATGTTCCAGCTGTATATTTGTTAACATTGTATAGTCTAGTTTGATATGCTATTGGCATCCTAAGTTGATAAGCTGAAATTTGAACTGCATTTATCTATTCATCACTCTAGTTGTCGCAAATTGGCATTTGTCCTATTCTTTGTACTCTTATTTTCAATGTTTTGTCTATTAGACTATGTTTAATTCGCGGAATAGAATATACAAAAAATAGAATAACTATTATTAAAGAAGAGAATAGGGTAAGAATAAAATAATTACTTTAATTCTATAATTTGGTTTATAGTATATAATAACTATTTTATTTCATATAAATGATCATGTTATCTTTATAAATTAATTTTGTTATTAATATTAAAATCAAATATAATATTACTAAATTTTATTTAAAAAGTAATTTAAATGCATAATAAATAAAATTTTTATTTGGTTTAAAATTTAAAAATAAAAAATAAAAATGAAAATCTTAAAATAAAGCAAAAGACAATAGTGGTGAGTTTAGACTTATTAATATTTTTTAAAAGTAAAAATGAAAATGCTATATTTTTTAGTATAAAGAATACTAATTCTTTAATTTTTTGTGAAATATGTATTTAATAAAAATTGTGAAATTGCTATTTTATGAAATTAGAATTTTTTATTTAAAATTTGAATCAAAATTTAAAAATAATTATTCTACATGAAATAACTATTCTATGTATTGGCAATTTAATGAATCAAATATAGTCTTAGTTCAATTAACAAACAGGTCTGCATCCAAATAATCATTATTTGGCCAAACTGAATCTTGATATGTTGCAGTTATTCTGCATTTTATTATTTATTTTCTTTTTTGAAAACCACATCGAGTGGTGTTGTATTCGGAACTAATTAAAATCGAAGACTTATACTTTACAGTAACAGTTTTTAGATGAGATACGTATATATATCGAACATAAAATGTCTAAACATATGCCATATTTCTACATTTCTATTAATGCTGGAAAATGCTACCCTTCCCTTATTTTTGTATTGTCTTATGATCTCGTTTGGTGTGGAGTGATTTTATTTATCACAAACTTCATTAACCAGTGAATTTTTAGCAGAAAGCAGTAAAGACTGAACCCTAGTAAGCACACAATATCAGGCTGGATAGGAAGGAATGTATGCAGCAGACTGAACCAGACCCGGATCATATATAGATGGTTTGGTTTCAGTTTCAGTTTGTATGGTTTTGGTTCTAGTTTTGGACCGGACATATACCGGTTATTTATTTATTTTTACAAAATTTGCTCTTAAAATCCAAAGGCAAAGCCTTTGGATGGCGGTTCGAATCAGAACTGCTGATCCGGTTCTGGTTTAAGGTTTTATGGAACGGAAACTGAACCATAAATAGTTAGAGGTTGGGACTAGACTGGAATAGACTCTGGTATGGTTTTCAGCCTATTTGGTCCGGTTATGAAGTGGCCACGAGCCAGGCTAACTAGAGACGTGCTCTGCTTGTAGTCATTGGAAGTGGTTGGGTTTCCTACAAGGTAGGACTGAGCACGGTTCGGTCCAATTTGAAGATTTGAAAATCTCCGGAATTGGATTGAACTTCAGAGATTTTGTTTTGCAGATATCCGGAATCGGAACTGAAATAAAAATCTCCATATTGTATTGTCTCGAAAATTTCGGGACAATCTAATTCGGAGATTAGATATTTTCGGTACCGGTCCAATCCAATTCAGTTCAATACGGAGATTCAGAGAATATAATTCATAAGTTAATTTTCTAGTTAAATTAAAAAGAGTTTGATTTTGATGTAGCATATTACAACCAAATAAATTCATATAATAAATAAAATAAACATAATATTTTTACAATACTTGCTAAAAAAAAACTAGGGAAACATAGCTAACTCTTTGAGACCCATTGGAGTAGACCTCACATGTGTGATTTCCATACTACAAGCCCTCATATAAAATCATCCTAGCATTGCACTGCAGCCTGCATATATTATATAATTTATGATTAATTAGAATGAGCAAAAATATAGAACAAGCAATAAAGTAGTAGAAAATAAAAGTCCAAATACAACATGACTAATAAGCATCAAATATCCATTGCAAAACCTACTAAAACTGCAACTTCTTTATCTAGAACATGAGCATAATAACTCAAAGCAAAATGGGCCAATAGTGTCTAGACATAAGCATGTACCCAACTATGGAGAATCGACTGATATTTTTTCATGCTTTCACAATATGTAAGGAAGAAATAGATAGAGACAAATAGCCAATTTTGCAAGAAATTAGTTGCAGCAAACTTGCATGTACTTTGGACTCCAATGCAAGTTTCATGACAAAAATATAAACCAGTAAAAACCAAAAATATCAAATCAAAGAAACAAACCAGCAAACCAGTAAAAATCAGTAAAAATATAAACCAGTAAAAATCAAAGACACAAACTAGCAAAAACTGCACATCAATCCATTAAACACTTCTAAGACCAAATTAAAACTGACCTTTACATATAAAAGCATAATAACTGTAAATCAAAATTTAAAAAAAATATTTAGTAAAGAAAATGACAAGGACCTGAATCTTTGATCCTAAGAAACTGCTGGATTAGCAATTCAGCAATCTACTTTGCTTCTAGGCAATATGTTTTTTGCAACTTCAGCTTCTTGAATAATCTCTGAAAAAAATAAACAAACATATGCAATTTGTTAATTTATGAACAAAAAAAAAAAAAAAAAAAAGAACAAAACAGTAATACAAATTGCAAATTTAAGCAAAATAAATACCAGACTCAAATTTATCAAGATCTTCAATTATTTCTTCAAGTTGGACAGCTTTCTTTTTATTCCTCAACCAATCTTGGCAACAAATAAGTACCTCGGCTGTAGTAGGAGTTAAATAACTTCTAAACAAGTCTAATATTCTCCCTCCAGTGTTGAAAGCAGATTCAGAGGCCACAGTTGAGGATTGAATAGCCAATACATCTTTGGCTACCTTGGATAAAACTGGATATCTTACAGCATTAACCTTCCACCATGCCAAGAGATCAAAATCATGAGTATACTTTTTAGGAAGCTCCTCCAAATACCTATCCAACTCTCCTTTAGCTGCCACACGTTGCTCAGCCACATTTTGTAAAAAATAATCATCCATATCTTCATCCATCATCTCATCACATATACCACCAACTTGTGACTGATTTAAAGAGCCTATATTTGGTTGCTCATCTAATGTTTTATACTCATCCATTAATTCATTCATAGCTTTTGTGACCCTATCCAACAATTCAGTTGCTTCTTGTTCACCATAGTGGACATTGTATTTCACCCTCAAATAATTTATTTTGTATCTAGGATCCAACACCACCACTATAAAAACCATCACATTCATCTTGTTAAGAGA
Source organism: Reutealis trisperma (assembly GCA_947687605.1). Taxonomy (NCBI): domain Eukaryota; kingdom Viridiplantae; phylum Streptophyta; class Magnoliopsida; order Malpighiales; family Euphorbiaceae; genus Reutealis; species Reutealis trisperma. The sequence continues at coordinate 126,602 of CANTUT010000439.1, forward strand.
TCCCCAATACTTGTCAAATTTGGCTCTCATTAAGTTGCCCATATATGCTAAGGTGCTATCACTACTATTTTGACAAGTTTCCAAATCTTTCAAAATGCGCACAATCTCAGGAAAATAAAAATTAGAAGTAGAGTACAATGAACCGGACAATTTGCAAGTGACATCATAAAATCTTTTAAGAAACTTGGTTTGAATCCTAGTATTACTCCAATCAATCTCATTAGGTATATCATCTCCAAAGTCAATTATATATTTCTCATCCATGTCCTCTAGTTTGTCAAAGGCTTTTTGATATTTCAAAGCCACTTCTAAAATTGTATAAGTAGAATTCTACCTAGTTGGGCAATCTAATTGCAATGATGATGTATAATTGATATTTGCATTCTCACAAGCTTTCTTAAATAAATTCAACCTTTGGGGGGTTGCTCCTAATGTATTTGATAACATCCCTTATTCTTTTTATAGAATTTTCAGCAATTTGAATGCCATCCTTCACAATTAACTGAAGAGTGTGAGCACAACACCTCATATGAAAAGCCTCCCCACCTAAAACTAAAGCATTTCTCTTTATCAACTTTTTTTTTTTCAGTTGTTGAATAGCAGTGTCATTACATGAAGCATTATCAACAGTTATACACATCACTTTTTTCAAACCCCACTCTTCCATGCAAAAATCAATGGCATTCTCTATATTAATCCCTCTATGACTCTTAATGACACAAAAATTGAGAATTCTCTTTTGCATGTTCCTATCATTATCAATAAAGTGAGCAGTTAAACACAAATAAGTCAAATTTTGGATACTTGTCCAAGTGTCAGTAGTTAAAGAAACCCTCTGACACTTAGAAGCAAGTAAGGAATACAATTTCTTTTTTTCTTCAATAAATAAAGAGTAACAATCTCTAGCAATAGTGAATCTAGAAGGGACTTGAAATTGAGGAATACCAACTTCTAAAAATTCCCTAAAACCTTGTCTCTCAACAAACCTAAAAGGAAGTTCATCCTTAATAATCATTCTTACTAAAGCTTTCCTACACTCTTCTTGATCAAACTTCCAAGAACTCAACTTAGCACCTTCAGAATTAGTGTTTTTTTGAAAATTTAAAATTGCTTGTGATTTATCTTTACCCTTATATGCTTCAACTAATTCCTTTTTCTGAGGAAATTTTTTGCAGGTCTCCCTTAAATGCTTCCACAATCTAGAAGTACCTAATTCACTCTTTCCCTAATAATCTCCATGACACCATACACATGCAACCCTCCCAGTCTCTTTCCCTTCAGACTCTACAACTTTTTCAAAATGATCCCATACCCCAGACCTAGTTTTTTTTTATTAGTTTTACAAGTAATACCTTCAGTTGAAGTTGCCTAAGAAGAGGAGACTGGAGTAGAAGAAGGGGCAGTTGGTTGTGGTGGCATTGTAGAGGAAGCAATTGTTTGGGAAGGAGGATTCCCAATCGTTTTATCACCTACAGATACTGGTGGCATCAGAGCTTCGAACAAGTCATCGCTCATGTCAACGCTGACATCTTGATGTGCTTCCTTTTATTGTTAGATGAAACTCCAGTGCTACTTTTCTTCATTTCTGAACTCTTCTTCATTTCTGAACTCAAATCTATAAAACAAAGTAAAAACTACAAATTAATAAATTTATCTTTTAAACCAACCTAAAAAATAATTGTGAAATGTCATCTCATAAACGAACAGGTATCAAAAAATTGAAAAAAAAATAAATCAAAATAAAAATTGAAGCAGAAAATGTGAGAGTAATCAACATAATTTAAAGAAGGGAGCTTACTTGAGGAACTTGAAGAAGGTATCAACTGGTCCAGGTCCTGCTAATCTCGAATAAGTAAGGTCACCAGAAGGAGCTGAGACAACAACAAAACCAATGGGGATTGGCAGTCAAAACAAAAATAAAAAATTGAAGCAAAAAATAAATCAATCAAAGATGAAACAAAAATCAAATTAGTAACGCAAATATCAAAACAAAAATCAAAACCAAGTTGACGAGATGCTTTACAGTTCCTCTTGCTGGAACAAAATCTAAGAACTCACCTCAGAACACAACGGATGCACAACAGAAGAAGATAAAGTAGCAGGGTCAGCGAGGAATCAAGCAGCAGGAGGAATCGAGCACTAGGGCCAGCGAGGAATCAAGCAGCAGGGCAAGCGAGGAATCGAGCAGTAGGAGGAATCGAACAGCAGGAGGAATTGAGTAGCCGCGCCAGCGAAGAATCGAGCAGCAGGGTCAACGAGGAAAGAAAATAGAGCAGCAGGGCCGAAGGTTAAGGAAGAACAACAAGATAAAGTGAAGGATTGAACTGAAGTGGCTTAAGGTTATTGAGCAGTGGCACCGACGGCTAGGGAAGAACAAGAAGAGAAAAATGAAATTTTGACCTGAATTGCTTAATTTGGGGAAAAAAACTAAATTCCTTAAAGCTTATAACCAAAACTGCACCGTTTTGTATAAAACGGTATAGTTTTGATTTTATGTGATATTTTGTGCAAGATAAAAAATTAAATTTGACTAAATTTTTAATGATTTTATAATTTAAAACAATTTTAATGCTTTTATTTAAATGCCAAGCAAATAAAGAAGATAAAGATTTTATAAATTTCAAAATATTTTCTTCTAAAAAAATTAAGAAATGATAAAATTGAACTATTAGAGTTTCAAACTTTTTCAATTTATACCAATTAAATTAGCAGTCTCAATTATTAATTTTAATTTTATATTTATTAATTCTCAATTATTAAATTGAACATCATATATAAATAGAGAAATTTAATAGTTAGTTTTTAAGTTTTTAATTTAATTTTGACTTGTATATTACTTAAAGTTAAAGCCAATACATAATTTCTTATATTATAAATTTATAATCACTTTCTAACTTTTTATACAAACTATTAGTTTTAATTAGGGCTGAGCGCAAATATTAAAAGTTCTGAATTGAACCGAATATCTAGATCGAACTGTGCTCAGCCCGAGCTTTAGCCTATTACAATTTACAAATACTTTCTTATTAATAATTAACAATGTATTCCAAAAATATTAATTAATAAAAAAAATATTTTTAAAGATTATAGTATTAGATAGATACTAACAAAATTTTAATCTAAAATTTTATTAGTATCACATAAACATAATTACAATTAAAATAACAATATTATTGAACTTACAAATTCAATGAACCTAATATTTAAGTAAGTTGTACAAATATGAATAGTTATATTCAATTGAATTGAGGTATATACATTTATAATTATAAATTTAATTTATAATTTATCTAAATTTTCTTTTGATATAATTTTGATATAATTTGATAATTGATATAATATCATGTGTAATCTTATAATTTTTGTATTACCTATATATTATTCAATTAGCACTACTTATGTATTATAAATAGAAAGTCTAATAAATTTCGGTTATTTTAGTCCAATATAATTCGGTACAATTCGATTCAATTTGGTCCGGTTCTCGGTCCGAATATATGTTAATATCCAGAATCATACCAAAATATTTTACTCGGTCCAATTCGGTTTGGAGAAAGTCAAAAAGTCAATGGTTCGATCCAGTTCTAGATATTTTCGGTCTGGATATTCGGTTCAATTTGAAACTTTTAATATCCGCGCTTAGCCCTACTGCAAGGTACTAAAAGTCCTTCATCCTTTTGTCTCCTACCTTCCCATCACTTATCTCAATTATTAATTATCAAAGTAAGCTCAATAATTCAACATTCATAAAAGAGATCAAATATCCATAACTACTTAGCAAGCATTCATCTTGGAGTATACACGGTGTAACATGGTATTTTCATAAGCTGTATAATTTATATAGATTAACTATTATTTTGCTGGTATAATTCTTCAATTAATTATATTTCTTAAGAATGAGTTAAATTTAATTTATTTTAATTAATTTAAATTTACATTAATTTTACCATTTTAAAGATGCCTCAAATTTAGTTTATATCATTTTAAAGATAATTAATACCTATTGTGATTTTGGCTATAACATTCCGTTTCCCTATATGAAGACTATATGACAAGAACCCATTTAGCAAAAAACATCTTTTGTTTTCTTTGTGCATCGGAAATTCTTGGCGTTGTTAAGATTGGAATTCATGATTTATCGTACTATTAGACGAGCACTCAGACCATGGATTTTTTATTATAGGGGTTATTTCAATTAGTCCAGAATAAATTATTTCAATTATTTCAGCAGAATACAGGTACTATTATCTTGCATAGAACTATGAATGGCATCTTATATTTTCTCATACAGATGCTATGTCTAATGGTAAAAGTGTTTGTCATGTAATTAAGGAGATAAAGAGAGTTTAGGTCCAGATATTTTGTTCAATGTTTATGGAAAAAAAAAATTAAAAAAAAAGGGTAGAAAATTTGCATCTTAGAGCCTGCATGCCACATGGAACTTTTGATTCGTGTTTCTGAGATGATTAACAAACAGATAGGCTGGTATGATTATAAAGGATTTTTGTGTAGATACATTCACGGATATATTCATTTTATTTGTGGATTAAAATGTGGAAAGCTAATGTTCTTTTTTGCTTTTGTGATAAAGGTGCAATCATATAAAGGCACATGCCCAATTAGCTATATTTTACAATGATATTCTAATGTGCTTTCAGTTCAATAGAACCAAAGTCATTTGTAGGACTGATATTTCGATTTTGAATTCGGAAGCATATATATATATATATATATATAGTGAAAATATATAAAGGATTTAATTAAGATTTAGAGGAAATTGCACTCTCTACCTATTTTTTTTTGTTTTGTTTTATTTTTACTCCTTACTTTTTGAAATTTGACTTTTTTGTTAATTCATTTTTTCTTTTTTATGTCTGTTTACATTTGTAATTTAATTTTTTTAGATTTTGGTGTATTGGGATACTTATAGTAACTGTGTCTAAAAATAAAGGTAGAATTATTAAGAAGAAATCTAAGCAAAAAGCTGTAGAGATTAATTTAGGAGATTCTCCTAATCTTAAACGGTCATTTTGTTTGCTGCAAAGCTTAATTAAAAGCAAAAAAGTTGTTTTCTTTAGGTTTTGTAGATGTCATTTGTTTTGTAACAGTATGATTTTTAGCATTATATATTATATCTTGATAAAATCTATATAAAAAGCTTTTATATATAAACCAATTTCATAAAATGTAATCATAAATTCATATTTAAAATGTTGTGTATGTTGGACTTGTCTAGGTATAAAGATCTATGTAAAATTTTTAAATTCCATAAAATTTATTATATTCAAATTAAATTTTACTAATTAATAGAATTTATCAACAAATTTCAAATTAATAAAACTACAAATTTAATTTTTTTCTTCAGTACATAAAAAATGTATTAAAAATATGGAAAGTTGAGCTCACATCGTGGTCTGTTTCATAACAGTGTGTTTTTTGACATTATATATTATATCTTGATAAAATTTGTATAAAAAGCTTTTATATATAAACCAATTTCATAAAATGTAATCATAAATTCATATTTAAAATGTTGTGCATGTTGGCCTTGTCTAGGTATAAAGATCTATGTAAAATTTTTAAATTCCATAAAATTTATTATATTCAAATTAAATTTTAGTAATTAATAGAATTTATCAACAAATTTCAAATTAATAAAACTACAAATTTAATTTTTTTCTTCAGTGCATAAAAAATGTATTAAAAATATGGAAAGTTGAGCTCATGTCATGGTTGTAAATTAATTACAGCATTTAAAGTATTAGATGGAACCTACTGGTCTTCCCACTTTTAATTGCTAATATTTTAATAGAGATGTAGCACACATGAAATCTTATGTAGAGGTGGTTAGTGGTCTTTCTATTTTTAATTGGTAATATTTTAATAGAAATGTGACACACAAGAATCTTGAATGTAGGCGTATTAATAAATGAGTTTCCAATTTTATTTATTTATTTTTAGTAGTGTTTGAAATTACTCTTAAAATACTAAAAAAAGGTAGGTAGTAAAACTGAAAATTTATTGATACTTTTCAATTGCGAGGACGACTTTAGGTTAATTGAACCAAAATTTATTGATAATTTTTGACTTCTTAAATACTAAAAATTAGATGGCATTGACTTTCTTATTAATTGAATTTTCTTTTACTTTTTCGATTTTTACATATTCATAGTTTATATGTTTGGTCTATTTTATTTATATATTTGGTTGGTGTTTGAGTTAAAAAAAAAAAAGATTTTTAAATCTAAATAGGCAAACTTGAGTAAGAATAATATTATCAAAGAAAAAGGTTGAGGGTATTAAAGTCTCCAAAGAAGAGAAAAGTGCCTATTTCTTGTATATATTTAATATATATCTAAAATATACTCGTTATATATTTGAAATAAACCAGAAATACACCTAAAATATAATCATTATATACTATTTACTGTGAATCATGGAAATTATTTTTTTTAGTATAATTTTTTATCTAATATATACTTGATGTATTCCTTTTATCTATACTATATATAAATGTATGAAAGATAGAGAATAAACACATTTACTAAAATATCCTTATTGACTTGACTGATTGTTTTTATAAATATAGATTAGTTTGGTAATTTAATAATTAATAAATTAATTTATATAAATAATATGTTATTTTTTAACATAAAATAGTTATTATCAACATATAATTAGAAAAGTAAATATATAATTAATATGTTATATTTTAGGAATAGTGATTAATTAATTAATTAATTAGAATTATATCAATAATATGCTACTTTTTAAGATTAATAACTGTTATTCAATTAGCTAGGAAAGTAAATATACAATTAATATGTTAAACTAGCTCTTTGTTAATAGTTATTGACTCTTAAAATTAATTTTGAATAAAACTGAAAATAAATTTGAGGCTCACAAAAATTAATATTGAATTAACATTGATGTTAAATTCCAAATGATGCATTCAATCCTAATATTAAATTTATAAATGATGCATTCAATCCTAATATAGATGTATAATAAGTCTTTTATTGAAATAAAAAAAAATAATGTATTTAATAAATGTGTCTGATTCAATCATTGGTCTGATTTTTAAAACAATGATATATATAGATATTGGAAAAATTGTTGTTGATTTTCTGGAAAAAAGGAAATTAAACTATAATATGTCAAAAAGATCAAGTTTATCATAACTAATAAAAACATATAACTAAATTGAAATTATGATAAAACAATAAAAATACCGAGTATTAACATAAAAATAAACATATAATTAATAAATAGGCAACATAATAATAACAAAATAATTAGAAAATTATAATAAAATGTACCTATCAATTTCTTTTTCTTTTCTCTATCATATTCTTAAACATAAGAATATCATTTAAAATTATAAAAAATGATTTATTTAGCTTTGCTTGAATCATTTTCTTTCAATATGGGATGTGCTAGTTGAAAAGTCTGGATTTAGTCTAAACTTTGCACCATTTGTGAAATTGGTTTGTGTAAAGTATTTGGATGCATTAGAGAAATAGTTAGAGAGAATTGTTGATAATAACTGATAAAAACTCAGATTTGAAAATGAGTGATAATGGTCTAAATGTGAGTAACTTTTTGATGGAATTAATGTCTGATTTTAAAAGATCGGCATCAGAGATATCAAAGTAAAAATTTAAACTTAACATGAATGCCTTAGTGGATTCAAATGGGGATAACAAATGCATTATTGATGATAAAAAATCCGTCCATATCAATGTTATAAAATCATATTAGACCAGTCGATTTAAATAGTTCAATAAAAAAATGCCATCCAATTCGTTTTGATTTACTAAAAAAATGAAATTCCTGTTAAATTGTCTTTTCACTAATTTTTAATTGGTTGGACTTTTATTAATAGAAATATTTTATAAAATAACCAAAAAAGAAAAAAATGAATAAATTTTATCCAATTGGTTTGACCAATTGAACCATGAACTAATTGAACCATGAATTAATGATCTATCCGATTGGATTACCAGTCTGATTTTTAAAACATTGGTACATAAAAATACTGAAAAGATTGTTGTTGACTTTTTGAAAGATGAGAAATTAATCAATCACTGGTTGGTCTAGTAGAAAGGGCATTGGATTACTTAAGCAAGGTCTCGGATTCGAGTCTTGTAAATGTAAAAAATTGGCTTGGGAGAGGCTCCTGCTTTACGCTCGACAGTACCTCGGAGGATTAGTTCTAGGCTAAGTCTGAGGATACCTTGCGAGATCGAAAAAAAAAAAGAAGAGAAATTAAAATATAATGTGTCAAAAAGATCAAGTTTTGATAACTAATAAAAACATATAACCTACATTGAAATAATGATAAAACAATAGATGTACTAAATATTAACATGAAAATCAATCCAAGTATTAACATTCAAATCAATCGACAATTAATAATTAGTGACATAACAATAACAAAATAAATTACAAAATTATAGTAAAAACATTTTTATCAATTCCTTTATTTTCTTTTCTCTAACATATTCTTGAACGTAAAAATATCATTTAAAATTATAAGAAATGATTTATTTAGATATATCTGACTCATATTCTTTTAATATTGTGTATGTATTACCTTCTAAAATACACTCATATATTTATATAGAATCTATAATTATTATATGCCATTGGTCTAATTGTATTATACATACATGACTATACAATTTATATAATATTTATTGTGTATAATTACATTTTGTTGAATTTTTAGGTTTTTACAAGAAAATTTAATTTAACTTGGATTCAATAGCTAAAGTAAATTTAACAATCAAGTTATATAAATATTGTTTTATGATTACTTTAAAAGTCGACCAATAAGATTTCATCCTCATAATGTTTATTGAAGAAATTTTATATTATTTTTATTGAAAACTTCATTTAATATAAAAGTATATAATTTTATACTTAAATAACAAAAAACTGATCATTAAATTTTTAATAAGGAAAAAGTGAAAATATAGAATAAGTATTTATATCTTTAATGAGTTGTAATGAATTATAATAGATCAACGTATGAAGTATGTTAGAAAAAATCTATTATGTTTATATTCATATAATATTCAATATCCAAAAATTTTTGAAAATAGATATCAAATCAAAAGAGCCAATAAATTATAAGAATAAACTTTTGTAATTTAAACATTATTTAATTGAATTTGTTTATATTTTAATCTTAATTTTGATGATGATTCTCACTATAAAAAAAAAAAAAAGAATGCTAATTATGCTTTTTCAAAAAAGAAAAAAGTTATGGTTATTACGTCTTTCAAGGATGATGAAAACATATAATTGTAGTATATATTTAAGATATATCTAAAATTACTCATTATATATTTAAAATATACCTAAAATATACTCGTTATATACTATTTTTTATATCATAATTTTTCAGTCCGCACAATAAAAGTGATTTTTTTTTATTTTGAGTATATGTTTGATCTATTTTGTTTTTATTTTTGTTCACATTAGAATAATTAGAAATTATATTAATTGAAAATTATCTAATTAATCACCACATGTCAAAGATTTAAGCTTTCAAAAATATCCATTTGAACATGGGTCGATTGGACATAATTGTAATTACATATGTTGATTTGCACATTAGAATAATTGGAAATTATGTTAATTAAAAATTATATAATTAATGACCATATGTCAATGATTCAAGCTTTGATAAATACCCATTTGGACATATGTCAATTGGTAGTATAACTCTAATTACACATGTTACTAATTATCTAATTAATCACCACATGTCAAAGATTCAAGTTTTGAAAAATACCTATTTGTATCTATTAGGTGTAATCCTAGTTACACATGTTACATAGTCTTTATATTAGTCAATTGATATGGATTTTACAACACTAACATTTTAAATTTATTAGGTTGTATTTTGATTAGTTAGAGGTTGATTCTTCATTGATTACAAATTGATTATTGGTTAATAACATGTTAATTGTGGATTAATTACAGATTGATGTTGTTTTATTTCTATATCCGTATAAAGGAAAGAAAAACAATAGAATTTAAATAAGAATATGTAGAAGTGAGTAAGAATTGTATTATCATATACTTCATATATATTTAGAATATACCTGTCATATACTCTTTACAGTGTATTATTAAAAATATTTCTTTTTTATAAATTAAAATACAATAAATTAGAAAATTAATTAAATTCCATAAACCTTAATCAAACTTTAATTCCATTCTATATCCACTTTAATTTTCCATCCACATGGACAACTCACCTAATGAAAGAAATATATGATATAAAAATTAGTGCAATTAATAAGTAATTTTTCCCTTTATTTTATTGCAACAATTTAAATTAATAATGAAAATAAAAAAGCTTTATGTATTATATATAAACTAGTTATTTAGAAAACCAAATATGGAGGGGTTTTCGTACTTGAAAATTCTTTAGATATTAATTTTTTTAATGAAGAAAATTTTTTGGCTTCATGCGTTGGCAATGGTAGTGATAGTATTTAAGTAGAAGTAAGAGATTTAAAACGGTGAATCTACAACCATTGATTTGTTGAGATGCATGCATGAGATTTTATTGGTGGACATAGATAAGAATGAAAAAATGTGTGGCTTATCTAGATTGATTTTGTTGCTTGTCTCAAAAATTGAGATTTAGGGTGAGTTTGAAGGAGTAGTTCAAAAGAGTGTAAAATTGTGAAAAAGGAAGATGGAAGCATATATTTATAAGGTTTTTAGAATGAGTGTAAGAAAGTAAAGTTGTCTCCTTTTTTAGGCATTTATGTAGATTTCCTTAAGATTTATAACATCAAAAGCAATCAAAGGTTGCATTTGGGGAGGAACTTCAAAAAGCCATACAAACTCTGTGTTAACGATAGTATGTGCCATTTTTGCTAAGAAATGGGCTAGCTAATTAGCTTGCCTGCATATAGAAGATAAGAGAACAAAGCAAAAGAAGAAGCACATATCTAAATATCCTTGATGATTTGATTGAAAAAAGTAAGGTCAGTTTTGGGCTTGGAGACTATTGTTGTGATCAGTGAGCTGTCACTTCCCATTTCAATAGTTGTGAACCCCATTTCTATTGCAAACTTGAGGCCATAAAGAAGAGCCTTTGCTTTAGCTTGTTCCATAGAAAAGGAGTAGAGATACATTTAGGGCTTGTGGCCAGAACATGGCCTGTATGATTGTGTCAAATCATCCCCAATCCAATACAATTGCTGCTAAAAATGGTAGCATCAATGTTGATTTTAATGGTGCCTATTTATAGGGCATTATCAAAGCTTCTTGGTAGGAGCTTCAATTGGGATAGTGGAGCTCAAAGAGCATTCTCAAAATTCATAAAGCAGGCTAGTGGTGATGGGGAGTACTTAATGATGTGGAAGTGTGAGGCCTTGTTCGAGTATTGGCCCGATCCGCTAAAGGGAATCAAAATGCTCATTAGGAGAAACATCACTATTGAAACCCGTTATGAGTTCAAAAAATTATATTTTGTAAATTGTAATTTGCAAAAGGAGTCACCACTTTAATTTTGTTTATTTTAGTTGGGAAAATTAAATGAAAAACCCAATTTGATTGACTCTAAAATTATACCATTTATCCTAAGGAAAAGCACTAGTCCTCGAATCACTAAAGAGGGCTCAGGGACTAGATTTTAGTTAAAATAATACAAAAAAATTAGTTTAGCTTAAATACAAAGTAGCTTTTGTAAAAAATTTTTTTTATGTATGCATGAACAGATATAAGATGATGCATGAAACAAATATTATTCATGCAATACATAGCAAATAAGGGATAATGACAATTACAAAATGAAAAATAAAGGAAAACTACTTAAAACTATTACAAATCATAATGTCAAAATCAGGGGATCTTTCCTCTAGCCTTTATGAGTTCTAGGAAAAGCACACATTTCTTAAATATAATCCAAACAACTAAAATAAGAACAAGTAATAAAACAATTGTAATAAAAAGAACTAAAATTTCAACTTTCTTTTAAGAAAAGCAATTTCAACCCTAAACTATGTGAAGAAGGTGATAGAGAGAAGAAGTTGATAATTTTAGCAGTGTTGATGCCTTAGAGATGGCATCCCTGCATATCCTTTTGAATGGGAATCAAAACCTATGTAATTCTTCCTTCTTGCGAAGGAGAAATCTTTAAGTCATTGCCTTTGTTATCATGTTTTGATTTACTTTAAAGCTTAGAGATTTCTTAATTAGGTTAGATTATAATTAACAAAAATTAAATCATTTCAGATTTAGACCTTGAAATTAAAATTAAAAAGGAAAAGGAAAGAACTTTTACCTTTGGCTTTCGGCGGCAAGAAACGTAGGAAATGAGCTTGGCACCGGAACTAAGTTCCACCTTGGCATAGGGATGGCACGAGTATTCCTTTTGAAAGAAAGACTCTTGAATAGTGCAAACTCTTCTTAGAGGGACTTGGATCACACCCTAGCTTGAGCACCACAAATTCCTTTTGAAAGGAAAAACTTAAATCACACTTTTTCTTAGAGATGAGGCTTAGAGATAGGGTTTGAGGTGATTAGAAAGCTTATGAATAGGGTTTTATGTGACAGAAGAAGTTTTGGAATGAGGTTTTTTTTGGATATTAGGAGGTTTAGAAAGAGGGTGGGTTTTGATGATTGGGAGGCTTAGGAATAGGGTTTAGAAAGCTTTAGAGAGAGTATAGAGGTATGTAATTATGTATGGAAGTTGTTAGGAGGTGTAAGGCATTTATAAGGGGAGTCTGGGTTAAAAAATACATAGTTTTTTGTGTGGGATTCTCTTAGAAACACGTTGGGGCAACTTATGATAGACTACGACAATTGCAAAACCAACTGTGGCAACCACAAAGCTGACTGCAATAACCAATTTGCTACCACAAGGATGCCTGCTGCAACTGCAGCAGAGGCTGCAGTTATTACAGTCGGCTGGGAGTTGCCTCATCTAGCCTACAAGTTGCTGCAACTCATTTTTTGGTCTGTTCTCATATGTTTTAATCTAATTTAGGCCCAGTTTGATTTTATGGGTTTGTAATCGAGTGCTGGTCATTTGAAGGTACAAGTTTGAGGAAATTTATTTTTCCAATGGACTGCTCCCTTGACCCTTGCTCGCTAACCAACTAGCGGGATCGTCGTACTGGCTATGTGTAGAGTACTTATCTTAGTAGGTGTCAAGCTACGGTCAGATATTAAGGGTGCAAATTTAAGGGTTCACAACTGCCCCCTCATTAGAATTAGCTTTGAGCAAAAGGTAATTCTGGTGACAGTGAACCCTAGGAAGATCGTGTTTGACTCTGAGCTTGTGCCAGTGTTTGTCATGCATGAGGGCATTCAAACTTGTGCAAATTAAACCTTGTGAAGGGGAAATATAAGAATATGACCCTTTTGGAAGGAGGCCACCTAGGATAAGTGAAGTTTTATTAATGGCTATCGATTCAACCTTAACGTTGTATATGAGAATGGTCTTGGTGAATTTTAATCAAGGCTATCTATTCGGCCTAAATGTTGGAGGTAAATATGGTTTTGGTGAATTTCAATCAAGGCTATCTATTCAGTCTGAATGTTAGAGTAAAGATGGTTTTGTGAATTTCAATCAAGGCTATATGTCCAGCCTAGATTTTAAGATTTAGAGATTTGGTCCTCTTAGGAGTGGGAGATTTAGGAATTCAAACTGGTTTAGCAAGGCCACCTATTCGGCCCTACTACTGTCGAGATTGTGATCAAAGTTATCTGTTTGGCTTTAATGTTCAGGAGGATTGGGATCAAAGCTATTTGTTTGGCTTTGATGCTTTGAAGGATTAGGATCAAAGTTATCTATTCGACCTTGATGTTGGGAGGATTGGAATAAAAGCTATTTGTTCGGCCTTGGTGTTGGAAAAATTGGGATCAAAGCTATTTGTTTGGATTTGATGTTTAGGAGAATTAGGGTCAAACCTATCTATTTGGCCTTGATGCTTGGGAGGATTAGGATCAAAGATATCTATTCAGCTTAAATATTAGGAGGATTGGATCAAAGCTATGGATTAGGATAAAAGCTATCTGTTCAGCCTTAATTTTAGAAAAATTGGGATCAAAGTTATCTGTTTGACATTAATGTTAGAAAGATTAGGATCAAAGCTATCTATTTGGCCTTGATGTTGGGAGGATTGAGATCAAAGCTATCTGTTCAACCTTGATGTTGGAAAAATTAGGATTAAAGCTATATGTTCGACCTTGATGTTGGGAGGATTATGCTCAAAACTATTTGTTTGACTTTGATGTTGGAAAAATTAGGATCAAAACTATTTGCTCGGCCTTGATGTTGGGAGGATTGGGATCAAAGCTATTTGTTTGGAATTTATATTAGGAGGATTGGGATTAAAGCTGTCTATTCGATCTTGATATTGGGAGGATTAGGATCAAAGCTATTTGTTCAGCCTTGATGTTGGAAGGATTGGGATCAAAGTTATATGTTTAGCTTTGATGTTAGAAAAATTAGGATCAAAACTATTTATTCAACCTTGATGTTGTGGGATTTAGGGAATGTTATGCCTCTGAAAAATGAGAGGTATGGAAATGTTAGGATATGTAGCTCAACTTGGTTTGTTGTCATATCCCAACTTTAGAGATATGATAGTCCTAGAACATGGGTAGACATAAGGTCACCCGTGCTCATAGAACCCACTCATGCATATAATAACCTTGCCTAGGATCATACCAAACCTCATGCATGAACTAGATAAAACCTTTTATAAAGAAAAACCTTAAGTTGCTAAAGAATAGTTAAATATACTTTAAACATAATCCCAAAATAAATGAACATTTTTAAGACTCCAAAACAAATCATCAAACATATAGTTCCAAAATAAGACTGCCAAAATAAGAATTCTTGGGGTGTCTAGAGACTCATCATAACATATCATAATAATAAACTTTGACAAGGAAATTTTCTAAGTAGTAGATTGCTTGAGCGATCACCTTGCCTCCTCATGATGCTCACCTGAAACCACACAAGGAAAAGAGATGAGATAGATGATCTTAATGAGTAAATAATAAAACTTGTAAAATAACATATATCCCTTTATAAGGGTTCAAGATTCATAAATGATGGTTTCAAATGAGCAAGGTTCATAGAAATCAACTTGTAACTTGTAAACTTGTAAAGAGTGATGACTATTACCTCACCACTTAAGGGAGAGGTGGCATTATATACCAAATTCCAACTCCCGACTTGTAACTTGTAAAGAGTTATGAAACTAATCAAGCTCCATGGCTAGAACTACCCCTTCTAGCTGAGGTGGATACACTATCCTTATTCATCGGGTTAAGACCATGTGCATAGGTACTAATGATTATTCGCATCGGCAAGAGGATTTCTAGATAAGGGTTCACAGGTATCATAACTAGAGCTAATGGCAATTACTAATAACAATAGCATTAAAGAATGCAATCATGTGTAACATAATAGCAATAGCAGTTTAACTTGTTGAATAAAAGATAATAACAGGGTGGTTCCAAAAATAAAGTAAGGTAAGGCAACAATTCACAAAGGTTATTTCTTATTGTAGAATAATCAAAATGGTTTCAGAAAATTATCCTTTAGCAATCCAAGCTTAACAAAGAAATTATATAGTCATAATTAAAAATAGAAAATAACTTGATTTTCAAGATTCTCAAAGGTTCACATAACATGATAACTTGTACTTGTAAATTGAACATAATGTTTACTCACCTTATGGTTCCTTTGCTCCTAGTACTTGTAGCCCTTTTTGAACTTCTACTACTCCTTAAGCTCTAACATAATATTTCATTCAATACTTAGTATTTATTTAATATCATGCTATCCTATCTCATAACTACCCCATGCACATATAACATTCACATATGCTTGGAGTTGCACTTAGAAGTGCACTCATCACTTGCACATAACATGTTAACTTTCAAAGTCATGCATACTTTGCCTTTATAGTCACATATGAAGTCACATTATAATCTATATTATGACTTTTCTAAAGTTAAACATAATATATCATGATCTTAATATCAATTCAATTTGACAATCAACTTAGTACATTTAACACTTCACATATATATCAACTTAACAAGTAACCTTGAAGGGTCATGCTTATCTCTTTTGATCAGATCATACCATCTATCTCATGGTCTATTTAAGATTATTAATTCATTATTAACTCATCATAAAAATTATTTCCCATATCACTTAATCACATAAATATATTAATCACTTCATAGAAATAGGGTTAGGAAACCCTAGGTATACCATATTGTCTCTAGACTTGTCTAGAGTTATTCCTTCAATCAACATGCAAGTAAATCATTTATCATTCATGAATACATGTCAATAATCATTAAAATATATGACATAAAAATTATAGACATTGGGATTGAATTCCCAATGTAAGCCAAATTATACAATAAAGGAAGATCATGAACTTTTTTACTTTTCACACTTTTCTTTCATTACAGTAATATGAAAACACATGATTTAAACCAATATTTTTCATGTAAACATGGAAAAAATCATTTTAGAATATTTATATATATGAATTAGCACCTATATAAATATATATATATGCATGAAAATTTTCCAACTTTAGGTTATAGGATAAAAACCATGAATCTTTTTTATTTTCGGTACTTTTTGATTATTATAGTAATATTTAAACACATGATTTAAACTAATATTTTTCATGTAAACATGACAAAAATCATTTTAAAATATCAACATATAGGAATTGGCATCCATATGTAATGCATATGCATGAAAATTCCAATTTTAGGGTTTAGAGTGAAAATCATGAGTTCTCTTGCTTTTCGGTGTTTTCTGATCATTACAATAATATGCAGAAATATGATTTAAATCAATATTTTTTATCTAAACACAAAAAAAATCACTTTAAAACACAAATATGTGCAAATTAGCAGTCTCCCCTTGTTTTTATGCATGAAATTTTAATTTTGAGTTTTAGGGTTTACCTTTGGAGAATTCACGTAGAGAGGGTTATTTTTTTCGTGGAAAAATCGATTTCTCTTTCAAGAATTCACCTAGGCCAAATTTAATCAATATAAAATCAGTAAATAAATAGCCTAAAGTAATTTTTTATGATTAGTTTCATAGAAATCAAATAATGCATTGAAAGAAGAGAAAAACTTATGAAACTGTCGCAAAATCGCAAGGTTTGAAGGCACCTTGTGAATTTCGGTTAAGAGAATATTTTTGAGAGAATTTTCTATTGGAAATATGATAGAAAATAGAATGGTGGCTGCTATTACTAGGGCTGGCCGAAATTTTCATATTATATTTATGGTTTTGGGTAATTTCCAAGTTTACCTTTAATGAGCTTGGTGAGGAGTGTTTTGGTGTATTAGGCTTTTGAAAAATTGGGTCTTTTATTTAATTTATGGGCTGATTATACGTAATTAAAAATAAAATATTTTTCTTATGATTTTCATTAAAATTTCCCCCAAAATATTTATTTAAAAATATTTTAAAAATACTCATAAAATTATTTTATGCTTAAAAATCGCTTTTTGCATGAAAATTCATTTTATGTGCAATAAATTATTTTATGCTCATACACTTCATATAAATAACTTATTTCACCATAATAATTCATATTATGCATATTAAAACTAATATAACATGCCACATGCTCATCAATCACACCACATGTGAATTTCTATAAAAGCACATATTTTGTCATAATAGTTCTAAATTCAAGAAATTTGTCACCAAACTCTTAGGGGAGGTGTGAGTTGTTACATTCTCCCCTCTTAAAAGAAATTCATCCTCAAATTTAGATACCTACTCAAATGTTCTCAAAAAGCTGAGGATGCTTCTGTTGCATCTCTTCCTTGGCTTCCCAAGTATACTCATCTATTCCATGATTTCACTATTGAACCTTAATCATGGGTATCTCCTTATTACTTAACCTTTTTACTTGTCGATCCATTATGGCAATTGGTAGCTCTTCAAAGGCTAGTTGCTCATCTATTGCGATGTCTGGTGGCGACAAAACATGAGATGGATCCGACATATATTTTTTTAACATCGAGATGTGGAAAATTGGGTGTACATGTGCCATAGTTGGAGATAAGGAAAGCCTACAAGACACTTCCCTAACCTTATCCAAGATTTCGAAAGGACCAACACAGTGAGGCGATAACTTTCCTCTTTTGGCAAATCTCATGACATATTTCATTGTAGGACTTTCAAGAAGACATGATCTCCCATGGCAAAATGTATGTCCTTCTGTAATAACCCACACCTACCATAGAAATTTTTTTGACAACTTGCTTGATTTAAAATTATTAAGGATAAGTGTGTGCTTTATGAAAATTTATGTGCTATATGATCGATGAGTATGTGGCATGTTAAATTAATTTTAATATGCATAATATGAGTTATTATTGTGAAATAAATGATTTATATGAAATGCATTAGCATAAAATAATTTATTTTAAATAAAATAAATTTTCATGCATAAAGACAATTTTTAAGCATAAAATAATTTTATGAGTATTTTAAAATAATTTTTAAATAAATATTTTGGGAGGAATTTTAATAAAAAATAATAAGAAAAATATTTTATTTTAATTACCTATAATCAGCCCCTAAATTAAATAAAAAGCCTAAATATCCAAAAGCCCACTACACCAAAACACTCCTAACCTAGTTCATTAAGGGTAAACTTGGAAATTACACTCTAAACCCTAGTATTTAATGTAAAATTCAGCCCCCATCAGTTTAGACAACCTCTAATATGTTATTCTTCAGAATTTTTGCAGAAAAATTCTGTCAAAAATAATCTATTGACCGAAATTTACAAAATACCTTTAAACTTCGCGATTTCACGACCGTTTCATAAGTTTTTCTTTTCCTTTCAATTTGCTATTTGATTTTTATGAAACCAATCATGGAAAAATTATTTTGAACTGAATCTTTAATATTTTTATTAATAAATTTGTCCTAGGTGAATTCTTGAGAGAGAAATCAATTTTTCTACCAAAAACACCAATCTCTCTACGCGATTTCTCCAAAGATGAATCCTACAACCCAAAATTGAAATTTTCAAGCCTAAACTCAATAAATGGGAAGAAATTTCTGAATTATTGTATTCTAAACCAATTTTTTTATGTTTTTAGGTGAAAAATATTGAACTAAATCATATTTCTGCATATTACTGTAATAACCAAAAAGTTTCATAAAATAAGAAAATTCAAGGTTTTCATTCTAGAACTTAAAAGTTGGAAAATTCTATAATTACATATGTATGTGGCTGCCAATTTGTGTATGATGGAGTTCTTAACTAATATTTTTTTGTTTGGATGAAAAATAATTATCTAAATAATGTGTTTACATATTACTGTAATGAATAGAAAGCACGGAAAGCTAGAAAACTCATGATTTTCTCTCCAAACACTAAACTTGGAATTTTAATGCATAAGTATAGTCTATGGATGCTCATTTATACATATTTATGTTCTAAACTGATTTTTGTTATGATTAAATGAAAAATAATGGTTTAAAACACCTGTTTACATATTATTGTAATGACCGAAAAGTACCAAAAATAAGAAAATGCATGGTTTTGCATCCTAAAAATAAAAATTGGAATTTTCACATATATGTTGTACCTATTGCCACCGATTCCTATGGATTAATGTTTAAAATGATTTTTGTCATGTTTATATGAAAAATCTTGGTTCAAACCATATTTCTGCATGTTACTATAATAGACGGAAAGTGTAGAAAATAAGAAAATTGAAGTTTTCTCCTTAATGATGTGTTTGGCCTACTTTGGGATTTTTATCCCAATGTGTATAAATTTTATATGATGTATTTTATTGATTATTGACATGTATGTATGAATGATAAATGGTTAAATTGCGCATTGGTTGAAGGAATGACTCTAGACAAGACTAGAGGCAATTTGGTATACTTAAGGTATCTTAACCTTATGTTGTGATTAATATGTGAATGTGATTGGATAATATGAAAGTAGGTTGTATGATGACTTGATACTGAATTAATTATCTTGAATTGATGAAGAGATTGATTGAATGAATTGGTCATAAGGGATAAGTATGACAGTTGAAAGGTTGTTGTTAAGTTGACATATATAGAAGTGTTAACTGTACTAAGATGATTATTAAAGTGAATTAAGATTAAGGTAATGATATTGTGTTGACCTTAGAAAGATATTGACATGATTGTAATGTGCTTTTCATATGAGCTTATAAATGCTAAGTGTGTAAGACTTTTAAAGTCAACATGTTATGTACAAGTGATGAGTGCACTTTTATGTGCAACTCTAGGTATATGTGAATGTTATATATGCAGAGGGTAGTTATGGGATAGGATAGCATCATGATTAAATAAATACTAAGTATTGAATTAAATATTATATTAGAGCATGAGGAGTCTTAGAGGTTTAAAAAGGGCTATGTGTACTAGGAGCGAAGGAACCACAAGGTGAGTAAACATTATGTTATATTACAAGTATGTGATATCATGTTATGTGAGCCTTTGAGATCTTTGAAACCCAAGTCCTTTCTATCTTAAATTATAATTATATGATTTTGTTGTTAAGTTTGGGTTGCCAAAGAACAATTAATCTAAAAACCATTTTTGTTTATCCTATGATAATTCCTTTATGATTATTGCCCTAAATTACATTTTTTATGGAACAACACTATTTTTGTATCTTTTGTTCAAAATGTTAAATTGCTATTGCTATTATGCTACATGTTATTATTATCTTAAATGTTATTATTATATATGATTACCATTAGCTCTAGCTATGGTACCTTTAACCCTTTATGCAGAAGTCCTTGTGTCGATGCGGGTAATCATCATAACCTATACACATGGTCTTAACTCGATGGATAGGGGTAGTGTATCCTTCTCAGCTAGAAAGGGGCTATTCTAACTGTGGGGCCTGATCAGCTTCATGCCTTCTATGTGATAGGAGTTGGAATTTGATGTAATGCTACCGCTCCTTTATGAGTTCGAGTGATAGAGCAACAACCATCACTCTCTATGTGTTATAAGTGTGATTTCTACAAACTTGTTAAATTGAACCCTTGTTAAATTACAACTTGAATCATGAATTGTAAATCATGAACTATGTGTATAAGCTATGAGTTCCTTTTTGAAGGAATATATGTTAATGTATGTGTGATAATGTTTACTCATTGAGATCATCTATCTCATCCCTTTTTCTTTCCTTGTGTGGTTTTAAGTGAGCAATATGAGGAGGTAAGGTGATAGCTTAAGCATTGTATTTCACTTGGGTTATCGTTAGATGCTCTGGGAATATTTATTTTTGATGTTTATTTTGAGATGTTATTTATTAAGGTTTTTGAGTGGATTATGAATATTATTTCGTTATAGACTATATGTGAAGTGTCTAATTACTGTCTTCTGCAACTAAAAGTTTTCATATAATGTTTTAAATGAGTTATTGTACAAGATTTGGTATGATCCTAAGCATGATTGATATATGTGTAAGTGGGTTCTATAGGCATGGGTGACCTTATGTCTCCTTATGTTCTAGGACCGTCGTATCTCTAAAGTTGGGATGTGACAAAGTTGGTATTAGAGCCTGGTTTATCCTTTCTTACCATTTGACCAGTGTCAAGTTGGTATCAGAGTTATAGTTTTAAAGTCTAGTTTAGACTTGTCTATGTATTGGGTTAAATAAGTATGATATTGGAGCATAGGAATTTTTTTGTCATGTCATTTGCAGTCTATTATTAGCATAGTTCCATGAAATCTTAGTAAGTTTTAGTAATCCTTGATATTGTTTGCTTGCCTTATGATTCATTTGGCAGATTACTAAGAAGATTACCCCTACTCGAGGAAAGCGACCTAGAGCACCCCATGTGATCTGTAAGAGGACTTGGCCATAGATGTTTGAGAAAGTCATGTCTGTAATTTGCCTCATGAGGGAGGAGACTCTTGATAAAGAGGAGGACCTTGAGGAGTGCTTGGATCAGGATTGGGTTTATAGTAAGATTCAAAAATTAGAGGATGACTATTCATACTTGAAAAAGGAAAACCAACGTCTTAAGCTTTTGGTTCATGCCTTGAGGGAGGATGTGGAGTAGCTCAAAGCAGGGATTATTGAGCATGGGAGAGATTACTCATTAGTGAGACCTTTATCTTCTACTAGTTGCCATTAGGATGGAGATCTTCTTTGTTATCGATGTGGCAGTAGTGGCCATGTCGCTCTTGATTGCCTTGGTGGTGGACATATGAGAGTTAGGATGAGTAGTTAGTGATGATTGACGTAATGACATAGTGCTTTATATAATATGAATGATATTTTCATTTGACTACCTAGTTGATTAGTAGGAGGTGATTTCTTTATTTGTTATGATATGATTGGCTTATCATGATCGGAGATTATTTTCATATTATGAGATTTATGCTATTTGATTGTGATATGTGATATGTGCTAAACTATGTGATATGTGATGTATATATGACATATGCTTAGTGATGTGATATGATAAATGTATGATATTTATGCTAGTATAATGGTGGGGTTAAATGGGTTAGAATTGGGGATTTGTACTAAATTCCCTTTTCGTGATAAGTAGAATGCCTCCCAAAAAGAAGGTTCGCACAGCTGCCCAGCTTGTTAAGGTGAGTGATGATGTCATATTGAACACTGCATCGAATGCTACCTCTGTACTTGTACAGTCAAGAGAAAGATCTAATTTGGGGGCATCGACCATGGGCTCCAATGAGCAAGCATCTTTACAAAGGATGCAAGCTATGTACGAGGAAATGAGAGACTTGAGCAAGGAATTAGATGAGTTGCAAGCTCGATGGTAGGAAGCACCGCCAACACAAGAAAAAAATGGAGTTTCACCTCTTATGGTAGTGGCATCTGCATGGAGGGAAAGGAAATGGCTAGCAGACGAGGGGTTGACTATTTTAGAGTTTAAGAAGCTTCAGCCACCTATCTTCTGAAGTGAGGAGGATGATGACCCATATGAATTCTTGGATGAGATGGACAAGCTAGTCCATCAATTATCATGCTTAGATGGTCGAATGATTGAGTTAGTAGGACTCTAACTTAAGAAAAAAGCTTGGTATTGGTATGAGAGAACATCGAAGAGCGACTTTATAGGGCTGACCCACCTACGTGGGCAGAGTTCAAACAAGAAGTAATGGATCAATTCTTGCCTGAAGGCGAAAGGCAAGATAGGGTGCTATAGGGTGCTGTAGTTCGAGTAGCTAAAGTAGAAATCTAGAATGCCAGTATCGGATTATGCTAAAGAATTCAATCGACTTAGCCAATTTGTTGTCAACATCATTCCTACCCAAGTTAGCCGCATCAACTGATTCTTAAGAGGATTGATCGTGCCTCTATTCAATTCATTGGCAACAATAGAATTCCCAACCTTAGCCAAGCCAGTAGATAAGGCCAAATAATAGAGAAGAGGTATAAGGCGAAAAGAGCTGAATGAGCTGAATGGGACTAGAAAGGGAAGGATAGGAATAAAGGTCATGGAGGATAGCATGGAGGAGGAGGAGGCCTAAGGAAGGAATCCTCAACCCTTGGACCACGAAATGGTAAAGTCAAGCAAGAACTCCTCACTTGCAGCAAATGTGGAAAGAAGCATCCCGTAATTTGCCAAAAAGATTCTGGTGCGTGCCTTAAGTGTCAGCAAATGGGACACTTTATTAAGGAATGCCTTCAGATAAGGAGTCAAGGGAATAGGACCACCATACATCCACAATCTCGACCATTCCAATTGCAAGGGCAAGGAGCCAAGGATAAGGGGCTAGTGATTGGGAATGCATTGGCAATGGAGAACAAGGGCAAAGGTCAAGTCTTTGCCCTAAACCAGCAAGAGGCCTGTGCTTCGCACATAGCTATCATAGGTATTATTCCCATCCAAAATTCTAGTGCAAGATGTTTGATTGATTCTGGTTCTACGCATTCTTTTGTATCACTATGTTTTACTAAGAGTCTTGGTAGGGATAAGGAATTGAAAAGTGAACCTTTAATAGTATCAACTACTTTAGGGGAAGTGATGGAAGTAAAGCATATGTTTAAGGGTTATGAGGTAGATATTAATTGGCAAAAACTCCCTGTAGAATTGCTAGAACTAGATGTACTAGAATTTGATGTAATCCTAGGGATGGATTGGTTATATGAGCATGGAGCTCGTATAGACTGTAGGGAGAAACTGGTTGAGTTTAGAACTAAGGATGGAAAGAAGTTCATGTATTAGAGGGATAGAATTAAGAATCCTCTGAACTTGATATCAAACTTAGGAGCAAGAAGGATGTTAAGGAAAGGATGCCAAGCATGCCTAGCATATGTAATCGATACTGACAAGGAGACCGCCATTTGAGACAAGAGCATTCTAGTGGTGGATGAATTGATGGACATCTTTCTAGAGGACCTACCTAGAATACCACCTAACCATGAGATTAAGTTCAACATTGAATTGCTACTTAGTACACAACTATATCAATACCGCTATATCATATGGCACCAACAAAGTTGAAAGAATTAAAGACGCAACTGCATGATCTACTTGACAAGGGTTTTATTCGATCGAGTAGCTCACCATAGGGCACTCTAGTGCTATTCGTAAAGAAGAAGGATGGCTCATTCTAGATGTACATTGACTATCGTTAGCTTAACAAAGTCATTGTGAAGAATAGATATCCTTTGCCAAGGATCGATAATCTTTTTGATCAATTGTAAGGAGTTAGTCACTTCTCCAAGATCGATTTGAGCTCTGGCTATCATCAGCTAAAGATACGAGGAGAAGATATCTGTAAGACTGCCTTCCATACTAGATACAGCCATTATGAGTTCACAGTTTTGCTATTCGGTATGACAAATGCTCCTGTTGCTGGCATAGACTTGATGAATTAAGTATTCAGGCTATTTCTTGACAGGTTTGTGATCATGTTCATTGATGACATCCTAATTTACTCTAAGAGTAAAGAAGAGCATGAAGAACATTTGAGGATTGTGCTGCAAATACTATGTGATCACCAGCTCTATGCTAAGCTATCTAAGTGTGAGTTTTGGATGGAGTTTGTCAACTTTCTTAGACATGTAGTAAGGAAGGGATTCAAGTTGATCCTAAGAAAGTTGAAGCGGTAGCAAGTTGGCCATGGCCCACAACGATTTTGGAAGTATGGAGTTTCTTGGGCATGGCTGGATATTATCGCAGGTTCGTACAGGACTTTTCTAAGATAGCAGCCCCATTGACCAAGTTGATTAGAAAGCAAGTTAAGTTTAATTGGGAAGAGTCCTATCAGGAGAGCTTTCAAAAACTAAAGAAATGCTTAATATCGGCCCCAGTTTTAGTGTTACCTGAAGGAGAAGAAGGATTCACTGTCTACTGCAATGCTTTGAGAGTAGGACTTAGATGTGTCTTGATGCAAAATGGTAAAGTCATCACCTATGCATCATGACAACTGAAGAGGCATGAAGTGAATTACCCTACTCATGATTTGGAATTAGCTGCCGTGGTGTTTGCTTTAAAGATCCTAAGACATTATATGTATGGAACAAAGTGTGAGATCTATATGGATCATAAGAGTCTTTAGTACATCTTAAACCAAAAAGACCTTAACCTAAGGTAGAGGAGATAGATTGAACTATTGAAGTACTATGACTATCAGATTCTCTATCATCCTAGGAAGGCAAAGGTGGTAGCGGATGCCTTGAGTCAGAAATCTATGGGAAGCCTAGCCCATGTGACTGTATGGAAAAGGCCAATCGAGAAGGAATTAAAGGAGTTGTTTAACCAAGGATTGAAGCTAGAGATTGGGGGATCAAGAGTCTTGGTGGCTGTAACAACCTACATCTACCCTACGAGTTTTCGTGACAAATTGCTTGAATTTCGAGTTTTTGTGAAAAAATATTCGATTTTATGAAAATTCATGTGTGATGTGATTTATGAGTATGTGGCATGTTAAATTAATTTTCATGTGCCTAATATGAATTATTATTATGAAATAAATGATTTATATGAAATGCATTAGCATAAAATAATTTATTTTACATAAAATAAATTTTCATGCAAAAAGGCAATTTTTAAGCATAAAATAATTTTATAAATATTTTAATTTTTTTTAATAAATATTTTGGGGGAAATTTTAATGAAAATAATAAGAAAAATATTTATATTTTAATTACCTATAATCAGCCCCAAAATTAATTAAAAGCCTAAATACCCAAAAGCCCACTACACCAAAACACTCATAACCTAGCTCATTAAGGGTAAACTTGGAAATTGCACCCCAAACCTTAATATATAATGAAAATTTCAGCCAGCACTCTCATTCTAGAAGCCATCACTCCATTTTTCTGTATCTTGATAGAAAAATTCTCCCAAAATATTTCTCTCTACAGAAATTAAGAAAACACCTTTCAGTTTTGCGATTTCTTGACCGTAATCGTAAATTTTTCTTCTCTTTCAATTCCTTAATTGATTTCTATGAAATAATTATGAAAAAAATTATTTTGAACTGGTTGTTTACTAATTTTTACAGATTCAATTCTGTTTGGGTGAGTTTTTGAGAGATAACTTTAATTCTCTACCGAAAACACAAATCTTTCCGCGCGATTTCTTGGAAGGTGAATCCTGTAACTTAAAATTGAAATTTTTATGCATAAACATCACTGGGGGGGGGGGACTTATTTCTGCTTCATTGATTTATAAACTGATTTTTGATGTGTTTTAATAAAAAATATTGGATTAAATTATATTTCTGCATATTACTGTAATGACTGAAAGGTTTCAGAAAATAAGAAAATTCAAGATTTTTGTTCTAAAACTTGAGAGTTGGAAAATTCTATGGTTTGATAAGTGTATGGCTTCTGAATTGTGACATTTAATATTCTAACTAATATTTATTTTGTTTGGATGAAAAATAATGATTTAAATCATATGTTTAAATATTACTGTAACGAACAGAAAGTGCGAAAAGTACGAAAACTCATGATTTTCACCCTAAGCCTTAAAAATTGGAATTTTTTTTTGTATAATTATTATTTATGGCTGCCAAATCATACATGAAGATGTTATAAGCTGATATTTTTTGTGATTGAATGAAAAATAATGGTTTAAATCACCTGTTTACATATTATTGTAATGACCGAAAAATGCAAAAAACAAGAAAACTCATGGTTTTGCATCCTAAAATCCAAAATTTGAATTTTCATGTATGAAACATACCTATTGCTATAGATTCATGTCGATTAATATTCTAAAATGATTTTTATTGTGTTTACATAAAAAATCTTGGTTTAAACCATGTTTCTATATATTACTGTAATACACGAAAAGTGTGAAAAGTAAGAAAAATTCAGTTTTTCCCTTGATGATGTATTCGGCCTATCATGGGATTTTTATCCCAATGTCTATAATTTTTATGTGATATATTTTGATGATTATTGACATGTATGTATGTATAATAAATGATAAAATTGCATGTTAGTTGAAAATATGACCTTAGATAAGCTTAAAGGCACTTTGGTATACTTAAGGTATCTTAACCTTATGTTGTGATTAGAATATGAATGTGATTGGGAAATATGGAAATGGGCTTTATTATGACTTAATAATGAATTAATGGTCTTGAATTGATGAAGAGATTGATTGAAGGAACTGGTCATAAGAGATAAGCATGATGCTTGAAAGCCTATTGATAAGTTGACATATATAGAAGTGTTATGTGTACTAAAATGATTGTTAAAGTGAATTGATATAAAGATAATGATATTGTGTTGACTTTAGAAAGATATAGACATGAGTTATAATGTAATTTCATATGGGCCTATTAAGGCTAAGCGTGCAAGACTTTTAAAGTCAACATGTTATGTGCAAGTAATGAGATGCACTTATATGTGCAACTATAGGTGTATATGAATGTTATATGTGCATGGGATAGTTATGGGATAGGATAGCATCATGATTGAATAAATACTAAGTATTGAATTAAATATTATGATAGAGCTTGAGGAGTCTTAAAGGTCCAAGGGCTACGTGAATTAGGAACAAAGGAACCACAAGGTGAGTAAACATCGTATTCATGCCACAAGTGTGAGTAAACATTATGCTATTGTTACAAGTTCAAGCTATCATGATTATGTTATGAGAAGCTTTGAGATTCTTGAAACTCAAGTTTACTTCCATTTTAAATTTGACTATATGATTTCTTTATTAAGCTTGGGTTGCCAAAGGACATTTGGTCCAAAGCCATTTGTGATTATCCAATGATAAATATTTTTTTGTGATTATTACCCTAACTTATTTTCTTTTTGAAACTACACTATTCTTGTATCTTTTGTTCAAGTAAATAAACTGAAATTACTATTATGATACATGTTATTATTGCCTTAAATGCTATTGATATATGTGAATACCATTAGTTCTAGCTATGGTACCTCTAACCCTTTATGCAGAAGTCCTTGTGCCAATGCGGGTAATCATCGAAACCTGTACACACGGTCTTAAACCCAATGGATAGGGATAGTGTATCCACCTCAGTTAGAAAGGGGCAGTTCTAGCCGTGGGGCCTGATTAGCTTCATGCCTTATGAGTGATAGGAGTTGGAATTTGGTTTAAGGCCACCTCTCCTCTATATGTTGAAGTGGTAGAGCAATAGCCTCCACTCTCTATATGTTATAAGTGTGATTTCTGCAAACTTGTTGAATTGAACCCTTGCTAAATTGCAACCTAATTCATGAATTGTAAATCATGAACTGTGTGTATAAACTATGAGTTTCCTTTTCAATGAAATATATGTTAATGTAAGTGCTTTATCGTTTACTCATTAAGATCATCTATCTCACCCCTTTTTCGTTGTGTGGTTCTAGGTGAGCAAATGTGAGGAGGTAAGGTGATGGCTTAAGCATTCTACTTTGATTGGGGATTCCTTGTCAAAGTCATTAATAATACCATGTTATGAAGTATTGTCATTAGATGCTCCAGGAATATTTATTTTTGATGTTTATTTTGAGATGCTATTATTTATTAAGCTTCCGAGTGGATTATGAATATTATTTGCTTATGGATTATATATGAAGTGTCTAATTACTGTCTTTTGCAACTAAAGGTTTTTGTATAATGTTTTAAATGAGTTATTGTATAAGGTTTGGTATGATCCTAGGCATGATTTGTATATGTGTCAATAGGTTCTACGGGCATGGGTGACCTTATGTCTCCCCGTGTTCTAGAACCATCATATCTCAAAAGTTGGGATGTGACAAAGTTGGTATCAGAGCTATAGGTTATCCTTTGTTGCCACTTGACAAGTGTTAAGATGGTATCAGAGCTATAGTTTTTTTTTAAAGTCTAATTTAGACTTATCTATTTATTAGGCAAAATAAGTACAATCATGGAGCATCAAAATTTTTCCTATCATGTCATTTGTAGTCTATCACTAGTATAGTTTCGTGAAATCCCAATATGTTATAGTACTCTTTTGTTATTGTTTGTTTGTATGCCTTATGATTCTTTTGTCAGATGACCAAGAAGATTATCATTGCTTGAGGACTGCGACCTAGAGCACCGCGTGTGGCCTACAAGAGGACATGGAGAGATATGTTCGAGGAGGCTATACCTGTGATCCATCTGAAGAGAGAAAGGGCTCTTGACGAGGGGGACCCCATAGAGTGTCTAGGTTACAAATGGATTCGGAGTAAGATGTAGAGGTTTGAGAGAGATTGTTCGAAACTGATGGAAGAAAGTCGATGTCTTAGGTCCCTAATATATGCTTTAAGAAGGGACGTGGAGAAGAGGCATAAGGCTGAGAGAGCTGAGCATGCTAAACATGAACAGAAGAGTAGGCATAAGGGCAAGGGTCACAGAGGCTAGCATAAAGGGGGAGGAGGAGATCCAAGAAAGGAATCCTCATTTATAACTTCAACACTTGGAAAGAATAATGGTCAATTAAAGCAGCTTTATGCTTGTGGCCATTGTGGCAAGAAACATTCTGGAATTTACTAGAAATCCTCTGGCACATGTCTCAGATCTGGTCAAACAGGCCACTTCTGCAAAGACTGCCCCCAAAAGCGCAATTTAGGAAATGCAAGAAATGCGACCTCGACACCTCTATCACCTAGACCATCATAAACTCAAGGGCAAAGAGCCAAGAATAAGAGACATAATTGAGACTTCCGCTAGTAGATGGTAACAGTTAACTTAGGGGCATAGAACTTATGATATGAATAATATTATTTGATTGCTTAGTGACTTAGTATGGATTGATTCTATGAAATGATTGACTTTAGATGATAGAGGAGCTCATTATGCTATAAGTTATATGTTACATGATTAGGATACTTGATACATGCCATGATATGTGATATATGTTAGGTGATATGTGTCCTATGATGTGATATTATATGATGGGTGCTAATGTTAAATACATGCTAAGTATGACATTTTGATATTGGAGTTAAATGGATTAGAAAGAGAAGTGGACTACATTTTGATCCAATTGAGATTAAAGATTGATAGGTATAATGTTATGAGGTATGAAATATTTACATGTTAATATGGTTTGATATATGAATTATATGGAGTTATTAAATGAGTTATTGTATAAGGTTTGGTATGATCCTAGGCATGATTTGTATATGTGTCAATGGGTTTTACGGCGTGGGTGACCTTATGTCTCCTTGTGTTCTAGGACCGTCATATCTCTAAAGTTGGGATGTGACAAAGTTGGTATCAGAGCATTGTAATTGATGTCACAGGAAGAGAAATGATAGTTAGTAATGATCAGTAGGGAATAAAATAAATCAGTTACATTATATATACATAAGTACACGGTATGAAGTAAGTGAAGTATATTAAGGAATTTGTGGTTTAGATACTATTATATAGACTAGAATATCAAGAAAGGTAGGAATTTCTCTATCACTTATGTAGATATTGAGTATAGTCAGAGGAGGAATTTTTATCTAATGTGATTTGAAAGAAGAAGGTATCATTCCCATTTGAATTTTTAAGTGCAAGATGCTTGATTGATTTTGGTGCTATGCATTCATTTATGCTTGCTAAGAGTCTCAGTAGAAATAAGGAATTAATTAATGAACCCTTAGTAGTGTTGACTCTTTGTGGAGAAATGATGGAAGAAAGGTATTGTTTAAGGATTATAAGCTAGACATTGATGGATGAAAACTTCCTATGGAGTTGTTAGAACTTAGTGTCCTAAATTTGATGTGATCTTAGGAAGGGATTGGTTGTATGAGTATGGAGCTTATATTAATTGTAGAGAAAAGCTAAACGAGGAAGAGCATAGTAAGTGATGAAATGCTTTGGGGAGTTGAAAATAAGTGTAGATTCAGAGATTCCCGAATAGGTTAACCTTTCAAACTGCTGCTGAATCCATGGGTAGGCAAGAGACAACCTGGTGAACTGAAACATCTTAGTAACTAGAGGAAAAGAAAGCAAAAGCGATTCCCGTAGTAGCGGCAAGCGAAATGGGAGCAGCGTAGAGTTTCAAATTAAGAATAGGGAGAAATTGTGTATCAAGGAGATACCTATAATTAAGGATTACTAGTATAGCCATAGAATGGATGAGTATACTTAAGAAGCCGAGGAAGGTATGCAGCAAATGCATCCTCAGTTTTCAAGAACTTGTGAATAAGTATTGAAATTCGAGGACAAATTTCTTTTAAGAGGGGGTGACATAAAAGGATAAGTATTCTCAGGCTTGTAATGATGATAAAAGGATAAGTATGATTCTAGTAGTGATTCTTTAGTGATGAGATTTCCTTTGAGGATATAGGTTGTTATCAGAGTATAAGGATTTGAACTTTTATAAAGTAATAGATGTTAAGGCCATATGAACTGTAAATTTGAGGATCTATGAGGACTTGATCTATGAGGATATAAAAGGATTTAATTCAAAATTTTATATGATTTAAGATAAAATGTTCTAGATTTAATTTGATTATGTACTTATGTCTAGTGTGTCTACCAATAAGCATCGAGTTTCGCTTTACGGAATCATACATCATCAATCATACATCATGAACCACATCAAGCATTTCATTAAGGTTACATGTTACATAAAAGAATGAAAATGTTTTGATTCTTACAAATGATTCTATGCAGTTTTGAAAATTTAATAGTTTTGAACATACTTGAAAGGGATTTGAGTCCTCCAGAAGAGAAATGTTTTAAGGTGTTAGATAAAATAATGTTCAATTTAGGTTATTAGAAAATTTGGTAGTGATTTTTAGTATGGAAAGAATTTTTATTAAGATAACCTAGAATGGCATAGATTTGGAAAGATATAAGAGTTGTATAGAGATTTCATCGAATAGCAATGGTATTAGAAGGTTTATTATTTTAATATAGATAAGTTGAATGATTAGGAATGTGAAGTATAGCAAGATGTAAGTGGAAAAACCTAAAGTGAGATGATATTATGAGCTAAAGGTATAAAAATTATAAGGCATTAGGTAATTAATTCATGATAATGACATATATATTATACAGAAAGAGAGTAAGTCTGAAATAGTTATGAGAAGTTCACTTGGGATTGTAAATTAATAGAATGCAATTTCATTTGGTATATGATATGATATATAGGAATGTTTCTTAAGTTTAAATATGTTTTAATTGATAAATGATTGGAGTGCGGAAATTTTAATGTTAGCAGGGTATTAGACACGAAAATATCTATGGAGGATTATAATAGTTTGAGTAATAATTATTAATATGGGAAGAGAATTATCGAATATCAATTAGAGTTATTAATTTGGAATTATTTGTTAGATTCTTATATAACTAATGTGAATGGAAGTGGTGATTATGGTATTAGTATTGATGCTAATATTAATAGAGATATAAGGAAAAGAAATGCTTAGGATTATATTTGATTGAAGGTGAAATTAAAGGTTGTATTACTTTTGTTCAAGGTTAAGAGATACAAAATTATTAAGGATTAATTTAAAATTTGTTTGAACAAGAGATTAACATAGGTGTAGCTTAAGCTGAAGGTTTATCAGTGTGATTTTTGATAGATTGTGAGTATATACCTTATGGTATTTGATATGTTAATTGTAGTTAGGTATTGTGTTTGAGTGACATAGCGGAAGCGTAGCGGAGAAGTAAAGTAAAGTGTGTTGTGCTATTAGATTTGAAAAGTCAAGGATAAATTTTTTTTTGAGGGGAGGAGAATGCAACAACTCACATCTACCCTAGGAGTTTTCATGACAAATTGCTTGAATTTAGAGTTATTGTAACAAAATATTCGATTTTATGGAAATTCATGTGTAATGTGATTTATGAGTATGTAGCATGTTAAATTAATTTTAATGTACCTAATATGAATTATTATTATGAAATAAATAATTTATATGAAGTGAATTAACATAAAATAATTTATTTTTCATAAAATGAATTTTCATGCAAAAAGGCAATTTTTAAGCATAAAATAATTTTATGAGTATTTTTAAAATTTTTTTTAATAAATTTTTGGGGAATATTTTAATGATAATAATAAGAAAAATATTTATATTTTAATTATCTATAATCAGCCCCAAAAGTAATTAAAAGCCCAAATATCTAAAAGTCCACTACACCAAAACACTCCTAACCTATCTCAATAAGGGTAAACTTGGAAATTGCACCCCAAACCCTAATATATAATGAAAATTTTGGCTAGCACTCTCATTTCAGTAGCCATCACTCCATTTTTCTATATTTTGATAGAAAAATTCTCCCAAAATATTTCTCTCTACTGAAATTAAGAAAACACCTTTTAGTTTTGTGATTTCTTGACTGTAATCGTAAGTTTTTCTTTTCTTTCAATTCCTTAACTGATTTCTATAAAATAAATTATGAAAAAAATTATTTTGAATTGGTTATTTACTAATTTTTATAGATTTAATTCTATTTGGGTGAGTTTTTGAGAGAGAAATTTAATTCTCTATCGAAAACACAAATCTTTCCGCGCGATTTCTCCAAAGGTGAATCCTGTATCTTAAAATTGAAATTTTTATGCATAAACATCACTAAGCAGGGGAGGGGGGGGGGGGGGAGGGGGGCGCGATTTCTACATCATTGGTTTATAAACTGTTTTTGATGTGTTTTGATGAAAAATATTGGATTAAATTATATTTCTGTACATTACTATAATGATCGAAAAGTTTCAGAAAATAAGGAAATTCAAGGTTTTCGTCCTAGAATATAAAAGTTGGAAAATTCTATGGTTTGATAAGTGTATGGCTGCTGAATTGTGATGTTTAAAATTTTAAACTGATATTTATTTTGTTTGGATGAAAAATAATGATTTAAATCATGTGTTCAAATATTACTGTAATGAACGGAAAGCTCGAAAACTCAAGATTTTCACCCTAAGCCTTAAAACTTGAAATTTTTTTGTATAATTATTATTTATGGCTGTTGAATCATACATGAAGATGTTATAAACTGATATTTTCTATGATTGAATGAAAAATAATGGTTTAAACCACCTATTTACATATTACTGTAATGACTGAAAAATGCCAAAAAATAAGAAAACTCATAGTTTTGCATCCTAAAACCCAAAATTTGAATTTTCATGTATGAAACATACTTATTGCTATAGATTCATGTAGATTAATATTCTAAAATAATTTTTGTTGTATTTACAAGAAAAATCTTGGTTCAAACCATGTTTCTATATATTGCTGTAATAGATAGAAAGTGTGAAAAGTAAGAAAAATTCAGTTTTTCCCTTGATGATGTATTCAACCTATCATGGGATTTTTATCTCAATGTCTATAATTTTTATGTGATATATTTTGATGATTATTAATATGTATGTATGTGTAATAAATGATAAAATTGCCTGTTAATTGAAAATATGACCCTAGATAAGTTTAAAGGCACTTCGGTATACTTAAGGTATCTTAATCTTATGTTATGATTAAAATGTGAATGTGATTGGGAAATATGGAAATGGCCTTTATGATGACTTAGTATTGAATTATTGGTCTTGAATTGATGAAGAGATTGATTGAAGGAATTAGTCATAAAAGATAAGCATGATGCTTGAAAGGCTATTGATAAGTTGACATTTATGGAAGTGTTATGTGTACTAAGATGATTGTTAAAGTGAATTGATATAAAGATAATGATATTATGTTGAGCTTAGAAAGATATAGACCTGAGTTATAATATGACTTCATATGGGCCTATTAAGGCTAAGTGTGCAAGACTTTTAAAGTTAACATGTTATGTGCAAGTGATGAGGTGCACTTATATGTGCAACTCTAAGTATATGTAAATGTTATATGTGCATGGGGTAGTTATGGATAGGATAGCATCATGATTGAATAAATACTAAATAAATACTAAGTATTGAATTAAATATTATGATAGAGTTTGAGGAGTCTTAGAGGTCCAAGGGCTACGTGAATTAGGAGCGAAGGAACCACAAGGTAAGTAAACACCGTATTCATGCCACAAGTGTGAGTAAACATTATGCTATTATCACAAGTTCAAGCTATCATTATTATGTTATGGGAACCTTTGAGATTCTTGAAACCCAAGTTCACTTCCATTTTACATTTGACTATATGATTTCTTTGTTAAGCTTAGGTTGCCAAAGGATATTTGGTCCAAAGCCATTTGTGATTATCCAATGATAAATATTTTTTTATGATTATTACCTTAACTTATTTTCTTTCTGAGACTATACTATTCTTATATCTTATGTTCAAATAAATAAACTAAAATTAGTATTATGATACATGTTATTGTTGCCTTAAGTGCTATTGATATATGTGAATACCATTAGCTCTAGTTATGGTGCCTCTAACCCTTTATGCAGAAGTCCTCGTGCTATGTGAGTAATCAGTGAAACCTATGCAGATGGTCTTAACCTGATGGATAGGGATAGTGTATCCACCTCAGTTAGAAAGGGGCAATTCTAGCCATGGGGCCTGATCAACTTCAGGCCTTATAAGTGTAGGAGTTGGAATTTGATTTAAGGCCATCTCTCCTTTATGCGTTCTAGTGGTAGAGCATTAGCCTCCACTCTCTATGTGTTATAAGTGTGATTTCTTCAAACTTGTTAAATTGAACCCTTGCTAAATTGCAACCTCATTAACGAATTGTAAATCATGAACTATGTGTATAAGCTATGAGTTTCCTTTTCAATGGAATGTTGTGATTAATATGTGAATGTGATTGGATAATATGGAAGTAGATTGTATGATGACTTGATAATGAATTAATGATCTTGAATTGATAAAGAGATTGATTAAATGAATTGGTCATATGGGAAAAGCATGACACTTGAAAGGTTATTATTAAGTTGACATATATAGAAGTATTAAGTGTACTAAGATGATTGTTAAAGTAAATTGAGATTAAGGTAATGATATTTTGTTGACCTTAGAAAGGTATTAACATGATTATAATATGTTTTCAATATGAGCCTATAAATGTTATATGTGTAAGACTTTTAAAGTCAACATATTATGTGCAAGTGATGAGTGCATTTCTATGTGCAACTTTAGGTGTATGTGAATCTTATATGTGCATGGGTTTGTTATGGGTTAGGATAGCATCATGATTAAATAAATACTAATTATTGAATTAAATATTATGTTAGAGCTTGAGGAGTCTTAGAGGTTCAAAAAGGGCTACGTGTACTAGGAGCGAAGGAACCACAAGGTAAGTAAACATTATATTATGTTACAAGTATGTGATATTATGTTATGTGAGCCTTTGAGATCTTCAAAACCCAAGTCCATTCTATCCTAAATTATAATTATATGATTTCATTATTAAGCATGGGTTACCAAAGGACAATTGGTCTAAAAACTATTTTCATTTATCCAATGATAATTCCTTCATGATTATTGCCCTAAATTACATTCTTTCTAGAACTACACTATTCTTGTATCTTTTGCTCAAAATGATAAACTGCTATTGCTATTGTAATACGTGTTTTTATTATCTTAAATATTATTGTTATATGTGATTACCATTAGCTCTAGCTATAGCACCTTTAACCCTTTAATAAGAAGTTCTCATATTGATGCGGGTAATCATCGGAACTTGTGCACATGGTTTTAACCTGATGGATAGGGATAGTGTTTCCACCTTAGCTAGAAAGGGGTAGTTCTAGCTGTGGGGATGTGACACCTTCCTCTTAGGGTCCACATATCTCTTTTGTCGACTGAAGGCCATCTTTGGCTGATCTTGAATCAGATGTACCTTCTTGGTTGTCTCCTTAAGCAATTCATACATCTCTAAATATTTATCTCCAGGCTTAACCCAACAAACTGGTGTCACATCCCATTTTTTGGGATATGATGGTCTTAGAACACGGGGAGACATAAGGTCATCTATGCCTGTAGAACCCACTTACACATATACATATCATGCTTAGGATCATACCAAACCTTATACAATAATTCATTTAAAACATTATATGAAAACCTTTAATTGCGGAAGTCAGTAATTAGACACTTCAAATATAATTCATAAGGAAATAATATTCATAATTCACTCAAAAACCTTAATAAATAACATCTTAAAATAAACATAAAAAATAAATATTCCCGAAGCATCTAATGACAACACTTCATAGATTGGTATTATTTATGACTTTGACAAGGAATTCCTAAGCGAAGTAGAATACTTGAGCTGTCACCTTGCCTCTTCACACTTGCTCACCTAGAACCACACAAGAAAGAAGGGGTGAGATAGATGATCTTAATAAGTAAACAATATAGCATAAATGATATCACATATCCCATTTTTCAAGAAATCCCATCACATAAAACACATAGTTCATGATTTACAATTCATGAATTGAAGATGCAATTTAGCAAGTTTTTTAATTTAGAAAGTTTTGGAATTTAACAAGTTGCAGAAATCACACTTAAAACATTTAACACCCATTAAGAGTAAATGACTATGCCAGCTCATTCACTCGAGGGAGAGGTGGCCTCATACCAAATTCCAACTCCTAACCCAATACTTATAAGGTCGTGAGATTGATCATGCTCCATGGCTAGAACCACCCCTTCTAGCTGAGGTGGATACACAACCCCTATCTATTGGGTTAAGACCATGTGAATAGGTTCTGATGATTTTCTGCATTGGCATGAGGATTTTTGCTTAAAGGGTTAAAGGTACCATAGCTAGAGCTAATGGTAATCACAAATAACAATATCACACAAGGGAATAATAACAAGTATCCTAATAGCAATAGTAGTTTAAATTTTGAGCAAAAGATACAATGATAGTGTAGTTCCAGAAAGAATATAAGTTAGGGTAATAATCACAAAGGTATTATCATTGGATAGTCAAAAATGGTTTTGGACCAAATGTCCTTCAATAACCCAAGCTTTACAAAGAAATCATTTAATCATATTTTAGGATAGGAAGAACTTAGGTTTCAAAGATCTCAAATGCTTACATAACATGATATCACATATTTGTAACATATCATAATATTACTCACACTTGTAGCATGAATACAATGTTTACTCACCTTATGGTTCCTTCGCTCCTAATACGCGTAGCCCTTGGACTTATAAGACTCCTCAAGCTCTATCATAATATTTAATTCAAAACTTAGTATTTATTTAATCATGATACTATCCTATCCCATAACTACTCCATGCACATATAACATACACATACACTTGGAGTTGCACATATAAGTGCACTCATCACCTATACATAGTATGTTGACTTCAAAAGTCTTGCCCATTTAGCCTTCATAGGCTTATTTGAAAACACATTATAATTAATACCAAAACTTTTCTCAAGTCAAACACAATGTCATAATCTTAATATTAATTCACTTTAACAATCATCTTATAACACTTCCATATATGTCAACTTATCGATAGCCTTTCAAGTGTCATGCTTATCTCTTATGACCAATTCCTTCAATCAATCACTTCATTAATTCAAGACCATTAATTCACTATTAATACATCATAAAATCCATTTCCATATTATCCAATCATATTCACATTCTAATCACAATATAAGGTTAAGATACCTTAAATATACCTTAAGTATACCAAAGTGCCTTTAGGCTTGTCTAGTGTCATATCTTCAACTAACATGCAATTTTATCATTTATCATACATACATACTTTTCAATAATCATCAAAATATATCATACAAAAATTCTAGATATTGGGATAAAAATCCCCTAGTAGGTTGAGTGCATCATCAAAGGAAAAACTGAATTTTTCTTTCCATTTCGCACTTTTTGTTTATTATAGTAATATGTAAAAACATGGCTTGAATCAAGATTTTTCATGTAAAAACAATAGGAGTCATTTTAGAACGTTAATCTACATGAATCGGTAGCAATAGTTATGTCTCATACATGAAAATTCAAATTTTGGATTTTAGGATGCAAAACCATGAGTTTTCTTATTTTCGGTATTTTTCAATCATCATAGTAATATATGAACAGGTGGTTTAAACCATTATTTTTCATTCAATCATAGCAAATATCAGTTTAGAACATTCTCATGTATGAATCGGCAGCCAAAAGTAATAATTATACAAAAAATTTCCAAGATTTAAGGCTTAGGGTGAAAATCATGAGTTTTCACACTTTTTGCGCTTTTCGTTCATTAGAGTAATATACAAACACATGAATTAAATCATTATTTTTCACTCAAACAAAACAAATATCATATTAAAATCCATTCATATACAAATCGGCAGCCACATATTTAATTAATAATAGAATTTTCTAACTTCTAAGTTCTAGCACAATAATCTTAAATTCCTTTGTTTTCTGAAACTTTTTGGTCATTATAGAAATATGAAAAAATATAATTTAATCTAATATTTTTCATCAAAACACATCAAAAATCAGTGTAGAAATCATTCATACAGGAATCACCCCCCCTTAGTGATGTTCACGTATAAAAATTTTAATTTTAAGTTACAGGATTCATCTTTGTGTTTTCGATAGAGAATTAAATTTGTTTTTCAAAAAATACGCAAATAGAATTAAATCTATAAAAATTAGTAAACAACTAGTTCAAAATACTTTTCTCATAATTTATTTCATAGAAATTAGATAGGAAATTGTTAAGAAAGAAAAACTTACGAATATGGGCGAGAAATCGCAAAATTAAATGTTGTTTTCTTAAGTTTGGTAGAGAGAATTATTTTGAGAGAGTTTTTCTATCAAAATATAGAAAATTAGAGTGGTGGCTACTAGAAATAGGTTGCTGACCAAAATTTTGATGTTTAAAGATAGAGTTTGGGCAATTTCCACTAATACCCTTAATAAGCTAGGTTAGGAGGGTTTTTGGGTAGTTGGCTTTAGGTATTTGGGCTTTTTATTTAAATTACTGGCTGATTATGGGTAATTAAAATAAAAATATTTTTCTTATTATTTTCTATAAAATTTTCCCCAAAACATTCATTTAAAAATATTTTTAAAATCCTCATAAAATTATTTTATGTTTAAAAATTGACTTTATGCATGAAAGTTCATTTTATTTAAAATAATTTATTTTATGCTAATGTACTTCATATAAATCATTTATTTCACAATAATAACTGAAATTATGCATACTAAAATTAATTTAACATGCCACATACTCATCAATCACATAGCATAAATATTCCCATAAAAGCATGTTCTTAGTCTTAATAGTTCTACGTCAAGCAAATTGGTGTTGAAAACTTTTAGGTAGGTGTGGGTTGTTACATTCTCCTCCCTTAAAAAAATTCATCCTCAAATTTTCAAATCTAACAGCACAATACACTTTACTCTTAAAAAAATTCATCCTCGAATTTTTAAATCTAATAGCACAATACACTCTGCTTAACTTTTCCGCCATGCTTCTGCTGCGCCTCTTATAGACAATATCTAACTACAATTAACATATTGAATACAGTAAGGCACATACTCACAATCTATCCAAAAGAATCACATTAATGAACTTTCAGCTTAAGCTACACCTATGTTAATCTCTTGTTTATACAAATCTTAAAACTAATCTTTAATAATTTTTATCCCTTAACCTTAAACAAAAGTAATGGACCCTTTAATTTCACCTGCAATCATAAATAATCCCAAGCATTTCTTTTCCTTATATCTCTATTAATATTAACATCTACACTAATACCTTAATCACGAATTTCATTCACTATTTATCACATTAGTCATATAAGGATCCAATAAAAAAATTCTAAATTAATAACTCCAATTGATATTCAATAATTCTCTTTTCATATTAATAATTATTACTTAATCTGTTATAACCTCAATAAATATTTTCATAATTAATACCCTGCTAACATTATAATTTCTACACTCCAATCATTTATCAATTAAAACATATTTAAACTTAACAAACATTCCTATACATATCATATCATATCTCAAACGAACTTGCATTCTATTAATTTACAATCCCAAATAAACTTCTCATAACTATTTTAGACTTACTCTCTTTTTGTATAATATATATATCATTATCATGAATTAATTACCTAATGCCTCATAATTTTTATACCTTTAGCTTGTAATATCATCTCACTTTAGGTTTTCCACTTATGCTATACTTCACATTCCTAATCATTCAAATTATCCATATTGAAATAATAAAACTTCTAATACCATTGTTATTCAATGAAATCTCTATGCAATTGTTATATCTTTCCAAATCTATGCCATTCTAGGTTATCTCAATAAAAATTCTTTTCGTACTAAAATTCACTACTAAATTTTCCAATAACCTCAATTTAACATTATTGTATCTAATACCTTAAAATATTTCTCTTCTGGAGGACTCAAATCCCTTTTAGGTATGTTTTTCAAAACTGTATAGAATCATTTGTAAGAATCAAAACATTTTCATTCTTGCATGTAACATGTAACCTTAATGCAATGCTTGATGTGGTTCATGATGTATGATTGGTGATGTATGATTCTGTAAAGTAAAACTCGATGCCTATAGGTAGACACACTGGTGTAACAACCCACATCTACCCTAGGAGTTTTCGTAACAAATTGCTTGAATTAAGAGTTATTGTGACAAAATATTTGATTT
The DNA here is from genome assembly GCA_947687605.1 of Reutealis trisperma. Lineage (NCBI taxonomy): Eukaryota > Viridiplantae > Streptophyta > Magnoliopsida > Malpighiales > Euphorbiaceae > Reutealis > Reutealis trisperma. The sequence continues at coordinate 168,673 of CANTUT010000439.1, forward strand.
TATGAAAGTTCATGTGTGACGTGATTTATGAGTTTGGGGCATATTAAATTAATTTTAATATGCCTAATATGAATTATTATTGTGAAATAAATGATTTGAATAAAATGCATTATCATGAAATAATTTATTTTTTGTAAAATGAATTTTCATGTAAAAAGACGATTTTTAAGCATAAAATAATTTATAAGTATTTTAAAATAATTTTTAAAATAAATATTTTTAGGGGAAATATTACAGAAATAATAAGAAAAATATTCTTTTTATTTTTAATTACAATCAGCCTAAAATTTACATAAAAAGCCCAAATACCCAAAAGTCCACTACACTAAAATCCTCCTAATCTAGTTCATTAAGGGTATTAGTGGAAATTGCACCCAAACCCTAATATATATTCTAAAATTCAGCCAGACTAGAGTTCCAACAGCCATCACTTTATTTTTTATGTATCTTAGCAGAAAAATCCTCTCAAAATATTTCTCTCTATTGAAATTAAGAAAACACTTTTCCGTTTCGCGATTTCTTGACTGTAATCATAAGTTTTTCTTCTCTTTCGATTTCTAAACTGATTCTATAAAATAAATTATGGGAAAATTATTTTGAACTGGTTAATTACTGATTTTTATAGATTAAATTCTGTTTGGGTGAGTTTTTGGGAGAGAAAATCTATTTTCTACTGAAAACACAATTCTTTCCGTGAGATTTCTCCAAAGGTGAATTCTATAACTTAAAATCACAATTTTTATGCATAAACATCACTAGGGAGGGCAATTTGTGCATTGTTATTTTCTAAACTAATTTTTGATTTGTTTTGATGAAAAATATTAGATTAAATAATATTTCTACATATTTCTGTGATGACCGGAAAATTTCGAAAAACAAAGGAGTTCAAGGTTTTTATGTTAGAACTTAGAAGTTGGAAAATTCTATTGTTAAATTGATATGTGGCTGCTGATTTGTGTGAGGAAGTACTCTAATGTGATATTTTTTGTTCTTTGATGAAAAATAATGGTTTGAATCATGTGTCTGTATATTACTGTAATGAATGAAAAGTAAGAAAAGCGCGAAAACTTATGATTTTTCACCTAAGCCTTAAAACTTAGAATTTTTTTTGTATAAATACTATCTATGGCTGCCGAATCATACTTGGGTGTGTTTTAAACTGATATTTACTGAGATTGAATAAAAAATAATAGTTTAAACAACCTGTTTACATATTTCTAAAATGACCGAAAAATATCAAAAATAAGAAAACTCATGATTTTGTACTTTATAATTCAAAAGTTGAATTTTTATGGATAGACAACACCAAGTGTGGCCGATTCATAGGAATTAAAATTCTAAAATGATTTTTGTTGTGTTTACATGAAAAATCTTGGTTCAAACCATGTTTTTTCATATTTCTGAAATAGACGGAAAGTGCGAAAAGAAAAAGAATTTACTTTTTACTTTGGTGATGCATTCGACCTATATAAATATTTTTGTTCCAATATTTATAATTTTTATGTGATATGTTTTGATGATTATCGACATGTATATATGTATAATAAATGATAAAATTACATGTTAGCTAAAGGTATGATCCTAGATAAGCTTAAATGCATTTTGTTATACTTAAGGTATACTTAAGGTATCTTAACCTTATATTGTGTTTAGAATGAAAATGTGATTGGGAAATTTGGAACTAGATGTTATGATGACTTGGTGATGAACACATGTTATGAGTTGATGAAGTGATAATTGTATAAAAAGGAGAATAAGAGTTAAGCACGACACTTGAAAGGTTAATTGTTAAGTTGACATGTATGGAAGGGTAAAGTGTTTTAAGATGATTGTTAAAGTAAATTGATATTGAGGTAATACTATTTTAATGACCTTAAAAAGGTATTGATATGATTGTAATGTGTACTCATGTGAGCTTATAAGTCCTAAGTATGCAAGGCTTTTAAAGTCAACATATTATGTGCAAATGATGTGTACACTTATATGTGCAACTTTAAGTGTATGTGTATGATATATGTGCATGGGATAGTTATGGGATAGGAGCATCATGAGTTAATAAATTCTAAGTATTAAATCAAATATTATGTTAGTGTTTGAGGTGCTTTAGAAGTGCAAAGGGACTATATATATTAGGAGCAAAGGAACCCCAAGGTGAGTAAACATTATGTTCATGTTACAAGTGTGAGTAAACATTGTATTCATTCTACAAGTGCAAGTAACATTTTGTTATGTTATAAATATGTGAAGTCATGTTATGTGAACCTTTATGATCATTGAAACCCAAGTTCTTTTTATTCTAAAATATTATTATATGAATTCTTTGACAAGCTTGGGTTGCCAAGGGACATTTGGTCCAAAACTATTTTGTTATCTACTGAGAATTTCTTATGATTAACACCCCAAATTATATTCTTTCTGGTACTACACTATCATTGTCTCTTTTGTTCGAAAGCTAGACCACTATTGTTATTGGAATACATGTTATTATTGCCTTATGTGATATTATTAATTGTGATTACCATTAGCTTTGGTACCTTTTATCCTTTATGTAGAATCCTCATACTGATATGGGTAGTCATCGAAACTTGTGCACATGGTCTTAACTCGATGGATAGGGGTAGTGTATCCACCTCAGCTAGAAAGGCGCGGTTTTAGCCGTGGAGCTTGATCAACTTCATGCCTTATAAGTGATAGGAGTTGGAATTTGGTATAAGGCCACCTCTCCTTTATAAGTTCGAGTGATAGAGCAATAGCCTTCACTCTTTATAAGTTATAAGTGTGATTTCTGCAAACTTGCCAAATTGAACCCTTGCTAAATTGCAACTTGATTCATGAATTATAAATCATGAACTATGTGTATAAGCTATGTGTTTCCTTTTCAAAGAATTATGTGATAATGTATGTGCCTTATCCTTAAATCATTGAGATCATCTATCTCACCCCTTTTTCCTTTTGTGGTTCTAGGTGAGCAAATGTGAGGAGGCAAGGTGATGGCTCAAGCATTCTACTTCGCTTGGGGGATTCCTTGTCCAAGTTATCAATAATACTATTTTATGAAGTCTTGTCATTAGATGCTCCGAGAATGTTGATTGATACTCATTTGTGATATATTATTTTCCTTATGGATTTTATGTGTAATGTTTAATTATAGACTTCTGCTATTAAAGGTATTCATCTAAAGGTTTTAAAGGAGTTATTGTAAAAAGTTTGGTACGATCCTTGGCATGATTTATTTATGTGTAAGTGGATTCTACGGGCGTGGGTGACCTTAAGTCTCCCTATGTTCTAGGACCATCATATCTCTAAGGTTGGGATGTGACAACTGGACACAAGTACATAATCAAATCAAATCTAGAACATTTTATCTTAAATCATATAAAATTTTGAATTAAATCCTTTTATATCATCATATATCAAGTTCTCATGGATCCTCAATTTTACAGTTCATATGGCCTTAACATCTATTACTTTATAAAAGTTCAAATCCTTATACTATGATCACAAGCTATATCCTCAAAGGAAATCTCATCATTAAAGAATCTCTACTAGCATCATACTTATCCTTTTATCATCATTACAAGCCTAAGAATACTTATCCTTTTATGTCACCTCCTCTTAAAAGAAATTTGTCCTTGAATTTCAATACTTATTCACATGTTCTTAAAAAACTGGGGATGCATCTGCTGTATACCTTCCTCGGCTTCTTAAGTATACTTATCCATTTTATAGTTACGCTAGTAAACCTTAATTATAGGTATCTCTTTGATACACAATTTCTCCCCATTCTTAATTTGAAACTCTACTAGCTTTTCTCTACAGTTAATATAAGCTCCATACTCATAGAACCAATCCCTTCCTAAGATCACATCGAATTTAGGACACCAAGTTCTAACAACTCCATAGGAAGTTTTCATCCATCAATGTATATCTCATAATCCTTAAACAATACCTTTCTTCCATCATTTCTCCTTAAGGAGGCAACACTACTAAGGATTCATTAATTAATTCCTTTTTTCTGCTGAGACTCTTAGCAGACACAAATGAATGCATAGCACTAGAATCAACCAAGCATCTTGCACTTAAAAATTCAAATGGGAATGATACCTTCTTCTTTCAAATCACACTAGATAAATATTCCTCCTCTAACTATACTAGATATCTACATAAGTGATAGAGAAATTCCTACCTTTCTTGCTATTCTAGTATATATAATAGTATCTAAACCACAAATTCCTTAATATACTTCACTTACTTCATACCGTATACTTATGTATATATAATGTAACTGATTTATTTCATTCTACTCCTAATCATTACTAATTATCATTTCTCTTCTTATGGGATCAGTCAAAATTACCATTTAATAACTCTATTTAATTTATATATCAAACCATTGTAACATGTAAGCATTTCATGCCTCATAACATTATACCTATCAATCATTAATATAAATTGGATCAAAACTTAGTCAACTTCTCTTTCTAATCCACTTAAACCCACTATCAAATCATCCTACTTACCATGCATTTAACATTAGTACCCATCATATAATATCACATCATAGGATGTATATCACCTAGCATATATCACATATCATGGCATGTATCATGTATCCTAATCATGTAACACATAACCTATAGCATAATGAGCTCTTTTATCATCTAAAGTTAATCATTTCATAGAATCAATCCATACCAAATCACTAAGCAATCAAATAATACTATTTATATCATATAATTCCTAAGCCCCTAAGGTAACTGTTACCATCTACTAGCAAAAGTCTTAATTATGTCTCTTATTCTTGGCTCCTTGCCCTTGAGGTTGCGATGGTCCAGGTGGTAAAGGTGTTGAGGTTGCATTTCCTAAATTTCCCTTTTAGGGGTAGTCTTTGTAGAAGTGGCCCATTTGACCACATGTAAGACATGTGCCAAAGGCTTTCCAGCAAATTCCAGAATGTTTCTTGCCATAATGGCCACAGGCGTGAAACTGCTTTAATTGACCATTGTTCTTTCTAGGTGTTGAAGTTATAAGTGAGGATTCCTTTCTTAGACCTCCTCCTCCCCCTCTACGCTGGCCTCTATGACCCTTGCCCTTATGCCTACTCTTCTATTCACATTTAGCATGCTTAGCTCTATCGGCCTTATGCCTTTTCTCCATATCCCTTCTCAAAGCATACATTAGGGACCTAAGACATCTACTTTCTTCCATTGGTTTTGAACAGTCTCTCTCAAACCTCTGCATCTTACTTTGAATCCATTTGTAACCTAGACACTCCATGGGGTCCTCCTCGTTGAGAGCCCTTTCTCTCTTTAGGTGGATCATGAGTATAGCCTTCTTGAACATGTCTCTCCATGTCCTCTTGTAGGCCACACACAGTGCTTTAGGTCGCAGTCTTTGAGCAGGGATAATCTTCTTGGTCATCTGATAAAAGAATCATAAGGCACACAATAAACAATAACAAAAGAGTACTATAATTTATTAGGATTTTGGGGAACTATACTAGTGATAGACTACAAGTGACATGATAGGAAAAATTCCTATGCTCCAAGATTATACTTAACCAACCAAAATTATAGACAAGTCTAAACTAGACTTTAAAAATCTTTAGCTTCGATACCAACTTTGTCACATCCCATTTTCAGAGATATGACAGTCCTATAATGTAGGGAGATATAAGGTCACCCATGCCCGTAGAACCCACTTACACATATACATATCATGCCTAGGATTGTACCAAACCTTATACAATAATTCATTTAAAACATTATATGAAAACCTTTAATTGCAGAAGATAGTAATTAGACACTTCACATATAATTCATAAGGAAATAATATTCATAATTCACTCGAAAACATTAATAAATAACATCTCAAAATAAACATCAAAAATAAATATTCCCAGAGCATCTAATGACAACACTTCATAGCATGGTATTATTAATGACTTTGACAAGGAATCCCCAAGTGAAGTAGAATGCTTGAGCTATCACCTTGTCTCTTCACACTTGCTCACCTGGAACCACACAAGGAAGAAGGGGTGAGATAGATGATCTCAATGAGTAAATAATATAGCATAAACGATATCACATATCCCATTTTTCAAGAAATCCCATCACATATAACACATAGTTCATGATTAACAATTCATGAATTAAAGATGCAATTTAGCAAGTTTTTCAATTTAGAAAGTTTTGGAATTTAACAAGTTGCAGAAATCACAATTAAAATATTTAATAACCTTTAAGAGTAAATGACTATGCTAGCTCATTCACTCGACGGAGAGGTGGCCTCATACTAAATTCCAACTCTTAACCCAATACTTATAAAGCTATCAAACTGATCAAGCTCCATGGCTATAACCACCCCTTCTAGCTGAGGTGGATACACAACCCCTATCCATTGGGTTAAGACCATGTACACAGGTTCTGATGATTTCCTGCATTGGCACTAGGATTTTTGCATAAAGGGTTAAAGGTACCATAGTTAGAGCTAATGGTAATCACAAATAACAATATCACATAAGGTAATAATAACAAGTATCCTAATAGCAATAGTAGTTTAACTTTCGAACAAAAGATACAATGATAGTGTAGTTCTAGAAAGAATATAAATTAGGGTAATAATCACAAACGTATTATCATTGGATAGTCAAAAATGGTTTCAGACCAAATGTCCTTTGGCAACCCAAGCTTTACAAGGAAATCATTAAATCATATTTCAAGATAGGAAGAACTTAGGTTTCAAAGATCTCAAAGGCTCACATAACATGATATCACATATTTGTAACATATCATAATATTACTCACACTTGTAGCATGAATACAGCGTTTACTCACCTTGTGGTTCCTTCACTTCTAATATATGTAGCCCTTGGACTTTTAAGATTTCTTAAGCTCTATTATAATATTTAATTCAAAACTTAGTATTTATTTAATCATGATGCTATCCTATCCCATAACTACCCTATGCACATATAACATTCACATACACCTAGAGTTGCACATATAAGTGCACTCATCACTTGTACATAGCATGTTGACTTCAAAAGTCTTGCCCATTTAGCCTTCATAGGCTCATATGAAAACACATTATAATTCATAACAAAACTTTTCTCAAGTCAAACACAATGTCATAATCTTAATATCAATTCACTTTAACAATCATCTTATAACACTTCCATATATGTCAACTTATTGATAGCCTTTCAAGCATCATGCTTATCTCTCATGACCAATTCCTTCAATCAATCACTTCATTAATTCAAGACCATTAATTTATTGTTAATTCATAATAAAATCCATTTCCATATTATCCAATCACATTCACATTCTAATCATAACATAAGGTTAAGATACCTTAAGTATACCAAAGTGCCTCTAGGCTTGTCTAGTATCATACCTTCAACTAACATGCAATTTTATCATTTATCATACATACATAAATGTCAATAATCATCAAAATACATCATATGAAAATTATAGATATTGGGATAAAAATCACCTAGTAGGCCGAATACATCATCAAAGGAAAAATTGAATTTTTCTTTCCATTTTACACTTTTTGTCTATTACAGTAATATGTAAAAACATGGTTTGAATCAATATTTTTTATGTAAACACAACAAGAATCATTTTAAACATTAATCTACATGAATCGGCAGCAATAGGTATGTTTCATACATGAAAATTCAAATTTTGGGTTTTAGGATGCAAAATCATGAGTTTTCTTATTTTCAGTATTTTTTGGTCATTATAGTAATATATGAACAGGTAGTTTAAACTATTATTTTTCTTTCAATCATACTAAATATTAGTTTAGAACATCCTCAAGTATTTATTGGTAACCAAAAGTAATCATTATACAAAAAAATTCTAAGTTATAAGGCTTAGGGTGAAAATCATGAGTTTTCATGCTTTTCGTGCTTTCCGTTCATTATAGTAATATATAAACACATGATTTAAATCATTATTTTTCATGAAAAAAAAAACAAATATCAGATTAGAATCCATTAATATGCAAATCGGCAGCCACATATTTAATTAATAATAGAATTTTCCAACTTCTAAGTTCTAGCATAAAAATCTTGAATTCTTTTGTTTTCTGAAACTTTTCAGTCATTATAGAAATATGCAAAAATATAATTTAATTCAATATTTTTCATCAAAACACATCAAAAATCAATTTAGAAATCATTCAAGTAGGAATCACCACCCCTTAGTGACATCCATGTATAAAAATTTTTATTTTAAGTTACAGGATTCACCTTTGGAGAAATCGCGCGGAAAGATTTGTGTTTTTAGTAGAGAACTAAATTTCTCTTTCAAAAACTCACTCAAACAGAATTAAATCTGTAAAAATCAGTAAACAACCAGTTCAAAATGATTTTCTCATAATTTATTTCATAGAAATCATATATGAAATTATTAAGAAAGAAAAACTTATGAATACGGGTGGGAAATTGCAAAATTGAAAGGTATTTTCTTAATTTTGGTAGAGAGAATTGTTTTGAGAGAATTTTTTGGTCAAAATACAGAAAATTAGAGTGGTGGCTGCTGGAAATAGGTTGCTGGCCAAAATTTTGATGTTTAAAAGTAGGGTTTTGGGCAATTTCCACTGATACCCTTAATAAGCTAAGTTAGGACGGTTTTTGGGTAGTAGGCTTTTAGGTGTTTGGGCTTTTTATTTAAATTAGGGGCTGATTATGGGTAATTAAAATAAAAATATTTTTCTTATTATTTTTTGTAAAATTTCCCCTAAAAAATTCATTTAAAAATATTTTAAAAATACTCATAGAATTATTTTATGCTTAAAAATTGACTTTATGCATGAAAGTTCATTTTATTTAAAATAATTTATTTTATGCTAATATGCTTCATATAAATCATTTATTTCACAATAATAAATATGCATATTAAAATTAATTTAACATGCCACATACTCATCAATCACATAGCACAAATATTCCCATAAAGGCATGCACTTAGTCTTAATAGTTCTAAGTCAAGCAAATTGGTGCTGAAAACTTTTAGGGTAGGTGTGGGTTGTTACAATTGGAGAATGACATTTCCTCTTATACAATGCTTTGCATGGTGCCATGCCAATAAATGAATGGTAGCTGTTTTTGTAGGCAAACTCAATCAAAGGAAGGTACTTTCCTAGCTACCACCAAAATCCAACCCACATATCCTTAACATGTCCTCGAGTGTCTGAATTGTCCTTTTAGATTGTCCAGCTATTTAAGGGTGAAATGCGATATTGAAGTCCAATTGCATTCCCAATGCTTCTTGCAACTTTGCTAGAACCTCAAGGTGAACTGAGTGCCTCGATCTGAGATGATAGTAATAAGTACTTTGTGTAGTTTCATATAACAACCCACATCTACCCTAGGAATTTTAGTGACAAATTATTTGAATTTAGGGCTATTGTGACAAATTGTGTGACTATGTGAAAATGTATGTTTGACGTGATTTATGGGTTTGAGGCATGTTAAATTTATTTGAATATGCCTAATATGAATTATTATTGTGAAATAAATGATTTGAATAAAATGTATTAACATGAATTAATTTATTTTTCATGAAATATATTTTCATGTAAAAAGGCAATTTTTAAGCATAAAATAAATTTATGAGTATTTTTAAAATATTTTTAAATAAATGTATTGGGAGACATTTTAATGAAAATAATAAGAAAAATATTTATTTTTAATTACCCAAAATCAGCCCTAAATTAAATAAAAAGCCCAAGTACCCAAAAGCCCACTACACCAAAACACTCCTAACCTAGCTCATTAAGGGTAAACTTGGAAATTGCACCCCAAACCGTAATATATAATAAAAATTTCAGCCAGCACTCTCATTCCAATGGCCATCACTCCATTTTTCTGTATCTTGATAGAAAAATTCTCCCAAAATATTTCTCTCTACCAAAATTAAGAAAACACTTGTCAGTTTTGTGATTTCTTGGCCGTAATATTAAGTTTTTCTTCTCTTTCAATTTCTTAACTAATTTCTATGAAATAAATTATGAGAAAATTATTTTGAACTGGTTTTTTACTGATTTTTACAGATTTAATTCATTTTGGGTGTGTTTTTGAGAGAGAAATTTAATTCTCTATCGAAAACACAATTCTTTAAGTGAGATTTCTCCAAAGGTGAATCCTGTAACTTAAAATTGAAATTTTTTTTGCATAAACATCACTAAAGGGGGGGTGATTTCTGCATCATTGATTTCTAAACTAATTTATGATGTGTTTTGATGAAAAATATTGGATTAAATTATATTTTTGCATATTTCTATAATGACCGAAAAGTTTTAGAAAACAAAGAAATTCACGGTTTTTGTGCTAGAACTTAGAAGTTGGAAAATTCTATTATTATTTCAATATGTGGCTGCCAATTTGTATATGAGGATTCTAAACTGATATTTGTTCTGTTTGGATGAAAAAGAATGATTTAAATCATGTGTTTGTATATTACTCTAATGAACGGAAAGCACAAAGAGCACGAAAACTCATGATTTTCACACTAAGCCTTAAACTTTGGAATTTACATACATAATTAACACCTATGGCTGCCAAATCATACATGTGGATGTTTTAAAATAATATTTGCTATGATTGAATGATGGTTTAAACCACATGTTTACATATTACTGTAATGACCGGAAAATACCAAAAACAAGAAACTCATGGTTTTGCACCCTAGAACCCAAAAATTGAATTTTTCATGTATGAGAAATACCATATGCTGTCGATTCATGTGGATTAATGTTCTAAAATGATTTTTGTTGTATTTACATGAAAAATCTTGACTCAAACCATGTTTTTACATATTACTGTAATAGACAGAAAGTGCGAAAAGTAAGAAAAATTCAGTTTTCCCTTTGATGATGCATTCGGCCTACCATGGGATTTTTATCCCAATATCTATAATTTTATGCAATGTATTTTGATGATTATTGACATATATGTATGTATGATAAATGATAAAATTGCATATTAGCTGAAGGAATGACCCTAGACAAGCTTAAAGGCACTTTGGTATACTTAAGGTATCTTAACCTGATGTTGTGATTAGAATGTGAATGTGATTGGGAAATATGGAACTAGATTTTATGATGACTTGATAATGAATAAATGGTCTTGAATTGATGAAGTGATTGATTGAATGAATGGATCATAAGAGTTAAGCATGACACTTGAAAGGTTATTTGTCAAGTTGACATGTATGGATGTGTTAAGTATACTAAGATGATTGTTAAAATGAATTGATATCAAGATAATGATATTATGATGACCTTAGAAAGGTATTGACATGATTGTGATGTGTTTTCATATGGGTCTGTAAAGGCTAAGTGTATGAGACTTTGAAGTCAAAATATTATGTGTAAGTGATGAGGTGCACTTATATGTGCAACTCTAAGTATATGTGAATGTTATATGTGCATGGGGTAGTTATGGGGTAGGATAGTGTCATGATTAAAGAAATACTAAGTATTGAATTAAACATTATGATAGAGCTTGAGGAGTCTTAGAAGTCCAAGGGCTATGTGAATTAGGAGCAAAGGAACCACAAGGTGAGTAAACTCTATATTCCTGCTTCTAGTGTGAGTAAACACTGTATTCATGCTATAAGCGTAAGTAATAATATGTTTTGTTACAAATATGTGATATCATGTTATGTGAGCCTTTGACATTCTTGAAACCTAAGTCGTTTCCATTCTAAAATAAATTCTATGATTTCCTTGTTAAGCTTGGATTGCCAAAGGACAATTGGTCCAAACCATTTTTGTTTATCCAATGATAATTCCCTTGTGATTATTGCCCTAGCTTATATTCTTTTTGGAACTACACTATTCTTGTGTCTTTTGTTCAAAATGATAAACTGGTATTGCTATTAGGATACATGTTATTGTTAGCTTAAATGTTATTGTTATATGTGATTAGCATTAGCTCTTACTATGGTACCTTTAACCCTTTTTATGCAGAAATCCTCGTATCAATGCAAGTAATCATCGGTTATGTGCTTCTCATACCGATGCGAGTAATCAATGGTTATGTGATCCTCATACCGATGCGAGTAATTATCAACTATGTGTTTAAGTGATTATGACAATAACCTTCACTCTATGTGTTATATGTTCGAGTGATTATGGCAGTAGCCTTCACTCTATGTGTTATAAGTGTGATTTTTGCGAACCTTTCTAAATTGTAAACTATGAATCATGAACTATAAGTTATGAGTTATGAGCCTTTTCTAAGGGATATGTGTTATTGTATAAGCTTTATTGTTTACTCATTGAGATCATCTATCTCACCCATTTTTCTTTGTATGGTTCTAGGTGCGCAGTATGATGAGGCAAGGTGATGGTTCAAGCATTCTACTTCGCTTGAGGGAATACCTTGTCCAAGATAATTAGTTTAATATGTTATGAAAAGTTATCCTTAGATGCTCTAGGAATATTTATTTTTGGATGTTTACTTTGAAATGTTATCTTTCGAGGTTTTAATTGGATTCTAAATATTATTTCCTTATGAATTATGTTTAAAGTATATTTTAATTATGCTTCCGCAACTTAAGGTTTTCAAAAAAAAAAAAAAGGGTTTATTTAAGTTAATGTAAGAGGTTTTGGTACGATCCTAGGCAGTATTTGTATAAGTATAAGTGGGTTCTATAGATATGGGTGACCTTATGTCTCCCCATGTTCTAGGACTGTCATGTCTCAAAAGTTGAGATGTGACATTTCATGATCTTGTCAATGTATAGTTGTGCATATTGAGCTGTAGAGTACATGGTCTTAACTTCTAAAAAATGAGCAAACTTTGTTAATTGATCTACTATGACCCATACAGAGTCATAACCCTTAAAGGTTCTAGGTAACCTAACTACAAAGTCCATTATGATATGCTCCCATTTCCACTCAGGCAACTTAATCTCTTACAGCAGTCCAGAGGGTCGTTGATGCTCATACTTAACTTATTGGCAAGTTAGGCATGATGCCATAAACTTAGCCATATCATTTTTCAGTCTTGGCTAGCAATAGTTTGCTCCCACATCATGATACATCTTGATTGTTCTAGGATGGGCACAGTAAGTGTCTGATTTGCTTCCTTCAATATCCTTTCCTTTAGTCCCTCCATATTAGGCATGCATACTCTTTTTCCACACTTTAGAATCCCATCGACTACTTCGAATTCAAGGTTCTTTCCTTTCTCCATTTCATCCTTTAACTTAACCAAGTGTGAATCCTTATCTTGTGAAGCCTTAATGTAACAACCCATATCTACCCTAGGAGTTTTAGTGACAAATTATTTGAATTTAGGGTTATTGTGACAAATTGTGTAGCTATGTGAAAATTTGTGTGTGACGTGATTTATGGGTTTGGGGCATGTTAAATTAATTTTAATATACCTAATATGAATTATTATTGTGAAAAAATGATTTAAATAAAATGCATTAACATGAAATAATTTATTTTTCATAAAATGAATTTTCATGTAAAAAGGCAATTTTTAAGCATAAAATGATTTTATAAGTATTTTTAAATTATTTTTAAATAAATGTTTTGGGGGAAATTTAAATGAAAATAATAAGAAAAATATTTTTATTTTTATTACCCATAATTAGCCCTAATTTAAATAAAAAGCCCAAATACCTAAAAGTCCACTACACTAAAATATTCCTAACCTAGGTCATTAACGGTATTATTGGAAAATTGCCCAAAATCCTACAAATAAATACCCTAAATTCTGCCAGCCCCTCATTCCAGCAGCCAACATTCTGTTCATTCATTATTTTAGCAGAAAAAGTCTCTCAAAATATTTCTCTCTACTGAAATTCATAAAATCCTTTCAAACTTACAATTTCATGACCGTTTCATAGGTTTTTCTTTTCATTTCAAATTGCTATTTGATTTTTATGAAAATAATCTTAGAAAAATTATTTTGAACTGAATATTTACTAATTTTTACCGATAAAATTTGGTTTATGTGATTTCTTGGGAGAAAAATTAATTTTTCTACCGAAAGCACCAACCTCTCTACGCGATTTCTCCAAAGGTGATTCCTACGACTCAAAATTGAAATTTTCATGCATAAACATTACCAAGGGGGGTGATTTTTACATGTTGCTGTTCTAAGCTTATTTTTGATATGTTTTGATGAAAAATATTGGATTAAATTATATTTTTGCATATTATTGTAATGACCAAAAAGTTTCAGAAAACAAAAGAATTCCAGGTTTTTGTGCTAGAACTTAGAAGTTGGAAAATTCTATTATTTCTTGTACATATGGCTGCCAATTTGTGTATGGAGGAATTATAATTGATATTTGTTTTGTTTAAATGAAAAATAATGATATAAATTGTGTGTTTGCATATCACTGTTATGAATGGAAAGCGCAAAAAGCTTAAAAACTCATGATTTTCTTGCTAAACTCTAAATTTGGTTTCATGTATGAAAAGCATTCATGGCTATCGATTTGTACCTATTGATGTTTTAAACTAATATTTGTTATGATTGAATTAAAAATAATGGTTTAAACCATATGTTTACATATTGCTATAATGACTGGAAAGTATCGGAAACAAGAGAACTCATGGTTTTTCATCCTAAAACTTTAAGTTGGAAATTTTCATGCATATGAATGTATATATGGGCCGATTCTTACCTGTATATATTCTAAAATAATTTTTATTTTGATTACATGAGAAATTTTGGTTCAAATAATGTTTTTACATATTACTATAATAGATGGAAAGTGCAAAAAGTAAGAAAATTCAGTTCTTCTCCAATAGGGTATTTGGCCTACATTGGGATTTTTATCCCAATGTTTATAATTTTTATGTGATGCATTTTAATAATTATTGACATGTATGTATGTATGATAAATGATTAAATTGCATGTTGGTTGAAGGGAAGACACTAGACAAGCCTAAAGGCACTTTGGTATACTTAAGGTATACTTAAAGTACCTTAACCTTATGTTGTGATTAAAATGTGAATGTGATTGAAAAATATGAAAATAGATGTTATG
Organism: Reutealis trisperma; assembly: GCA_947687605.1. Lineage (NCBI taxonomy): Eukaryota > Viridiplantae > Streptophyta > Magnoliopsida > Malpighiales > Euphorbiaceae > Reutealis > Reutealis trisperma. The sequence goes on from CANTUT010000439.1 coordinate 183,708, forward strand.
ATGACTTGATAATGAATTAATGGTCTTGAATTGATGAAGAGATTGATTGAATGAATGGGTCACAAGAGATAGGCATGGCACTTGAAAAGCTATTAATAAGTTGACATGTATGAAAGTGTTAAGTGTACTAAGATTATTGTTAAAGTGAATTGATATTAAGATTATGACATTGTGTTTGACTTGAGAAAAGTTTTGGTATGAATTATAATGTGTTTTCATATGAGCCTATGAAGGTTAAATGGGTAAGACTTTTAAAGTCAATATGCTATGTACAAGTGAGGAGTGCACTTCCAAGTATAACTCTAAATGTATATGAATGTGATGCGTTCATGGGGTAATATGGGATAGGATAGCATCATGATTAAATAAATACTAAGTGTTAAATTAAATATTATGATATATCTTGAGGAGTCTTAGAAGTCCAAGGGCTATATGAATTAGGAGTAAAGGAACCACAAGGTGAGTAAAACTGTGTTCATGCTATAAGTGTGAGTAAACATTATATTTCAAGTTACAAGTGTAAGCTATCATGTTTTGTGAACATTTGATATCTTAAAGCCCAAGTTCTTTTCTATTTTAATGATTTCTTTACATGCTTGGGTTGCCAAAGGACAACTGGTCCAAAACCGTTTTTGATTATCCAATGATAATACCTTTGCAATTATTGGCCTAACTTATATTTTTCTGGAACTACACTATCATTGTATCTCTTGTTCAAAAGTTAAACTACTATTGCTATTGGGATACTTGTTATTGTTGCCTTATGTGATATTTTTATTTGTGATTACCATTAGCTCTAGCTATGGTACCTTTAACCCTTTATGTAGAAATCCTCATGCCGATGCGGGTAATCATCAAAACCTGTGCATATGGTCTTAACCTGCTAGATAGGGGTTGTGTATCCACCTTAACTAGAAGGGGCGGTTCTAGCCATGGAGCTTGATTAGTTTCATGACTTTATAAGTAATGGGTTGGGAGTTGAAATATGGTATGAGGCCACCACTTCCTTGAGTGAATGAGCTAGTATAGTCATTTACTTTGATTGGGTAATAAGTATTTTAAGTGTGATTTCTGCAAACTTGCTAAAGTGAAAATCTTGCCAAATTGAAAACTGTGAAACCATGATTTGTAAATCATGAACTATGTGTTATGTGTAATGGGCTTTCCTTAAAAATGAGATATATGATATCGTTTATGCTATATTGTTTACTCATTGAGATCATCTATCTCACCCCATTTTCTTATGTGGTTCCACGTGAGTAATATGAGGAGGCAAGGTGATGGCTCAAGCATTCTACTTTACTTGGGGATTCCTTATCAAAGTTTTTAACAATACTATGTTATAAAGAGTTATCTTTAGATGCTCCAAGAATAATTATTTTAAATGTTTATCTTGTTATGTTATTCAATAAGGTTTAAACTGGAATTGAGTATTATTATTTCTTATGGGTTGTATTTGACGTATCTTTTTATTTGTCTTCTACAACTAAAGGTTTTTATATAAGTGTCTTAAACAAGTAATTGCATGAGGTCTTGGTATGATCCTAGGCATAAATTGTATATGTATAAGTGGGTTCTACGAGCGTGGGTGACCTTATGTCTCCCCATGTTCTAGGACTATCATATCTCCAAAAATGGGATGTGGCAAAGTTGGTATTAGAGTTGTAGTTTTAAAGTGTAGTATAAACTTATCTATTTATTTGGTTAATTAAGGATAATCCTGGAGCATAAGAATTTTCCTGTCATATCAATTGCAGTCTATCACTAGTATAGTTCCGCGAAATCCCAATAAGTTATAGTACTCTTTTGTTATTGTTTGTTTGTGTACATTATGATTCTTTTGTCAGATGACCAAGAAGATTACCTCTATTCGAGGACTGTGACCTAGAGCACCGCATATGGCCTATATGTGGACATGGAGAGGGATGCTTGAGAAAGCCATACTTATGATCTACATGAAGAGAGAAAAGACTCATTATGAGGAGGACCCCATGGAATGTCTAGGTTATAAATGGATTCAAAGTAAGATGTAGAGTTTTGAAAAAGACTGTTCGAAATTGATAGAAGAAAATCAACATTTGAGGTTTCTAATCCATGCTTTGAGAAAGGACGTGGAGAAGCGGCATAAAGCCGAGAAAGCCAAGAATGTTCAATGGGAATAAAAGAGTAAGGGACACGGAGGCTAGCATAGAAGAGGTGTAAGAGGTCTAAGAAAGGAATATTCGCTAACAACTTCAACACCTGGACAGCATAATAGTCAATCAACATAGGTTTTCCCTACTTGTAACCATTATGGTAGGAAGCATTCTAGGATTTGTCGAAAGGTCTGGGGTGCATGTTTAAGGTGCAGACAGATAGATCACTTCATCAAGGATTGCCCTTAGATAAGGAACTCTTGAAATGTGGCCTCGACACCTCCACCACCTTGACCATCTAACCTCAAGGGCAGGAAGCCAAGAATAAGAGACACAACTGAGACTTTTGCTAGTAGATGGTAACAATTAGCTTAGGGGCATATGACTTATATAATATGAATAATATTATTTGATTGCTTAGTGACTTAGTATGGATTGATTTCTTTTATTGCCTATGAGATGATTGACTTTTAAAAATGATAGAAGAGCTCATTATGCTATAAGTTATATGTTACACGATTAGGATACTTGATACATGCCATGATATGTGATATATGATAGCTGATATATGTCCTGTGATTTGATATTATATGATAGGTGCTCATATCAAGTGCATACTAGGTATGAAAATTTGATAGTGGGGTTGAGTGGATTAGAAAGAGAAGTTGACTAAGTTTTGATCCAATTGAGATTAATGATTGATGGGTATAATGTTATGGGGTATGAAATACTTACATGTTACAATGGATTGATATATGAATTATATGGAGTCATTAAATGATAATTGTGATTAATGTCATAGGAAGAGAAATGATAATTAGTAATGATCAATAGGAGAACAAAACAAATCAGTTACATTATATATACATAAGTATACAGTAGGAAGTAAGTGAAATACATTAAGGAATTTATGGCATAGATGCTACCCTATAGGCTAGAACAACAAGAGAGCTAGGGATTTCTTTATCACTTATATTGATATCGAGAATAGTCAGAGGAGGAATGTTTATCTAGTGTAACTTAAAAGAGGAAGGTATTATTACCATTTGAATTTTAGTACAAGAAGTTTGATTGATTATGGTGTTACGCATTTATTTGTGTCTCCATATTTTGCTAAGAGTCTCGGTAGAAATAAGTAATTAATTAGTGAACCCTTAGTAGTGTTGACCTCTTTGGGAGCAATGATGGAAATGAGATATTGTTTAAGGATTGTGAGGTAGACATTGATGGATGGAATCTTCCTATGGAGTTATTGGAACTTGATGTCCTAGAATTTGATGTGATCTTAGGAATGGATTGGTTATATAAGTATGGAGTTTGTATTGACTGTAGAGGAAAGCAAGTAGAATTTTGAGCAAAGAATAGGGAGGAATTTATGTATCAAAGAGATACATATGATTAAGGCCTACTAGTGTCACCATGGAATGGATGAGTATACATAGGAAGCTGAGGAAGGGATACGGCAGAAGCATCCCTAGTTTTCGAGAACATGTGAGTAAGTATTGAAATTTGAGAATGAATTTCTTTTAAGAGGGGGAGACATAATAGAATAAGTATTCTCAAACTTGTAATGATGATAAAAGGATAAGTATGATGCTAGTAGAGATTCTTTGGTAATGAGATTCCTTTGAGTATATAGGCTGCGATTAAAGTATAAGGATTTGAATTTTTATAAAGTAATAGATGTTAAGGCCATACGAACTGTAAATTTGAGGATCCATGAAGACTTGGTCTATGAGGGTATAAAATGATCTAATTCAAAATTTTATATGATTTAAGATAAAATTTTCTAGATTTGATTTGATTATATATTTGTGTCCAGTGTGTCTACCTATAGGCATTGAGTTTTGCTTTATAGAATCATACATCATTAATCATACATCATGAACCATATCAAGCATTGCATTAAGGTTGTATGTTACATGCAAGGATGAAAATGTTTTGATTTTTACAAATGATTCTATGCAGTTTTGAAAATTTAATAGTTTTGAATATACTTGAAAGGGATTTGAGTCCTTTAGATGAGAAATGTTTTAAGGTGTTAGATACAATAATGCTCAATTGAGGTTATTAGAAAATTTGATAGTGATCTTTAGTACGAAAAGAATTTTTATTGAGATAAGCTAGAATGACATAGATCTAGAAAGATATAAGAGTTGCATAGAGATTTCATTGAATGTCGATGGTATTAGAAGGTTTATTATTTTAATATGGATAAGTTAAATGATTAGGAATATGAAATATAGCAAGATCTAAGTAGAAAATCTAAAGTGAGATGATATTATGAGCAAAATGTATAAAAGTTATGGGACATTAAGTAATTAAGTCATGATAATGATGAATATATTATACAGAAAGAGAGTAAGTCTAGAATAGTTATGAGAAGTTTATTTAGGATTGTAAATTGATAGAATGCAAGTTCATTTAGGATATGATATATATATACGAATGTTTGTTAAGTTTAAATATGTTTAATTGATAAATGATGGGAGTGTAGAAATTGTCATATTAGTAAGGTATTAAACTCGAAAATATTTATTGAGGTTATAATAGTGTCAAGACTCATCTTTAAGCTATGATTGTCCTAGGGCATAGGGAGACATAAGGTCACCTAAACCTATAGAACCCTCTTATAAGTTATTAATTGTTGAAGAAAACCACGCTACCCTTATCCCAACATCGAAACCAAAATAACCATTCCTTATCACCAATTATCATATTAATCATTTATATGATAAACATTTAGGATTTTAAATCCTTTTTTCATGCTTATCATTTTTGAACTCCATTTTCTAGTATTTTTGTTACAACTTGTTCATATACTGCTTTAGTGCTTGGACTAAAATAAAATAGTACCAGACCATACACATACTAAGAATATTCTAAATTATATAATTATTACAGACCTTAACAATCCATGGAGCTCTAGAGTGAAACTTCCAAAATACAACATAGTATATACAACACAATACCAAAAGTAGCAATGTAATTTCCAAGTGAAGACATAGAACTTGGAATTTACCTTGTTGATCTATCAGCGGGTCCTGAAAATAAACAACAACTATGGGGTGAGACAAAGCTCAGTGAGTACGAAATAATATCATAAAGGTTAAACAAATGATGTATGCTCAAAGGTGATTCCTTATAGCAATAAAGTAAAGTGGGTCAGAAATTATTCTTATGGAACAATTTTCATATATATATATATATATATATATATATATATATATATATATATATATATATATATATATATATATATATATATATATATATATATATATATATATATATATATATATATATATATATATACAGATATTATATCTTTAGCAAAATAATTCCTTTCTTAGAAATGGTACGTTTCCCCCATAATCAATCGAGTGGCGGCAATCGCCTTGCTCACTCCCATATACCCCATCATATGTACAACTGATTAGGCCATATATACTGGGGACCTTAAACCCTTCCTAGCTAAGGTTTGTATATTCTTTACCCTATCTGTGGGTCCATTACTATTGCGCATAATGTCTGATGTATTGCCCCCATATCAGAGGGGTATTCTGCTTATCTTGGTATCATTATAACGTTTTTCCTTTCTATCTATGAAATGATTCAATGGATAATATATCAATAAACAATTAGGTTCCCATTATTGATCACATCATAAGATCAAAGCAATATAGGCTCATTTGGCCAAATGCCATAAAGGAATATTTGATTCACTTTGGTTCAATAATCAATAGAGCAAGTAATGCATGCCAAAGAATTTCAATGCATTTCAATTTGGAAATGATTTAACATTTATGCTTATATTTAAAGCACAAGTTGCTAAATATTATTAAGTACTCAACTCTTACTCCTTAGCTCGTATACCGATAGACTCAATGTAACTAATAGTGAGGCTCCTCGATATCCTGAGCAATTTCTTTGCCTTTTAATGCTACAATTACACCAAACAAGTGTATATCAAACTCTATTACTTTAATTTTCTAACCAAACTCTAACTATTTCATATAAACATATAATTTATTAATGTCACATGTTATTTACTCCTTGCTTATACACATCATGAACAAATTCAATATCCTTTAAATATCCCTCATAAAATAGTCAAGGAAACACATGTAATACTAACATCTAATTACATTCTCAATGATCTTATCATAAGATCATGAATGAGGAAATTCATAAAAATGTTAAATAAAAAAATCTAGCAATAAGTAACAAACACTAGGACAAACTATTTCAATATGGCCAAAAACATAACTACCCACAGGTGAAACCTCAACCATGCCTCCACTCGTGGGAGACTACTGGATGAATTTCTAAATTTGTTCTTATCACAGGGCTGGAATCCCAATTGTGTCATCACCCATGGCTGTCCAACCACCATTAATTTTCTCATGCTTCTTTTGTTGTTTCTCACTTATAAAACCCAATTTCTTAACTCCCATACTCAAATTCCATTAATTAACATGCAAAACTAATTCTTCCTTAAATTCGTGCACCAAATCAAACCATATAAATCAAAAGAAAGGTATATAATTATTAGCAATCTATCATTCTTGGGCTAGAACCAAGAAAGAATCATTTAAGTATAAAATCTTACCTTGAAATGCTTGAAATTTGATTCTAGGTTGAAGAACAATTTGAGAGGTTTTAATCTTTGGTGAGAATATGATTTTGATGCTACGTTACAAATGAAAAGAATTTACATATTTTCACTTTATATGTAAATGATGGTGATTTAATCTCACAAGATCAATGGTCACATTTTTGCCTAAGATGGATGGTTCAAATTAATCAAGATGGATGGTTAAGATTGCCTTTAGGTGTATGGTGACTTGGCACCATAATGATGAATTCAATAATCACCAAAATGCATATGGACATGGTGATGGGAAAGTGGATTAGCTTAGGTGTTAAAGTTGACAAAAGTCAAGAAAGGTGGCTATCACCCAAAATGGTGACTAACCTAACTTAATCTCACCCTAACCCTTAGTTAACTTATTCTAACCTTAGTTTAGTTAAGTCCCACCTAATTTGAGCCTTGGTGGGCAGGCCATTCCATGGGCTTGGGCCTTGATTCCAAAGCCCATTATCAAGCCCACTCAAGCAAGTTTTCCGAACTCAAAAATTTTTTGTGACTTTTTCCCTTTTTTTTCACTTGGCATTTTAAATTCTACCTTCCCATATCATAAACTCAAACAAAGACATATTGCCTTAAATTAATTCAATAAAATATACATGAATATTCACACTTCACAAAAATACACAATCATACACTTAGCACCATAGAAGGTTCCTTTCATCCCATCACTATATCATTGGTAATATATTCATAAAAATTCATAGCCTATAGTATTATTATAACTCTAATGAGTGATGAAAACCTTGGGTATTACAAATAGATTAAGTAATAATTATTAGTATGGAAAGGGAATTATCGAATATCAATTGGAGTCATTAATTTGGAACTATCTGTTGGATTCTTGTATGACCAATATGATAAATAATGAATGGAAGTGGTGATTAAGGTATTAGTATAGATGTTAATAATAATAGAGATATAAGAAAAAGAAATGTTCGGGATTATATTTGATTGAAGATGAAATTAAAGGTTCTATTACTTTTGTTTAAGGTTAATGGATACAAAAATTATTAAGGATTAGTTTAAGATTTGTTTGAACAAGAGATTAACAGAGGTGTAGCTTAAGCTGAAGGTTTATCAATGTGATTTTTGATAGATTGTGAGTATGTGCCTTACTGAATTTGATATATTAATTGAAGTTAGGTATTGTGTTTGAGTGGCACAGTAGAAGCGTGGCGGAGAAGTTAAGCAAAGTATGTTGTGCTATTGGATTTGAAAATTTGAGGATGAATTTCTTTTTTTTTTTTTTTTTTTTTTGGGGGGGGGGGGGGGGGGCGCGGAGGAGAATATAACAACCCATATCTATCTTAGGAGTTTTACTGACAAATTATTTGAATTTAGGGTTATTGTAACAAATTGTGTGACTATGTGAAAATTTGTGTGTGACGTGATTTATGGATTTGGGGCATATTAAATTAATTTTAATATGCCTTATATGAATTATTATTGTGAAAAAAATAATTTGAATAAAATGCATTAATACGAAATAATTTATTTTTCGTAAAATGAATTTTCATGTAAAAAGGCAATTTTTAAGCATAAAATGGTTTTATGAATATTTTTAAATAAATGTTTTGGGGGAAATTCAAATGAAAATAATAATAAGAATATTTTTATTTTTATTACCCATAATCAGCCCTAATTTAAATAAAAAGTTCAAATACCTAAAAGTCCACTACACTAAAATACTCCTAACCTAGTTCATTAAGGGTATTATTGAAAAATTGCCCAAACCCTACAAATAAATACCCTAAATTTGGCCAGCCCCTCATTCCAGCAGCCAACATTCTGTTATTTCATTATTTTGGAGAAAAATTCTCTCAAAATATTTCTCTCTACCGAAATTCATAAAATCCTTTTAAACTTGCGATTTCGCAACTGTTTCATAAGTTTTTCTTTTCCTTTCAACTTGCTATTTGATTTTTATGAAACTAATCTTGGAAAAATTATTTTGAATTGAATATTTACTATTTTTAATAATAGAATTTGGTTTAGGTGATTTCTTGGGAGAAAAATCAATTTTTCTACTGAAAGCACCAACCTCTCTATGCGATTTCTCCAAAGGTGATTCTTACGACTCAAAATTGAAATTTTCATGCATAAACATTACCAAGGGGGGCCATTTTTACATGTTTCTATTTTAAACTCATTTTTGATTAAATATTGGATTAAATTATATTTCAGCATATTATTGTAATGACCGAAAAGTTTCAGAAAACAAAGAATTCAAGGTTTTTGTGCTAGAACTTAGAAGTTAGAAAATTTAATGATTTCTTATACATATGGCTGTTGATTTGTATATGGAGGAATTATAATATGATATTTGTTTTGTTTGGATGAAAAATAATGATTTAAATCGTGTATTTGCATGATTTTCTTCCTAAACCCTAAATTTGGAATTTTCATGTATGAAAAGCATTCATGGCTACCAATTTATACCTATTGATGTTTTAAACTGATATTTGTTGTGATTGAATGAAAAATAATGGTTTAAATCACATGTTTACATATTGCTGTAATGACCAGAAAGTACTAGAAATAAGAGAACTCATTGTTTTTCATCCTTAAACTTTAAGTTGGAAATTTTCATGCATATGAATGTACATATGGGCCAATTCTTACGTGTCTATATTCTAAAATGATTTTTGTTTTGATTACATGAAAAATCTTGGTTCAAACCATGTTTTTATATATTACTGTAATAGACAGAAAGTGAGAAAAGTAAGAAAATTCAGTTCTTCTCCTAATAGGGTATTCGGCCTACATTGGGATTTTTATTCCAACGTCTATAATTTTTATGTGATAAATTTTAATGATTATTGACATGTATATATGTATGGTAAATGGTTAAATTGCATGTTGGTAGAAGGGATGACACTAGACAAGCCTAGAGACACTTTGGTATACTTAAGGTATCTTAACCTTATGTTGTGATTAGAATGTGAATGTGATTGGAAAATATGGAAATAGATGTTATGATGACTTGATAATGAATTAATGGTCTTGAGTTGATTAAGAGATTGATTGAATGAATGGGTCATAAGAGATAGGCATGACACTTGAAAGGTTATTGATAAGTTGACATGTATGGAAGTGTTAAGTGTACTATGATGATTGTTAAAGTGAATTGATATTAAGATTATGACAATGTGTTTGAATTGAAAAAAGTTTTGGTATGAATTATAATATGTTTTCATATGAGCCTATGAAGGCTAAATGGGCAAGACTTTTAAAGTCAACATGCTATGTACAAGTGAGCAGTGCACTTTCAAGTGCAACTTTAAATGTATATGAATGTTATAGAATAGGATAGCATCATGATTAAATAAATACTAAGTATTAAATTAAATATTATGATAGAGCTTGAGGAGTCTTAGAAGTCCAATGGCTACGTGAATTAGGAGCAAAGGAACTATAAGGTGAATAAACACTGTATTTATGCTATAAGTGTGAGTAAACATTATGTTTCAAGTTACAAGTGCAAGCTATCATGTTTTATGACCATTTGATATCTTGAAACCCAAATTGTTTTCTATTTTAATGATTTCTTTGTATGCTTGGGTTGCCAAAGGATAATTAAACTAAAACCATTTTTGATTATCCAATGATATACCTTTGAAATTATTGCCCTAACTTATATTTTTCTAGAACTACACTATCATTGTATCTCTTGTTAAAAAGTTAAACTACTATTGCTATTGGGATACTTGTTATTATTGCCTTATGTGGTATTGTTATTTGCGATTACCATTAGCTCTAGCTTGGTACCTTTAACCCTTTGTGCAGAACTCCTTATGCTGATGCGTGTAATCATCAAAACCTGTGCACATGGTCTTAACCCGATGGATAGGGGTTGTGTACCCACTTCAGTTAGAAGGGGTGATTATAGCCATGGAGCCTGATCAGTTTCATGACTTTATAAGTAATGGGTTGGGAGTTAGAATTTGGTATGAGGCCACCTCTTCCTTGGGTGAATAAGCTAGTATAGTCATTTACTCTGATTGGGTAATAAGTGTTTTAAGTGTGATTTCTGCAAACCTGCTAAAGTGAAAATCTTGCTAAATTGAAAACTGTGAAACCATGATTTGTAAATCATGAACTATGTGTTATGTGTAATGGGCTTTCCTTAAAAATGGGATATATGATATCGTTTATGCTATATTGTTTACTCATTGAGATCATCTATCATACCCCATTTTCTTGTGTGGTTCCAGGTGAGCAATATAAGGAGGCAAGGCGATGGCTCAAGCATTCTACTTCGCTTGGGGATTCCTTGTCAAAGTCTTTAATAATACTGTGTTATGAAGAGTTATCTTTAGTCACTCTAGGAATAATTATTTTAGATGTTTATCTTGACATGTTATTCAATAAGGTTTAAACTAGAATTGAGTATTATTATTTTTTCTTATGGGTTGTATTTGAAGTATCTTTTTATTTATCTTCCATAACTAAAGGTTTTCATATAAATGTCTTAAATGAGTAATTGCATGAGTTTTGGTATGATCCTAGGCATGAATGGTATATGTATAAGTGGGTCCTATGAGAGTGGGTGACCTTATGTCTCCCCATGTTCTAGGACTATCATATCTCCAAAAATGGGATGTAACACTTAATCTTCTCCACTAGCTTTGACTTTATTTGAAAATGAGCCACTAAAGATCATGATTCTCCAATCTCTAGCCTTAAGCCCTGACTAAATAATCGCTTGAACTCCTTTATGATCAGCCTCTTTCGTACAGTCACATGGGCTAGGCTTCCCATCAATTTCTAACTCAAGGTGTTTGCCACCACATTTGCCTTTCTAGGATGGTAGAGAATCTAGCGGTCATAGTCTTTTAATAGTTTGACCCATCTCATCTAGCTTAGGTTGAGGTCTCTCTGGCTCACGATGTACTGAAGGCTTTTACAATCCATGTTGATCTCACATTTTGTTTGATACATGTAATGTCTCCATATCTTTAGAGTGAACACTACCATGTCCAATTCAAAGTCGTAAGTAGGATAATTCACTTTATGCTTCTTAAGTTGTCATGATGCATAGGTGATGACTTTACCATTTTGCATCAGGACACATCCAAGTCCTATTCTCGAGGCATCATAGTAGACTGCAAATCCTTTTTCACCTTCAGGTAAAGCTAAAATTGAAGCTGATATCAAGTACTTCTTGAGCTTTTGGAAACTCTCTTCACAGGACTCTTCCTAATTAAACTTAACTCATTTTCTGGTCAACTTGGTCAATGGTGCTGCTATCTTAGAAAAGTCCTGTATAAATCTATGATAATAGCCGGCCATACCCAAGAAACTTTGAACTTCAGAAATTGTTGTGGGTCATGGCCGATTGGCAACCACTTTAACTTTCTTGGGATCAACTTGAATTCCTTCCTTACTTACCACATACCCAAGAAAATTGACAGACTCCATCCAAAACTCACACTTAGACAACTTTGTGTAGAGTTGGTGGTCTCAAAATATATGTAGCATGATCCTTAAATGCTCTTCATGTTCTTCTTTACTCTTAGAGTAAATCAAAATGTCATCGATGAACACGATCACAAAATTATCAAGGAATGGCCTGAATACTTGATTCATCAACTCCATGAAAGCAGTAGGAGCATTTGTCAAACCGAACAATAGGACCGTGAACTCATAATGACCATATCTTATATGGAAGGTTGTCTTACAGATGTTTTCTCCATATATCTTTAGTTGATGATAGCCAGACCTCAAGTTTATCTTGGAGAAGTAACCAGCTCCTTGGAGTTGATCAAAAAGATCATCTATCATTGGCAAAGGATACTTATTCTTTACTGTAACTTTGTTGAGCTAGTGATAATTGATACATATTCAGAGTGAGCCATCCTTTTTTTCATGAACAACACTAGCGCACCCCATGGCAAACTGCTCGATCGGATAAATCCCTTATCAAGTAGATCGTGTAGTTGTGTCTTTAATTCTTTCAACTTCGCTTGTGCCATATGATATGGCGGTATCGATGTGGGCTGCGTGCTCATTAGCAGCTCTATGTTGAACTTAATTTCACAATCTGGTGGTATCCTGGGTAGATCCTTGGGAAAAAAATCCATGAATTCATCCACTACTGGCATGCTCTTGCATCGAATGGTAGCCTTTTTGTCAGCATCAACTATATGAGTTAGGTATGCTTGGCACCCTTTCCTTAACATCCTCCTTGCTCCTAAAGCTAATATCAAATTTAGAGGGTTCTCATTCCTATCTCTTTGATACTTAAACTCCTCCCCATCCTTAGTTCAAAATCCCACAAACTTTTCTCTACAGTCGATACGGGCTCCATGCTTATAAAGCCAGTCTATTCCTAAGATTACGTCAAATTCCAATACGTCAAGTTCTAGCAATTCTATAGGAAGTTTCCATCCATCAATGGCTATCTCACAGTTCTTAAACACATATTTCACTTCCATCACTGCTCCCAAAGGAGTTGACACTACTAAGGGTTCATCATTAATTCCTTATTTCTACCAAGACTTTTAGTAAATCATGGTGATATAAAAGAATCCATAGCACCAGAATCAATCAAGCATCTTGCACTAGAATTTTAGATGGGAATGATACCTTCTTCTTTTAAATCACCCTAGATTAATATTCTTCCTTTGACTATACTTGATATTTACATAAATGATAGAAGAATCACTACCTTTCTTATTGTTCTAGCCTATACGGTAGCATCTAAGCCACAAATTCCTTAATATAATTCACTTAATTTGTACCATATACTTATGTATATTTAATGTGACTAGTTTATTTCTTTCTTATACTGATTATTACTAATCATCATTTCTTCTTCTTATGGCATCAATCATAATTATCTTTTAATAATACCATATAATTCATATGTCCAACCATTGTCACACATAAGCATTCCATATAGCATAGCATTATACCTATCAATCATTAATCTAAGTCAGATAAAAACTTAGTCAACTTCTCTTTCTAATCCACTTAACCCCACTATCAAATTATCCTACTTACTTTGCATTTAACATAAGTACTCATCATATCACATCACCAGGCACATGTCATATATCACATATCCTAGCATATATCACACATCATGGCATGTATCATGTATCATAATCATGCAACATATAACTTATAGCATCACAAATTTCCCTATAATATATAGTCAATCATGTCATAGGTAATAAATAAATCATTCCATATTAAGTCATTACACAATGCAATAGTATTATTCGCATCGTATAAATCCTATACCATTAGACTAATAGTTGTCAACTACTAGCGCAATCTCAATTGTGTCCCTAGTTAGGACAAATGTTAGGTAGCTTCTAGGGTCACTCAGGTGTATAATCGATAAAAGGGCAATTGGTAGAAATGTGATTGAAACCATGACATTTATAGCAAAGTAAATCTTTATTCGGCACATGACCCGTCGAGGACAAAGTCCTACATGGAGAGTGACAAAAATCTTAAGGTGTGCTATCATCCATTTGCTCAACATCTCTAGTCTTAAGCTGCTCCACATCCTCCCTCAAGGCATGAACCAAGAGCCTAGGACATCGATTTTCTTCCCTCAAATATGAGTAGCCACTCTTTAGTTTTTGAATCTTACCAAAAACCTAGTCGTAGCCTAAATACTCCTAGGGGTCCTCTTCTTTTGGAGTCTTCTCCCTCTTGACTTGAATTATCGGCATGACTCTTTTGAAAATCTCTCTCTAAGTCCTCTTACATGCCACACGAGGTGCTTTGGGTTGAGGTCCTCTAGCTGGGGTAATCTTCTTGGTCATATGATGAAAGAATCATAAGGCATGCAAATAATAACAAGGAGTACTATAACTTATTAGGATTTCGCAGAACTATACTAGTGATAGACTGGAAGTGACAAGATAGGAAAATTCCTATGCTCCATGATTATACTTGACCAATCTTATAATTAGACAAGTCCAAATTAGACTTTAAAACTATAGCTCTAATACCAACTTTGTCATTGGTCAAATCGCAACAAAAGATAACCTATGGCTTTGATACCAACTTTGTCACATCCCAACTTTAGAGATATGATAGTCCTAGAATATAGGGAGACATAAGGTCACCCATGCCCATAGAACACAGTCATGCATATAATAACCTTGCCTAGGATCGTATAGAACCTCATGCATTAACTTGATAAAACCTTTTATAAAGGAAAACCTTAAGTTGTGGAAGAATAGTTAAATATACTTTAAACATAATCCCAAAATAAACAAACATTTTTAAGACTCCAAAATAAATCATCAAACATATAATTCCAAAATAAGACTCCTAAAATAAGAACTCATAGAGCGTCTGGAGACTCATCATAACATATCATAGTAATAAACTTTGACAAGGGAATTTCCCAAGCAGAGTAGATTGCTTGAGCGATCACCTTGCCTCCTCATAATGCTCACTTGAGACCACATAAGGAAAAGTGGTGAGATAGATGATCTCAATGAGTAAAAAATAAAACTTGTAAAATAACATTTATCCCTTTATAAGGGTTCAAGATTCATAAATCATGGTTTGCAAATGAGCAAGGTTCACAGAAATTAACTTGCAACTTGTAAACTTGTAAAGAGTGACGACTGTTAGCTCATTCACTTAAGGGAGAGGTGACTTTATACCAAATTCCAACTCCCAACTTGTAACTGGTAAAGAGTCGTGAAACTAATCAGGCTCTATGGTTAGAACCATCCCTTCTAGCTGAGGTAGACACACTGCCCTTATTCATTAGGTTAAGACCATATGCATAGATACCAATGATTACTTGCATCAGCATGAGGATTTTTGCATAAAGGGTTCATAGATACCATAGTTAGAGCTAATGGCAACCACTTATAATGATAACATTAAAGAATGCAATCATATGTAACATAATAGCAATAGCAATTTAACTTGTTGAACAAAAGATAATAATAGTGTGGTTCTAGAAAGAAAGTAATCAAAATGGTTTCGGAACAAGGTAAGGCAACAATTCACAAAGGTTCTTTCTTATCATAAAATAATCAAAATGGTTTCGGAACAATTATGTCACATCCTAATTTTTGACATATGACAGTCCTAGAATATAGGGAGATATAAGGTCACCCATGCCTATCGAACCCACTCATACACATGCAAACATTGCCTAGGATCATACCAAAACCTCATGCATTAACTTAATTAAACCATTTATAAGCAAACCTTAAGTTGCAAAAGAATAGTTAAAATATACTTTAAATATAATCCATAAGAAAATAATATTTAGACTCTAAATAAAGCCTTAATAGATAATGTTTCAAAATAAATTCCCAAACAATCATTCTCGAAGCATCTAAAGATGACCTATCACATTATGGTATGGAAATAAACTTAGACAAGGAAATTCCCCTAAGTGGAGTGGGTTGCTTGAGCTATCACATTACCTCCTTATAATGCTCACCTGGAACCACAAAAGGAAAAAAGGGTGAGATAGATTATCTCAATGAGTAAATAATAGGGCTTATACAATAGCACATATCCCTTAAAAAGTGCTCATAGCTCATAACTTATAGTTCATGATTCAAAATTTATGATTCATAATTCATGGTTCATGTTTGCAATTTAGAAGTGTTTGTAAAAATCACACTTATAACACATAACACATAGAGTGAAGGCTGTTGCCATAATCACTCGAATACAAAGAGTGAAGACTATTGTCATAATCACTCGAACACATAGAAGAGAGGTGGCATTAAACCAATTTCTAACTCCTATCACATAGAAAAGCATGAAACTGATTAGGCTCCATGGCTAGAACTGCCCTTTCTAGCTAAGGTGGATACACTATCCCTATCCATTGGGTTAAGACCGTGTGCACAGGTTTTGATGATTACTCGGTATGAAGATTTCTACATAGAAGGGTTTATAGGTATCATAGCTAGAGATAATGGCAATCACTTATAATAATAGCATTGAAGAATGCAATCACATGTAATACAATAATAATAGGTTATTAGTTTAATGAATAAAAGATAAAAAACAGTGTAGTTCCAGAAAGAATATAAGTTAGGGCAATAATCACAAAGGCTCTTTATTATCATTAGATAATCAAAATGGTTTTGGACTAATTGTCCTTTGGCAACTCATGCTTAGCAAAGAAATCATATAATTGTATTTAAAAATAGAAAAGAACTTAGTTTCAAGAATGTCAAAGGTTCACATATCATGATAGCTTGTACTTGTAACAATGACATAATGTTTACTCACATTATGGTTCTTTTGCTTCTAGTACTTATAGTCCTTTTTGAACTTCTACTACTTCTCAAGTTCTAATATAATACTTAATTCAATACTTAGTATTCATTTAACATCATGTTATCCTATCCCATACCTATCCCATGCACATATAATATTCACATACACTTAGAGTTGCACATAGAAGTGCACTCATCACTTGCACATAACATGTTGACTTTCAAAGTCTTGCATAATTTGCCTTTATATGTCCACATGAAATCACATGATAACCCATGTTATGGATTTTCTAAAGTCAAACAAAATATATCATTATCTTAATATCAATTCAATTTAACATTCAACTTAATACACTTAACACCTTCCATATATATTAACTTAACAAGTAACCTTTCAAGTATCATGCTTACCTCTTATGACCAATTCATACAATCAATCTCATCATCCATTTAAGATCATTAACTCATTATTAACTCATCACAAAACTTATTTCCCATATCACTTAATCATATACACATATTAATCATATCATAGAAATAGGGTTAGGAAACCCGAGGTATACCCTATTGTCTCTAGACTTATCTAAAGTTATTCCTTCAATCAACATGCAATCAAATTATTTATCATTCATGTATACATGTCAATAATCATTAAAATATAACATATAAAAATTATAGACATTCGGATTGAATTCCCAATGTAGGCTGAATTATACAATCAAGGAAGATCACAAACTTTCTTACTTTTCGCACTTTTTGTTCATTACAGTAATATGCAAACACATGATTTAAACTAATATTTTTCATGTAAACATGACAAAAATCATTTTATAATATTTATATATATGAATCGATGCCTATATAAATACATGTGCATGAAAATTTTCCAACTTTAGGTTATAGGATGAAAACTACGAATCTTTCTTGTTTTTGGTACTTTTTGATTATTACAGTAATATTTAAACACATGATTTAAACTAATATTTTTCATATAAACATGACAAAAATCATTTTAGAACATCAACATATAGGAATCGGTAGCAATAGGTAATCCATATGCATGAAAATTCCAATTTTAGTGTTTAAAGTGAAAATTATGAGTTCTCTTACTTTTTGGTGTTTTTGGATCATTACAATAATATACAAAAATATGATTTAAATTAATATTTTTTATCTAAACACAAAAAAAAAAAAATAGTTTAGAACACAAATATGTGTAAATTGGCAGCCTCCCCTTGTGCTTATGCATGAAATCTCAAATTTTGAGTTTTAGGGTTCACTTTTGGAGGATTTGCGAAGAAATGCTTGTGCTTTCGGTGGAAAAATCAATTTCTCTTTCAAAATTCCACCTAGGCCAAATTTATCAAGAAAGCCCAAAATAATTTTCATAGAAATCAAATAGCAATTTGAAAGGAGAGAAAAACTTATAAAAACGGTCTCGAAATCGCAAGGTTTGAAAGCACCTTTAGAATCTCAGTTGAGAGAATTTTTTGCTAGAAATATGATAGAAAATAGAATGGTGGCTATCTCCCTTAGGGCTGGCTGAAATTTAACTTAAATATTTAGGGTTTTGGCCAAATTCCAAGTTTACCCTTAATGAGCTAGGTTAGAGTGTTTTGGTGTAGTGGGCGTTTGGGAAATTGAGACTTTTATTTAATTTATGGGCTGATTATAGGTAATTAAAAATAAAATATTTTTCTTATGATTTCCATTAAAATTTTCCCCAAAATATTTATTTAAAATGTTTTAAAAATACTCATAAAAATTATTTTATGCTTAAAAATTGCTTTTTACATGAAAATTCATTTTATGTGCAATAAATTATTTTATACTCATGCACTTTATATAAATCACTTAAGAGAACATAAAAGCAAGGTTTCAACCTCTCTTTGATTTGGTATAAAGGATTGTTCTAAAATTTATTTGATGTTACTTAAGGTTATTTGGGATGGAGAATAGTCATTTGGAAGTGTCAAATTGAATTATACAAGCTTATTTCAATACTTGAAATTTTAAAGACATAACTTAGGTTAAAAGAGGAAGTTCAAGATCTAATAATTGTTTTCCATGTTTAAATGATGATATAGGCTTTTTAACATGCTAATTTCATAATTCTATGATCAATTTGAAGATTGGATGAGGAATTAATGGTTTTCCCCAAATTCTAGGGTTTATGGACAAATTGGGGATTTTGAGAACTAAACTTGAATTCATAGAATTAAAGAGGGAATTAAGCTTAAGAATGGTGTAACATGAATTGTATAATGTTAAATTCAAAATTCAATTAATAGAAATAATTTTTCCAAAATTTAATGAATTAGGTTCATTTATTGAATTGGATGGTGAAAGTGGAATTAATCCTATTGAATATTGAAAATTTTTTAAATTGATTCTAATTGGGTAATATGAAGTTGAGAGGAAAGGAATTATCTTTCCTTAAGTGAATATATTTGACCATTGGAAAACAATAAAGGGACAATGTTAAATTTAGTACCTAGTATATGTATAGTGTGTCTTGACCTTAAAAGTAACAAGTCAGTACTATAATGAACAATATAAAAGTGTTAACAAGTTAAGCTAAATTTAAACTAATGATATAATAAAGAAGTGATTAATGTGTAATTAAAATGCAAATGTGTAGAATCTAAAGACAAAGACAAGAACATTGTCCAAGAGTGTGAGGAGCATCAATTGCATCAAAGTTAAATGTAAATAAAAGCAAAGGCATCTAAGGTGAGTACTTAATAATATAATATGATATGTGCCATGTTCTATAAACCATTGTTGATCAAACTATTCTTATTTGAATATCCCAATTTCTTGTTGAACACAAATTACCCATCAAATACTGCGTTTGGATATGATATTTCATCATGGCATTTAGCCATTATAAGCCTTCACATTGATTTCACAATGTGACATTTGATGAGAATTATTCTTGTATTGGCATACCTTTCATTGAATTCCTTATTGTGAATTTTATATGAATGTTTCTATTTATGCTTATTGATAAGCAAAATATCCTTCTGATGTGGGGTAATACATTGGACCTTGTGCACTTGCTATAAGCTCACTAGTAAGGTAAGAGTACCCAACCTTTGTTAGCAAGGAATGCCTAATTGTAAGACTTGATCAGTCTTGTTTAATGTAATGCATGCAAGTGGGCAATGCTTGGGTTGCCACTCTTTAATTTATATATGTGGGGAGCATTGCACTTCCAAGAGAATACTATTTTTGCTAAAGATATTGTTTCTATCTTAAATTAGAAATTGATTCATAATGACAATTTTGATTAACATCACTTTATTGTCTTAATAAGCCCATCCTAAAAGGACCTATATACTCACCCTATATTATATTATTATGTACTTACTGAGTTTTGTCTCATTCCTTAGCTGTTTAAATTTTTTAGGTAAGGTTAGCGAGTCAGTAAGGTAAATTCCAAGCCCTATTCTTCCACTGGAAGTTGCTCTACTAATTTCAAGTGTTGTGAAACTTGGTTATATGACTATGAAGACCATTGTTTTAGAGCTCCATGGTTACCAAAGGTTTAGCACTAAAATGTTATTAGGTTTATATATATTGTCAATTGTATTGTAATTACTATTATAATAGTGTATTAAGTTATGAACATTTGGATAATGATATGAAATACAAATCTGGAAATTTTATGAGTTAAGTACATAAATCATATTAGTAAGTAAGTATTTGGTAATATGTAAAATGAGAAACTAGCAATAAGCAATAAGGAAAAGGTAATCAGGTTCCAATCTTGGGATAAGGTTCAATATGGTAAATGGTTAAGGATTATAAGTTAAATAAGGTTTTATGGATTTAGGTGACTTTATGTCTCTGTATGCCCTAGGACTATCATTGCTTAATAAGTGGATTGTGACACTATTCCTTGGGTACCATATCCTCATGACAACATCAAAAATAGGTTATTAACTTCCAATGGTGAATTTTTCAGTATAGTGGCTGCCCATTCAAAGAAATGGCAATTTGTAGAAGGATTTAGCCTTAAGGGGCTTACGTTCCACAAATATGTAGCCTATGGATAGTCTTTAAGTGCATGATCCATGTTTCAATGCTTTCACTACATCTCTTGCAAATGGCATCCACCTATCACCTTTTGTAATAAATTTGAACACACAGGTAATATAGACTTACAATATTTCTAGAAAAATTGATTTACCTTAGGTGGAACCTTTTGTTTCCTAATATTAGTCCACTTGAAGTTAGGAACAATAGTTGTGTGGCTCATATGTGCTTCTTGATCATCCATTTTAGTTTAAAGGCCAAATGATAGGAATTATGAATCATATAGAAGCCATTTTTTGAGAAATGCCATACTAAAATATCATGAGGATAGTGAATGCTTAAAGGAATGGAGAGAATTTGACTTGATTCAAAAGGTAAGAATTTTTTTTTCTATTAGTTAGGTATTCCAAACCATTTGTTTAGAGTTTAGGAGAGAACTTACCTTGGCATCATGAGGTAGGGTGTTGGTGGGAGACCACAACTTAAAGCCATTTTGTTTAGGTAGCCAACAACCTTACCAAATTTTGATGGATTCTCCATTGTAGAATAACCATAGAGTCCTTTTTTCCACTAGAGAACAGGCAGCTATAATGCTTCTCCATGTGAACCTAGGCCTGTATCCTATGGAAGTAAATAAGAAATCATATTTATGATAATACTTTATCCCAACAAGGAGGAATCATCATGGATAAGTCACCAACATTGCTTGCCCAACATTGCAAGATTAAATGAGTAGAAGTTCTTGAAGCCCATTCCTCATTTCTTTTTTGCCATCTGTAATTTTTGTCAATTACACTAATGGATTTGACACTCATCTTTTTGTTGTCCCAATGAAAAATTTGAAACCATCGACTTAAGCTTCTTACAAATATCCATGGGCAAGAAAACAATTCAAAATATAATTGGAAAAGGACTATGCTACATCTTTGATTAGAACTTCTTTTTGCCTGCTTGAGAGATTTTTCTTTTCACCTTTTTTACTAAACATAATTTTTGCAAAGCACTCTAATAGATTGAATGCTCATCTTTTTGTTGTCCCACTAGAAATTTGTAACTAGTGACTCAAGCTTCTTACAAGTATCCATGGGTATAAGAAAATAACTCATAATATAACTGGGGACAATGCTACAGCTTTGATTGGAACTTCTTTTGCACTTGAGAGGGTTTTTTCTTTTTAGCTCTTAAGTTTTTGTCCCACTTTATCCACTCTTCCTAAAAATACTAATTTTTTCAGTCTTATTATTGCTAGTAGGCCTAGGCATTTTTAATAGGCCTCCACCATATGAACCTTGTCTCTTGGATAGCTTTCCAGTCTATAGTTTAACATTTGAACTAAAAATTGATTCTGATTTTTCCATGTTTAGCTTTTGTCCCGAAGCTGACTCATACACATTAAATAAGTGGAGAATAATGGATATATCAGTAAAGGAGGCCTACCCAAATAGTAGGTTGTCATTTGCAAAAAATAGGTGAGTCAATGATGGAGCTCATTTGGAAATCTTCACTCATGGATCAATCTTGTCCATTCTGCATTACAAAGAAGAGCTAAGGGTCCCTCTGCACAAAATAAGAACAAATAATGGGAAAGTGACTATCTTTGACAGAGGCCTTTTTATGGAGTAAAGTTAGCATAGGGAGAACCATTTAATAACACAGAATAAGACACAATATATATGCATCTCATAATAAGTGCCACCTAGTTTCAACATGATATTTTCCAAAAAAATCCACTCAACTTAGTCATAGGCTTTTCCCATATCTAATTTTAATGCAAAGTGCCCCTTAGTCCCTTTCTCTTTGTGTTTGAGATAGTAGAAAGCTTTAAAGGCAACTAAAGCATTGACAATTATTAACCACATGTGACAAAAGTTGATTAGGTGTTGTGGATAATTTTAGAAAGAAATTGTTTAAGCATATTAGCTATTGATTTGGTGATCAATTTAAAGATCACATTACATAGGCTGCTTAGTTAGAAAAAATTGCTTTGTTTCTTTTTGGCTTTTTATTTATATTTGAAGCCTAGCAAGCTTGAAAGGGCAATTCTTCTCAACTTAGTTCAATGCATTATGATTGATTAATTGCTTCTTAGAGTCTGGGACCATTTGTCCACTGCTTGTGTTTATGGTCTGATTAGTGTTACTTCTTCAAAAGGGAGACTAGGCTAGACTTTCATGTTGTTGGGGTTGTCTTTGGATGGTTCACCTAAGTTGAGCCTATAAGATGAGAAGAAAGGCATCAAAGAGCCAAACCTTGGCTTTGCTAAGGCACTCTAATGTTTAAATTAGTAGCAATAATGAGGTTTAGGTCTTGAGAAAGGAGATGACTTCTTGTAGAGCAAATAAATTTTAGAGAAAAGAAGGGGATAAGAACTTGTAGAATCAACTATCTTTAGTTGGTGGTATCTCAAGCCCAATGAATCTCTTTTTTAGGCTAGTTGGCAAGTGATGTGACAAAGGGGGACATCCCCTAATGTGTCAGTAGAGGTTGATCCTAGGCTATCATAAGGCTACATCTTACATGTGAATGTTAATCTTATCCTATGTTTGACACAAAGTGGATAGTTGAGCTAGAATCAATGATGTGACATGTTGTCTTTTCCTATTATATAGCTCTTCATGTCAAATGGTTTACTAAAGATGAAGAGCTCACATGTGCCTAAGCACATCTGTAATTAATTATCGGAATTGGGTGATTGGATTGATTGGGAGACTAATTAATTAATTAAAATAATTAATTAACTAATTAATGTAATGAAATGGATGGATAGATTAATTAATTAAAATGATTAATTAATTAATTTGGATGAAGGGTGGATTAAAAAAAGGATTAATTTGATTTTGAAAAAAAGTGATTAATTAATTAATTAAAAAGATTAATTGATTGAGTGATTAATTAAAAAAAAAAGAGTTTTAGTTACTTAAAAATATTAATTAACTTGGTTGGACTGAGATAATTAATTAATTAATCAGAGAGTGATTAGAGGAAGAAGAAGAAAATGAGCAAATTGATAGTCAATCTACAAATGCTTAAGGGATGAAGAAGAATTAAGGAAAATTGAGGATATTTATAGGAAAATAGGGGTTAGGGAAATTTAGGAAGAGGAACAGTGAAAAGACCAAAAGGGTAGGGTTGAAAAGGGCTTAAAAATGCAGAAAAATGGATTAGGGGCATTTTGGAAATTTTGGATGCAAGTGGGGGGACCAAGTTAGTGGTACTGCCGAAAGCACCGACGACATCACTGGCACTCTGGTGGCAGAGACATGGTAATTTTTTTTTAGACATTGGGGTTGGCCCATCTTGGAAATTTGGGTGTCCAAACGGTAATGTACTTAAAGGCTAAAAATTTCTTTCGAGGGACTAGCTCTGCATAGTACAATAAACTTAACAAGTGTTAGGCTATAGTCGAATGATGAGGGTTTTAAATTAAAGGTTTGCAGGTGCTCCCTCATCATAATTATCTTTTTTGTAAGGCAATTATAATGATAGTGAACTCGGAAGAATGGATGGTATAAGGAACTAAAGCGATGTCTAAGTTAGTGCTTAGACATGTTTAGATGAAAGACGTGTTCAAAAAGGATGATGGTGAAAATAACTATAGGGATATTTAAGCCATTGTTTCTAAACATTCATGGGTGAAAAATATGGCTGATAAATGGAAGCGAGAAAAGGAAACAAAGAGATATCTAGACTAGTGGCTAGATATTTTTGTGTGAATTGATGGATTTGGGTAAAAGAGGTAGAAAGTAGAACCACTTGGATTTCTAGGTGACCATTTGTAGACATTTATAGGTGTAATTAATTGATAAATGGAAGCTAGAAAAGTAACCAAAAGGATATCTAGGCTGATGGCTAGATATTTTTAGGTGCATTGATGGATTTAGTTGATTTGGATGAAAAGGTAGGAAAAAGAACCAGAGGGATGGCTATATTTGATATATCTGAGTGAAGGACTTGGACAGATTTTTTATAAAAAATGTGGAAAAAGGAACCAGAGGGATGTCACTGTTTAGACATTTCTAGGTGAAGGATTTGGATGGATGTTCTATTAAAAGGATGGAAAAAGGAACCAAAGGGATGTCAGTGTTGATATTTCCAAGTGAAGGATTTGGATGGATGATCGACAAAAGCAATGGAAAAGTGAACTAAAGGGATGTCAGTGTTTAGACATTTTTGGCTGAAGGATTGTAACAACCCACACCTACCCTAGGAGTTTAGTGACAAATTTCTTGAATGTAGAGCTATTATGACAAAATGTGTGCTCTTATGAAAATTCACGTGTTATGTGATTGATATATATATGGTATGTTAGATTAGTTCCAATATGCATAATATGAATTATTAATGTGAAATAAATGATTTATATGAAGTGCATAAGCATAAAATGATTTATTACACGTAAAATGAATTTTCATGCAAAAAGCGATTTTTAAGCATAAAATAATTTTTATGAGCATTTTAAAATATTTTTAAATAAATATTTTGGGGGAAATTTTAATGAAAATAATAATAAAGATATTTTATTTTTAATTACCTATAATCAACCCATAAAATAAATAAAAAACCTAATTTCCCAAAAGCTCACTACACCAAAACACTACTAACCTAGCTTATTAAGGGTAAAC
This sequence comes from Reutealis trisperma, assembly GCA_947687605.1. NCBI lineage: Eukaryota > Viridiplantae > Streptophyta > Magnoliopsida > Malpighiales > Euphorbiaceae > Reutealis > Reutealis trisperma. The sequence continues at coordinate 209,386 of CANTUT010000439.1, forward strand.
TTAGAATTTGGCCAAAACCCTAAATATTTAAGCTAAAATTCAGCCAGCCCTAAGGGGGACAGCCACCATTCTATTATTCTTCTTGATTTTGATAAAAAATTCTCTCAAAATATTCTCTCAACCGAAATTCACAAGGTGTATTCAAACCTTGCAATTTCACGACTGTTTTCGTAAGTTTTTCTCTTTTTTCAATTTACTATTTGATTTTTTTTGAAACTAACCATGGGAAAACTATTTTGGGCTATTTATTTACTAATTCTCTATTGATTAAATTTGGCCTAGGTGAATTCTTGAAAGAGAAATTGATTTTTCCATTGAAAATACAATCCTCTCTATGCGAATCCTCCAAAAGTGAACCCTAAAACTCAAAATTTGAAATTTCATGCATTGTAACAATCCACACCCACCCTAGGAATTTTTGTGATAAAATGCTTGATTTAGAACTAATAAGGTTAAGTGTGTGCTTATGTGAAAATTTGTGATCTAAGTGATTGATGAGTATGTGGCATATTAAATAAACTTTAATATGCATAATATGTGTTGCTATTATGAAATAAATGATTTACATGAAGTGCATTTGCATAAAATAATTTATTTTAAATAAAATGAATTTTCATGCATAAGACAATTTTTAAGCATAAAATAATTTTATGGGTATTTTTAAAATATTTTAAAATAAATATTTTTGAGGGAAATGATTCAGAATTAATAAGAAAAATATTCATTTTATTCTAATTCTTATTCAGCCAAAAATTTAAAGGAAAAGCGCAAATACCCAAAAGCCCACTACACAGAAATCCTCCTAACCTAATTCATTAAGGGTATTAGTGGAAATTCCACTTCAACCCTAATATTTATTCTAAATTTCAGCCAAACAAGGGTTTCCAGCAGCCATTCTCTTATTCTTTCTGTATCTTGGTAGAAAATTCTCTCAAAATATTTCTCTCCACTGAAATATTGAAAACACCTTTCTGTTTCGCGATTTCATGACTGTAATCGTAAGTTTTTATTCTCTTTTGATTTCTAAACTTATTTCTATGAAATAAATTATGAAAAAATTATTTTGAACTGTTTGATTACTGATTTTTACAGATTTAATTCTGTTTGGGTGAGTTTTTGGGAGAGAAAATATATTTTCTACCGAAAACACGATTCTTTCCGCAAGATTTCTCCAAAGGTGAATTATATAACTTAAAATCACAATTTTTATGCATAAACATCATGGGGGGGGGGGGGGGGGGGATTGGTGCATGGATGTATTCTAAGCTGATTTTTGATCTGTTTTGAAGAAAAATATTGGATTAAATAATATTTCTGCATATTTCTGTGATGACCAAAAAGTTTCAAAAAACAAAGGAATTCAAGGTTTTCATGTTAGAACTTGGAAGTTGGAAAATTTTATTCTTGCATGGTCATATGGCTACCAATTTGTATGAATAAGTATTCTAATATGATATTTGTTTTGTTTAGATGAAAAATAATGATTTGAATCATGTGTCTGTTTATCGCTGAAATGAACGAAATGCGCGGAAAGCGCGGAAACTCATGATTTTTCACCTAAGCCTTTGAACTTGGAATTTTTTTGTATAAACCCTATCTATGGCTGCCGATTCATGAAGGAATGTGTTCTAATATGAGATTTTCTATGATTGAATGAAAAATAATGGTTTAAACAACTTGTTTGCATATTTCTAAAATGACCGAAAATTATCAAAAACAAGAAAACTTATGGTTTTGTTTTCTATAATGCAAAAGGTTGAATTTTTATATATTAATAACACCAATAGTGGCTGATTCTTATGAATTTAAGTTCTAAAATGATTTTTGTTATGTTTACATGAAAAATCTTGATTTAAACCATGTTTTTACATATTTTTGAAATAGACGAAAAGTACGAAAAGAACTTGGTTTTTACCTTGATGATGCATTCGGCCTACATGAATCTTTTTGTCCCAATGTTTATAAATTTATGTGATGTGTTTTGATGATTTTTGACATTTATGTATGTATAACAAATGATAAAATTGCATGTTAAGTTGAAGGTATGATCCTAGATAAGCTTAAATGCATTTTGGTATACTTAAGGTATCTTAACCTTATATTGTGATTAGAATGCAAATGTGGTTAAAAAATATGGAACTAGAAGTTATGATGAATTGATGATGACTATATGGTTATGAGTTAATGAAGTGAAAGGGATCATAAGAGTTAAGCATGATGCTTGAAAGGATAATTGTTAAGTTGACATGAGATCATCTATCTCACCCCTTTTTCCTTGTGTGGTTCCAGGTGAGCTAATGTGAGGAGGCAAGGTGATGGCTCAAGCATTCTACTTCACTTGGGGAATTCCTTGTCCAAGTTATCAATAATACTATTTTTATGAAGTCTTGTCATTAGATGCTCTGGGAATGTTGATTGATACTTACTGATACATATTATTTTTCCTTATGGATTTTATATGTAATAATTTATTTTAAGTCTTCCGTAAATTATGGTATTCATCTAAATGTTTTAATGAGTTAATGAAAGAGGTTTGGTAAGATCCTAGGCATGATTTGTTATATGTAATGGGTTCTATAGGCGTGGGTGACCTTATGTTTCCCCATGTTCTAGGACCATTGTATCTCTAAGGTTGGGATGTGACAAAGGTGGTATCAGAGCCATAGTTTTTAAAAGTCTAGTTAGGCTTGTTTTATATGTGTTGCTTAAGTAAAATCCTAGAGCATAGGAATTTTCCTGTCATGTCACTTGTAGTCTATCGCTAGCATAGTTCTGCGAAATCCTAGTAGATTTTAGTAATCCTTGTTATTGTTTGCTTGCCTTACGATTCTTCTGACAGATGACTAAGAAGATTATGCTTACTCGAGGACAGCGACCCAGAGCACCCCGTGTGACCTGTGAGAGGACTTTGCTAGAGATGCTCGGGAAAGTTATAATAGTGATTCGCTCCATGAAAGAGAAGATCCCTGATGAAGAGAAGGACCTCGAGGGCCGCTTAGATCCTGATTGGGTTTATAGTAAGGTTCCAAAATTAGAGGATAACTACTCATACTTGAAGGAGGAAAACCGATGTCTTAAGGTCATGATTCATGCACTAAGAGAGGATGTGGAGCAACTCAGGTTAGGGATGGTTGAGCATAAAGGAGATTACTCACCAGTGAGGTCTGCATCTTTAGCTAATCGCCATCGAGACAGAGATCTTCTTTGCTACCAATGTGGCAGCAGTGGCCATGTCGAAAAGATACCCACTTGCAGCAAATATGGAAAGAAACATTCTGGAGTCCGTCGGAAAGATACTGGCGCTTGCCTTAGGTGTGGGCAAATAGGGCACTTCATAAAGGACTGCCTTTAGATGAGGAGTCAAGGGAATGGGACCACGGTGTGACCACAATCTAAGTCATTCCAAATGCAAGGACAAAGAGTCAAGGACAAGGGACAAATGGTCGGTAATGCACTAAAGACAAAGAATAAGGGCAAGAGTCGAGTCTTCGCATTAAATCCTCAAGAGGCTCGCAATTCGCACACCGCTATCACAGGTATCATCCCCATTCAAAGTTCTAGCGCAAAATGTTTAATTGATTCTGGTGCTAGCCATTCTTTTGTGTCGCCTTGTTTTGCTAAGTACTTGGGTATAGATAAGGAATTGATGAGTAAACTGTTAGTAATAGTAACTCCTTTAGGGGAAGTGATGGAAGTAGAGTATAAGTATAAGGGATGTGATGTAGACATTAATGGACAAACAATTCCCATGGTGTTGCTAGAATTGGACGTACTAGAATTTGATGTGATATTAGGGATGGACTAGTTGTGTGAGTGTGGAGCTCGTATCAACTGTAGGAAAAAACTTGCTGAGTTTCGAACTCGAGATGGGAAGGAGTTTGTGTATCAAAGAGATAGGAATGAGAATCCTCTGAACTTAATATCGGCCTTAGGAGAGAAGCAGAAGTTAAGAAAAGGATGCCAAGCGTATTTAGCCCACGTAGTCGACATCGATAAAGAAGTTGCCATTCGAGATGAGAGCATTCCAGTAGTGGATGAGTTCATGGATGTCTTTCCAGAAGATTTACCTAGATTACCCCCTGATCATGAGATTAAGTTCAACATCGAATTGCTACCCGGTACGCAACTGATATCGATACCGCCATATCGTATGGCACTGATGGAGCTGAAGGAGTTAAAGACGCAATTACATGATCTACTTGATAAGGGCTTCATTCGACCAAGCAGTTCACCATGGGGCACTCCAGTGTTGTTCATAAAGAAGAAAGATGGCTCGTTCCAAATGTGCATCGACTATCGCCAACTTAATAAGGTAACTGTGAAGAATAGATACCCATTGCCGAGGATCGATGATCTTTTTGATCAACTGCAAGGAGCTGGTCACTTCTCCAAGATTGACTTAAGGTCTGGCTATCATCAACTAAAGATCCAAAGGAGAAGATATCTGTAAGACTGCCTTTCGTACTAGATATGGACACTATGAGTTCACAATTTTGCCATTCAGTTTGACGAATCCTCTTCCTGCTTTTATGGACTTGATGAACTAAGTATTCAAGCCATTCCTTGATAAGTTCGTGATTGTGTTCATCGATGACATCCTAATTTACTCAAAGAATAAAGAGGAACATGAAGAACATCTGAGCATCGTGCTTCAAACATTGCGTGAGCACTAACTCTATGCTAAGTTATCCAAGTGTGAGTTTTGGATGGAGTCTATCAACTTTCTTGGACATATAGTAAGTAAGGAAGGAATTCAAGTTGATCCTAAGAAAGTTGAAGCAGTAGCAAATTGGCCAAGGCCCACAATAGTTTCAGAAGTACAAAGTTTCTTGGGCATGGTGAGATATTACCATAGATTCATGCAGGAATTTTCTAAGATAGCAGCCCCATTGACCAAGTTGACAAGAAAGCAAGTTAAGTTCAATTGGGAAGAGTCCTGTGAGAAGAGTTTTCAAAAACTCAAGGAGTGTTTGGTATCGGCTCTAGTTTTGATGTTACCAGAAGGAGAAGAAGGGTTCACTATCTATTGCGACACTTTGAGAGTAGGACTTGGGTGTGTTTTGATGCAAAATGGTAAAGTCATCGCCTATGCATCATGACAACTAAAGAGACATGAAGTAAATTACCCTACTCATGATTTAGAGTTAGCCACAGTAGTGTTCGCTCTAAAGATCTGGAGACATTACATGTATGGAACGAAGTGTGAGATCTACATGGATCATAAGAGTCTTTAGTACATCTTGAGCCAAAGAGACCTCAATCTAAGACAAAAAGAGATGGATTGAATTATTAAAGGATTATGACTATCAGATTTTCTATCATCTCGGGAAGGCAAATGTAGTGGCAGATGCCTTGAGTCGAAAGTCGATGGGAAGCCTAGCCCATGTGGATGTGAGAAAGAGGTTGATAGTGAAGGAACTAAAGCAATTGTATAATCAAGGATTGAAACTAGAGATTGGAGGATCAAGAGTTTTATTGGCTCATTTTTAAGTAAGGTCTAAGTTAATGGAAGAAATAAGGGATTCTCAAGATAGGGACCCATCTTGGTGAAGTTGAAGGATGAGACAAGAGAAGGAAAGAACTCTGAGTTTGAGGTAGTCAATGGAATTTTAAAGTGTAAGAATAGAGTATGCATGCTTGATGTGGATGGACTAAAGGAAAGGATATTGAAGGAGGCACATCAGACACCTTACTATGCTCATCCTGGAGCTACCAAGATGTACCATGATGTGAAAGCTAATTATTAGTGGCCTGGATTGAAGAAAGATGTAGCTAGGTTTGTAGCATCCTGCCTGACTTACTAGCAAGTCAAGTATGAGCATCAGCGACCCTCAGGATTACTACAAGAGATTCGACTACCTGAATGGAAGTGGGATCACATCACTATGGACTTCGTTGTTGGTTTGCCTAGAACCTCCAAAGGACATGACTCTATATGGGTCATAGTAGATAGATTAACAAAGTCTGCTAATTTTCTAGGAGTTAAGACCACATATTCTGTAGCTCAGTATGCGCAGTTGTATGAGGATGAGATCGTGAAACTACATGGAGTGCCAATTTCTATCATCTCCGATCGAGGAACTCAATTCACCTCAAGGTTCTAGCAAAAGTTACAAGAAGCGTTAGGAACACAACTAGATTTTATGATGACATTTCACCCTCAAACGGACGGCCAGTTTGAAAGAACAATTCAGACACTCGAGGACATGCTAAGGATATGTGTCTTAGATTTTGGAGATAGCTGGGATAAGTATTTACCCTTGATTGAATTTTCCTACAACAATAGCTATCATTCGTCCATTGGCATGGCACTATACGAAGCGTTGTACTGGAAAAGATGTCATTCTCTGATTTGTTGGATTGAACCTGGAGACAAGCATGTAGAAATGCCCGAATTGCTTAAGGAGACCACCGAGAAGCTACCAATAATTCAAGATCAGCTGAAGACGACATTCAGTGGGCAAAAGAGTTACACAGACCTTAAGCAAAAGGAAGTCCAATTCGTTGTGGGAGATCATGTATTCTTAAAGGTCTCACTAATGAATGGAGTTATGAAATTTGGCAAGAAAGGAAAATTATCACCTCGTTTCATTGGTCTTATCGAAATCTTAGATAAGGTTGGAAAAGTATCTTATAGACTTGCCCTGCCTCCAACTTTGGTGCATGTACATCCAATGTTCCACATCTCAATGTTAAGGAAATATATGTCAGATCCATCGCACGTTCTTTTACCTCCAGACATTATGTTAGATGAGCAACTATCCTATAAGGAGTCACCGATAGCTATAGTGGACCAACAAGTAAAGAAGTTAAGAAATAAGGAGATACCCATGATTAAGGTTTAATGGCGAAATCATGGGATAGATGAGTGCACTTGGGAAGCGGAGGAGGAGATGCGACAGAAGCATCCTCAGCTTTTTAAGAGAAACTAGGTAAGGGTTTAAATTTGAGGACAAATTTCTTTTCGGGGGGGGGGGGGGGGGGGAGAATGTAACAACCCACACCCACCCTAGGAATTTTTGTGATAAATTGTTTGATTTAGAACTAATAAGGTTAAGTGTGCGCTTGTGTGAAAATTTGTGATCTAAGTGATTGATGAGTATGTGGCATATTAAATAAATTTTAATATGCATAATATGTGTTGCTATTGTGAAATAAATGATTTACATGAAGTGCATTTGCATAAAAGAATTTATTTTAAATAAAACGAATTTTCATGCATAAGACAATTTTTAAGCATAAAATAATTTTATGGGTATTTTTAAAATATTTTAAAATAAATATTTTTGAGGGAAATATTCTAGAATTAATAAGAAAAATATTCCTTTTATTTTAATTCTTATTCAGCTGAAAATTTAAAGGAAAAGCCCAAATACCCAAAAGCCCACTACACAGAAATCCTCCTAACCTAATTCATTAAGGATATTAGTGGAAATTCCACTCCAACCCTAATATTTATTCTAAATTTCAGCCAAACAAGGGTTTCTAGCAGCCATTCTCTTATTATTTCTATATCTTGGCAGAAAATTCTCTCAAAATATTTCTCTCCACCGAAATATTGAAAACAACTTTCCGTTTCACGATTTCGTGACCGTAATCGTAAGTTTTTATTCTTTTTCAATTTGTAAACTGATTTCTATGAAATAAATTATGGAAAAATTATTTTGAACTATTTGATTACTAATTTTTACTGATTTAATTCTTTTTGGGTGAGTTTTTGGGAGAGAAAATATATTTTCTACCAAAAACATGATTCTTTCCGCAAGATTTCTCCAAAGGCGAATTCTATAACTTAAAATCACAATTTTTATGCATAAACATCATAGGGGGGGGGGGCACGATTGGTGCATGGATGTATTCTAAGCTGATTTTTGATCTGTTTTGATGAAAAATATTGGATTAAATAATATTTCTGCATATTTCTGTGATGACCGAAAAGTTTCGAAAAACAAAGGAATTCAAGGTTTTCATGTTAGAACTTGGAAGTTGGAAAATTTTATTCTTGCATGGTCATATGGCTACCAATTTGTATGAATAAGTATTCTAATATGATATTTGTTTTGTTTAGATGAAAAATAATGATTTGAATCATGTGTCTGTTTATCGCTGAAATGAACGAAATGCGCGGAAAGCGTAGAAACTCATGATTTTCCACCTAAGCCTTTGAACTTAGAATTTTTTTTGTATAAACCCTATCTATGGCTGCCGATTCATGAAGGAATGTGTTCTAAAGTAATATTTTCTATGATTGAATGAAAAATAATGGTTTAAACAACCTGTTTGCATATTTCTGAAATGACTGCAAATTACCAAAAATAAGAAAACTTATGGTTTTGTGTTCTATAATGCAAAAGGTTGAATTTTTATATATTAATAACACCAATAGTGGCTGATTCTTATGAATTTAAGTTCTAAAATGGTTTTTGTTATGTTTACATGAAAAATCTTGATTTAAACCATGTTTTTACATATTTTTGAAATAGACAGAAAGTACGAAAAGACGAAGAACTTGGTTTTTACCTTGATGATGTATTCGGCCTACATGAATCTTTTTGTCCCAATGTTTATAAATTTTATGTGATGCATTTTGATGATTGTTGACATGTATGTTTGTATAACAAATGATAAAATTGCATGTTAAGTTGAAGGTATGATCCTAGATAAGCTTAAATGCATTTTGGTATACTTAAGGTATCTTAACCTTATATTGTGATTAGAATGCAAATATGGTTAAGAAATATGGAACTAGAAGTTATGATGAATTGATGATGACTATATGGTTATGAGTTAATGAAGTGAAAGGGATCATAAGAGTAAGCATGATGCTTGAAAGGATAATTGTTAAGTTGACATGAATGGAAGTGTAAAGTAAACTAAGATAATTGTTAAAGTGAATTGATATTGAGGTAATGATATTGTGATGACCTTAAAAGGTATTGATATGATTATAATGTATTGTCATGAGAGCCTATAAGGCCTAAGTATGCTAGACTTTTAAAGTCAATGTGCTATGTGCAAGTGATGAGTACACCTATGTGTGGACTCTAAGTGTATGTGTATGCTATATATGCATAGGTAGTTATGGGATAGGAGCATCATGAGTAAATAAATACTAAGTATTAAATCAAATATTATGTTAGAGTTTGAAGAGCTTTAGAAGTGCAAAAGTGACTCGTGTACTAGGAGCAAAGGAACCCAAAGGTGAGTAAACATTGTATTTATTCTTCAAGTGTGGGCAAATGCCACGTTCATGTTATAAGGGTGAACAACATTTTGTTGTGTTACAAGAATGTGATATATTGTTATGTGAACTTTGTGATCTTTGAAACTTAAGTTCTTTCTATTCTAAATATTATTACATGATTTCTTTGTCAAGCTTGGGTTGCCAAAGGACATTTGGTCTAAAACTAGTTTGTTATCCATTGAGAACTTCTTGTGATTAACACCCTAACTTGTATTCTTTCTGGAACTACACTATCATTGTATCATTGTTTGAAAGCTAAACTAATATTGTTATTGAAATACATGTTATTGTTGCCTTATGTGATATTGATAATTGTGATTACCATTAGCTCTAGCTATGGTACCTTTTACCCTTTATGCAGAATCCCTGTGCCGATGCGGGTAATCATCAAAACCTGTGCACATGGTCTTAAGCCGATGGATAGGGGTAGTGTATCCACCTCAGCTAGACAGGGGCAGTTCTAGCCATGGGGCCTGATCAACTTCACCCCTTCTATGTGATAGGAGTTGGAATTCGGTATAAGGCCACCTCTCCTCTATGTGTTCGAGTGATAGAGCAATAGCCTTCACTCACTATGTGTTATAAGTGTGATTTTTGCAAACTTGCTAAATTGAACGCTAAATTGCAACTTGATTCATGAATTATAAAATCATGAACTATGTGTATAAGCTATGTGTTTCCTTTCAAAGAAATATGTGATAATGTATGTGCCTTTTTGTTTACTCATTAAGATCATCTATCTCACCCCTTTTTCCTTGTATGGTTCCAAGTGAGCAAGTGTGAGGAGGCAAGGTGATGGCTCAAGCATTCTACTTCACTTAGGGAATTCCTTGTCCAAGTTATCAATAATACTATTTTTATGAAGTCTTGTCATTAGATGCTCCGAGAATGTTGATTGATACTTATTAATACATATTATTTTTCCTTATGGATTTTATATGTAATGATTTATTTTAAATCTTCCACAAATTATGGTATTCATCTAAATGTTTTAATGAGTTAATGAAAGAGGTTTGGTAAGATCCTAGGCATGATTTGTTATATGTAAGTGGATTCTACGGGCGTGGGTGACCTTATGTCTCCCCATGTTCTAGGACCGTCGTATCTCTAAGTTTAGGATGTGACATGCATAAACACAAGGGAGGCTACAAATTTATATATCATTGTGTTCTAAATTGATTTTTGTTGTGTTTAGAAGAAAAATATTAATTTAAACCATATTTTTGAATATTACTATAATGATCGGAAAAGAATGGAAAATAAGAAAGATTCATGGTTTTTATCCTAAAACCTAAAGTTGAAAATTTTCATGTATATAAATATCCATGGGTACCAATTCATAGGTATTAGTGCTCTAAAATGATTTTTTTATTACATTAAAAATCTTGGTTTAAACCTTGCTTTTGCATATTATTGTAATGAACAGAAAGTGCGAAAAGTAAGAAAATTCATGTTTGTCTTTGATGGACATATTCGGCCAACATAGGGATTTTAATCCCAATGTCTATAATTTCTATGTGATATATTTTAATGATTATTGAAATATATACATGAATGGTAAATGATTAAATTGTATGTTCATTGAAGGAATAACTTTAGACAAGTCTAGATACAATTAGGTATACTTAAGGTTTCCTAACCCTATGTTGTGATTAATATATGAATATGATTAAGTAATATGGGAAATATGTTTTATGATGAATTAATAATGAATTAATGATCTTAAATTGACTATGAGGTTGCTTGTATGAATTGGTGATGAGAGATAAGCATGACACTTGAAAGGTTACTTGTTAAGTTGACATTTATGGAAAGTGTTAAGTGTACTAAGTTGAATGTTAAATAGAATTGATATTAAGATCATGATATATTGTGTTTGACTTTAGAAAAATCAAAGTGTGAGTTATAATGTGTTTCCATGTAAGCTATGAAAGCTAAGTGTACAAGACTTTAAAAGTCAATATGTTATGTGCAAGTAATGAGTGCACTTTTAAGTGCAACTCCAACTTTATGTGATGGTTATATGTGCATGGGGTAGTTATGGGATAGGATAGCATGATGATTAAGAAAATGCTAAGTATTAAATTAAATAATATGTTAGAGCTTGAGAAGTAGTAAAAGTTCAAAGGGCTATAAGTACTAGGAGCAAAGGAACTCTAAAGTGAGTAAACATTATATTCATGTTACAAGTACAAGCTATCATGTTATGTGAAACTTTGAGATTCTTGAAACCCAAGTTCCTTTCCATTTTCAAATATGATTATATGATTTCTTTATTATGCTAAGGTTGCCAAAGGACGATTGGTCCAAAACCATTTTAATTATTCAATAATAATAAAGAACCTTTGTAATTATTGCATTACCTTATTTTCTTTATAGAACCACACTATTATTTATATTTTGTTCAATAAGTTAAACTGCTATTGCTATTATGCCATATGTTATTGCTTTCTTAAGTGCTATTGTTATAAATGATTACCATTAGCTTTAGCTATGGTACCCATGAACCTTTTATGCAGAAATCCTTGTGCCGATGCGAGTAATCATTGGAACCTATGCACATAGTCTTAACCTGATGGGTAGGGCATAGTATCCACCTCAACTAGAAGGGGCAGTTCTAGTCATGAGGCCTGATTAATTGGAATTTGGCTTAAGGCCACCTCTCATCAGTATATGCTAGTAAATTCAGCAAGGTCTTCACTCATAAGTAATAAGTGTGATTTCTGCGAACCTTATTACATTGCAAAGTATGAGTCATGAATTACAAATCATGATCTATGAGTTATAAGCTATGAGCCCTTTCCAAGGGATATGTGTTATTGTTTAAGTTATATTATTTACTCATTGAGATCATCTATCTCACCCTTTTTCTTTCTATGGTTCCAGGTGAGCATTATAAAGAGGTAAGGTGATCACTCAAGCAACCTACTTTGCTTAGGAAATTTCCTTGTTAAAGTTTATTACCATGCTATAAGATGATGAGTCTTTAGATGCTCCAGGAGTCCTTATTTTGGGAGTTTATATTCAGAATATATTATTGATTTAATTTATTTGGAGTCTTAATGTTATTTTCATATGGATTATATTTAAAGTATTTTAATACTATGCTTCTGCTAGTCAAAGTTTTCCTTATTATTGGATAACCAAGTTAATGTATGAAGTTTTGATAAGATCCTAGGCAATGTTTATATGTTCATAAGTAGATTCTATAGCATGGATGACCTTATATCTCTCCATGTTCTAGGACTGTCATATCTCTTAAATTGGGGTGTGATAAGGATTAGGATGGATTTTTGATAAAATAAGTGAAAAAGGGAACTAGCTCAACATTTGAGTGGAATCTAGACATTCTGGGCGGAGGATGTGATTGATTCAAAGGGACCACAGGGATGCCTAGGTGATTATTACTACACATTTTTAGGTAAAAATGATTTTGCTAAAAGTGGCGAGACAAAGAACCATAGGGATGTCTAAATGATGGTATCTAAACATTTACAGTGAATTAATTGATAAAGGAAGATGCCCTGTTATCTTTGGGGAGGTTTTTGGTAATTGAGATAAAAGAGATGCCCCTTGACATCTCAGTCAATAATGTTGATGGCCCTAGTCTTGATTTAGAAAGTCTATTTAGTTGATGATCTCAGTCTTTGTTTAGGAAGTTCTTTGGTTGATGATCTCATTCTTGGTTTTGGGAAGTTTGTTTGGTGGATGATCCTAGTCTTGGTTTGAGAAGTCTATTTGGTTAATAATCCCATTCTTGGTTCTAAAAGTCTGATCCCAGTTTTGGTTTAGGAAGTCTATTTAATTGATGATCCTTATATTGGTTTGAGAAGTCTATTTATTTAATGATCCTTGTTTTGGTTTGGGAAGTCCGTTTGGTTGATGATCCTAGTCTTAGTTTGGGAAGTGTGTTTGGTTGATGATCTTTGTTTTGGCTTAAAAGGTTTTCAAAAGATGTTAGTTATGCCGAGGAATCTTAGGCTTCTGAAGGTGAAGAATTGGGCCTTTTGGAAGGCTTGAAAAGACTTTATTAGGATTAAAGGGACTCTAAAAGTCACTCTTATGTCGGTTAGATCTAGAAAGGCATCATTTGACTTTAAAGAGGCACTAGTCAGCTTTAGAAGAGGCTATTAGCTTGGCTTATGTATGATTGTGCATGCTATAGATAGTTGCATATACATATATAATTATGCATAGATGATACATGTTTATGTATGTATATTTCAGGATTCATGGACCTTTTGTTTAACTTCTATGCCATGAATGATTTGTGATGATGTTTGTAATGGATGATTACATGAATGCAAGAAGGTGAATTCATACATTTACTTTGTGGATGCAGTTTTTTTGTGCAACCTTTGTATCCATGGAGCCATGCATTTGTGGACTGAGAAACTCGATAAGGCTAAGGAACTCAACTTGGGTTGGAATGGAATAGGTTGCCATAATGGCATTACGAGGAGTTTGAGTGGATTAAGACTTTTCTAAGGGCTTACTTTAGGTTTTGGGATATGGTGGCCTATGTTATCTATTTTGGTACTACTAAGGAGGATTTGGGTCCCATCTTTAGGAAGTTTAATGCCATGGATTGGATACAACTCGGAGGCAACTCTGGTGGTGCTAGCGTTCAAAGTTTGGGATTTTCTACATTTTTAGGAGTTTTTAAACTTCCCTCAAGATGTTGCAGGCCAGATGGTGGTTGGTGATGGTTAGGTGAATTTGACTGCTGTGATTGATAAGTTCCATGATCTTAGTGACCAAGGAGATATGAGGGGGTAGAGGCTTAGGATGAGGGCCTTAGTTTTCTATTTGAGAGTTAAATATCTGTTTCACGGGTCCATTGATTGGGATGATGCCAGAGTAGCAGGATTGGTATTATAGATGAAACATAGGCATTTTATGGCTAGAGCTATGATGGCGGAGACACTGATAGTCTTGATTACTTTATTTGGGGTATAGAGAGATGGACTATCTCCCCAGTTATTTTCTAGATGAGAAAAAATTGTCTATTCTTACCTTTTTTATCAAATGTGTTCTATAGGCTTTTGATTTTAGATTATCTTGCAGGTGTGGCTGATGGATCATTTTTGAGTGGTGGATTTTACTTTTCAGTCCACATATACTTTATTAAGACTTGGTTAGAGATTAGATAAGATGGTTGCTTATAGGTTGCCTCAAAGGACATAATTTGGCATTGTAGATTGGATTTTTATGATCGAAGGCTGTGGTTATCGAGTGATTTGCTTATTGTGTTTAGTTTGAATGACCTTCTACCAAGGGATAAGAGTTTTGAGGTAGACTCAAGATGTGCCACTAGTTATTCCCTTTTTAGAGTCTGCTCGGATCACAGCTTCCATTACTGAAGTTATCGAGGTGGTTAGGTGAAAGAGTTATCATGTTGTTCATTATAGGATTTCATTTAGGATCATAAAGGGTAATGCAGTTGAGGAGGGAGAGATAGCAAGAATGACAATAGAGACAGAGGGGTTACTGGCCTATGAAGAAGACTGAAAAGTCAACTGTAAGTTGAATTGGTGACTCAAAATGTGGTGATGGTGACAGAAGAGACTTTGACTGTAGTAAGGAGATAAGGTGACATTATAGTGGTGGTTTAGAGAAGGATTGCTATAATTAAGGTAGAAACGGGTACTGCAGTTTCTAAACTACAAAAGAGGAGTTTTGTGAGTAGTTTTAGAATTATTGTTACTCAATAGAGGGTTCTTGATTTTGCTAGTAATTCTATTGCTATAGTAAGGACTAGCAGGAGTGTGACCATTGAGGAGATTATGGCAGACTCTGATTTTGACAAGGACACGAGTGATGTGCACCTTATTGACTAGATTATGACTTACGACATGACCTTTTTTGCTTTTTATTTAGGATTCTTATATGTTGACAAGACTATACGATAAAGGATAAGTTATAAATGACATTGGAAGGCACTATCCTTTTGTTATGATGATGGATTTTATTTTGTAAAATTTGATCACCATTAAATGAGACATCTTTTATTTTTGCTCTAATTTCTGCCTAAGTTACCCTTTTGGATTTTCAACTTAGCAAGTTCTTTCTATTAATTTTTCTTTTTTCTTTTTCTTTTTCTTTTTCTTCTTCTTCTTCTTCCTCTCTCTCTCTCTCTCTCTCTCTCTCTCTCTCTCTCTCTCTTTGTTTAGGCAAAAGAAATTAAGTAAATGATATATTAGGCATAGAGAAAATGAGAATATGATGCAAATAAAATATTTTGTATTATAATTTGGATCGCACCCAAGCTGAGTTGCCTACATATCCCTTACAATCATTATTCTTTCATTAACTTTTGTAGGGAGAATTACACCCATGTAGTTCTAATTACATATGCATGAAAACATAAATGAAATGTAGATGTCATCTTTAGATGAAGTATCGCTTCGATTAATTTAACTTGCAAGGTGATAGCAATATGTGCCCTAGGAGCCATATAATAGTTATGAAATAGTAGATTTTAATTCCAAATGGCACGATAATATACTCATAATGTGAAAAGGATTTCATATTATTGGATATAGTTCTTAAGTATTTGTAAAAGGATCTATTCTCAAGTGTTGAGAATATGGGAGACAGATCGCTCTTGTACAAATATTTTAAATATGTTCATGGTCATAGGATTAATGATTGGGCATCATTAATTTCGGAAGACCATCACCTCTATTTGTTTTCTATAATCAATATGTGGTATGGATGATTATGGAGGTAGTGAGTCTCATGCTGCTTCACATGTGATGTCGATACAAACACGTGGATATTCATAGGATGAATAGTCAAACTATGATTTTAGATGATAATAATATAGGGTTTTACTACTTATCAATTATTTATCATCTAGGTCATAATAGTGCATATAATCCTTTGACTTGAGGGATACTATATCTCATATATAGGAAGTTAGGATTTATTGTTGCTTACATAGACATACTATTCATGTACGAATATATGGCATGTGATGGTTCTAATTTGTTATGTATGGAGGTAAGTGATCGCCAAGATAGAATTCATTACCTCAAGCAAACGAGGTTAAGATCCTATGCTATATGGTTATTCTTTATATTTAAGTTCTTGGCCAAGATAGTGAGATTTACTAAAAAGAGTTTCTAGTAAGAATCTAACATTATCAAGAATTAGAATCGAGATAAGGACATAGAATCGAGGCATATTAGGGTTTGAAATAAACCATTACCTTAGCCAAGATTGAGATCTTTAATGAAGGGATTCTAGTGCATCCTAAGCCTTATAGGTAAATAATACCATCATTTCAAGCTCAGACTCCATACCACCATTTCCTTGGCAAAATCTCATCATGGGCAAAACCAAAAATCCTAAGTCTCTCAAGACTCATCATCTTTGAATCTAGTCAAGGAATATCTCCCAAAACCTATCATCCTCAAATTGACTAAGAAGGACTCGAATTAGTCAAGGCCCATCTCATGCCTCTTTAGCAAACATCTCATTATCCTTGAAATCAAAGTCTTTTAAGGCTTACAAACTACTCTAATGCAACCAGGTCAAAGGGCAAATCCTTAACCATGAGCATCCGATTTATAACCAAAAGCCTTTGTCACGAAGCACAAACCAAGAAGCCTTCATTATGAAGCCCCTAGCCAAAGCCAACCATCCGAAGCACCCTTGTAAAAAAGTATCCTCAACACTTAGAAGCCTTCACTAAGAAGCCTAGTCTAAAAAGCCTTCACTATGAAGCATAAAACTGAAAACCTTCACCATGAAGCCCATTGCCAAAAGGCCTTCATTTATAAAGCCTAAGATCTCCTCTAAAGCAAAATCTAACTGAACCTTCTAAATTGATTACCTAGCCTGACCTTTCCTCTAAGCCAAAAGTAGCGCCTCAGGTTTAGCATCCCAGCTTGATCTCTCAGACATAGTCCTAAGGTAAAATCTGACCAAGCCTTTCGAATGAACTCACTAGAAAGTCATAACTTGATCGAGCATCTAATCCAATCTCTTATAAAACCAAACCAGACTGAGCTTCCAAATGACCCTAGTTAAGGCCAAACCTGACCTAGCATTCTAAGATGATCTCCTCTAAAGCCAAACCAGAAGGTCATAACTGACCAAGCCAATTACTAGACCTAACCAAAGACTCCAATATGAACTTCTTTGGAGACAAGCCCAACAAATTGATCTTTCCCAAAACTTGACCTAGCCTTTCTACCTAATCATTTCCAAGGACTTGACCCTCCTGATCAAGCTTTCCAATTCAGCCTCAAATCAAACCTTCTCCTAAGCAGAACCCACCTAAGCCTAACCAGACCTCTTCCAGCAATACCTGGCTTAACCTCCCAAAGTGACTTCTTCCTAAACTGAATAGTCGAAAATTAAATACCATGCTACCTTCTAAAGTGGGGGCATCTTTCTCCCAAAAGCATAGCACTCTCCAACCAAACTGACCATTCACAAGTTCAAGGTATCTAATTATTGTATAGTCAGATGCATTTCATAATAGAATAAGTTATAAGCTAAACTTCTAAATCAAAATGGATCATCTTTTGCCGATTCCTACCAGACAATATCATCTTTTTGTTAATTCCTATTAGATAGGGTTATCATTATTACCAAAAATGTCTCAAAACTAACTGGACATTGAGCTGGACTTTCCAAAATAGATCAAAATCATTACTTTTATAAGATTTCATCAAATCTTCTAAATTCTCTAAACATTAAGGCCCAATAGATAGCCTTGATTTAAATTCTTTAAACATTAAGGCCTAATAGATAGCCTTGATTTAAATTCTCTAAACATTAAGGTTGAATAGATAGCCTTAATTGAGATTTACCTAACATTAAGGCTAAACAGATAGCCTTAATTGAGATTTACCTAACATTAACGCCAGACAGATAGCCTTGATTAAGATTTACCCAACATTAAGGCCGGACAGATAGCCTTGATTTAAATTCTCTAACATTAAGGCCGAATAGATAGCCTTGATTGAGATTTTCCCCAAATCATTTTTACTTCTAAGGCTGAACAGGTAGCTTTGATTAAGATTTTCCCAAATCATCTTTATCTCTAACATTAAGCCTAGACATATAGCCTTGATTTAAATTCTCTAAAATAAGGCTGGACAAATAGCCTTGATTGAGATTTTTCCCAAAACATCTTTTTACCTTCTAACATTAAGGCCAAACATATAGCCTTGATTGAGATTTTCCCATATCATCTTTACCTTCTAACATTAAGGCTGAACAAATTAGCCTTAATTGAAATTCACTAAGACCATTCTCGCATCCATTGTCAAAGCCGAACTGATAGCTATTAACAAAACCTCTTTTTACCCTTAAATGTCTAGCAATGATCACCTAAACATCTATATGGTTCCTACCCCTACCCTTTTATCAAAATTCTTTTGAAACTTCACCCATAAATGTTTAGTAATGATCACCTAAACATTCCTATTATTCCTTTTTCCATCTATCCTTTACTTATAAAGATCAACCATGTCTTTCACCCAAGCATGTCTTAATCTTGACTTAAATATCCCTTTGGTTCTTTTTTTTTCCATCCTTGGGTTCACTATCATCATAATCACCTTTTGACAAGACAATTCTAATGAGGGGGTAGCTATGAACCCTCAAATTTTCACATCTAGACAATTGGCACTTGATTACAAACTTGTAAAATCAAATCAGGCTTAAATCATATCAGAAATGGTCGAGAATAGAGTAAAAAATGGTGTATGACCAAGAGGGACCGCACAGGGTAGTTTGTGATCGCACAAAACCTATGCAGAACTGCATAGAGCCTATATGGAATCGCAAAGGCCCTGTGCAGAACTGCATTGGTCTTGTGCTATTATCATTTGCTGCATGCATTCCGTGTGGTCTAGAAGCCTCCATGTATTGTTCCTGAAGCCTCCTAAGCAATTTTATGCCTTGGGAAATGAATCCCACATCAAAAGTTCATCGTTTTTGCTCCTAACTCTCTCCTTACAAAGGCTACACCTCTCTACCTCATTTTGACACTCAGAATTGCTTAATCAAACTAATTGATTTCAAAGCAATCAATATTTTTTAAAAGTTTGGTCCAAAAGGAATGAACTTTTAGTTTAAAATTTTATCTTATTTTGTTTATTTGGGTGGTCCTTTCGAGGTAGCTCTCCTTAAAGTAGTCCGAAGCGGTCCCAATAATGCCATCTGAATCTCTGTTTGAAGGTTGTCATTCCGCAGAGCCAAGAAGGTGGAATTGCAATCTGGCAGTCCACTTCATTTGCCATACGTCCCTAAGTTTAGTCCTCGTAAGTTATTTATTTTATTTTATTATTTTATTGTTTTCTTATTTTGTTTTGTTTTTATTTTTATTTTTACTTTTGCTTATTTGTTTTGTTATCTTTTCCTTAGGATTGCTTAGATTGTTCTTTTTGTTTATTATTTTTTTTGCATGTTTTATCATTTCTTTCATTATTTTGATCCATGTTGATTATAATCTAATTTAATTAACTAGGTAAATGATATGAATTGATGCATCGACTTGTTAATTAAAACCTGACCTAATTAACAACTTGGTAATCAATCAACCTGATTTAATAAATAAACCCCCCTTTCAATCAATGAATTGAAACATGATAAAATGGCTAAGCTAAACTAATCCCTTCGCAAGAAGGGTGAACTACGTGGATTTTGATTCCCATTCAAAGGGATACGTAGGCTTGCTTGTTTAAACATCAAATCCAATTTAAATAAGAAATATTCCTTCTCTTGTATATTCTTTTATGAATTAGTTCTTTTTCTTTATGCTATTTGTTTTTAGTTTGTTTTCTATATTATGATTTTGGCTTTATTTCTCTTTTTCTTTATTTATTGCTTTGGAATTATTTTGGGGATTGTGTGACTTCCATAGAACCCATAAAGGCTAGAGAAAGTATCCCCTATTTTGGTTTTGAATTGTAAATTAATTCCTTTACTTTATTTCTTTACTTTTCCACTTAGAATGAATGTTTATCTATTTGTTTATTCATGCTTTATATAATTGTTCATGCATTATTTGTTTATTCATGCATTATATAATTGTTTATGCATTATGTAAATTGTTCATGAAATTTATTTTAAGTCATTTTGTATTAAATTTGTCAAACTAATTTTCTTAAAATAAACTGAAAACCTAGTCCCTGAATACTCTTTGGTTTCGAGGTTAGTGATCTTTTCTTTTGGGATATTAATTAGAGTCAACTTGGGTTTTTCCCTTAATCTTTTTCCCAAATAAAATAAAATTAAAGTGGCAACTCTTTTTAAAAATCAACCAATCTAAATCTGAGGGTTCTATCATGAGTTCAAACCCAAATGAGCATATCGATCCTATTTAAAGGATCAGATTGGTGCTCGGGTGAGGCCTCACACTTGTGCACACGATTTTAACCTAATGGATAGGGGTAGTGTATCCATTTTAGCTAGAAGGGGCAGTTTTAGTCATGGGGCATGATCAGCTTCACACTTCTCTATATGATAGCAGTTGGAATTTGATTTAATGCCACCTCTCCTTTATTTGTTCGAGGGATTATAGCAATAGCCTTCGCTCTATATGTTATATGTTATAAGTGTGATTTCTACAACCCTTGCTAAATTACAAACTGTAATTCATGAATTGTAAAACATGAACTATGTGTTATAAGCTAGGTTTCCTTCTTAGGAAGGGATATATGTTATTGTATGTGCCATATTGTTTACTCATTGAGATCATCCATCTCACCCCTTTTCCTTGTGTGGTTCCAGGTGAGCAGTTGAGGAGGCAAAGTGATGGTTCAAGCATCCCACTTTGCTTAGGGAATTCCTTGTCCAAGTTAACTAGTTTAATGTGTCACGAAGAGTTATCCTTAGACGGTCTGGGAATATTTATTTTTGGATGTTTATTTTGAAATTTTATTCATCGAGGCTTTAGTTAGATTCTAAATATTATTTTCTTATGGATTGTATTTGAGGTATATTTTTTTTATTCTTTCGCAACTAAAGATTTTCTTATAAATGGCTTAATTGGGTTATTACATGGGGTTTTAGTATGATCTTAGGCATGATTTTTATATGTATAAGTAAGTTCTATGGGTATGGGTGATCTTATGTCTCCCTATATTTTAGGACCATTATGTCTCTAAAATTGGGATGTGACAACAAAGGCCATTACCAAGAAGAGCTCTTTATGGCAATGGAATGATTTTTAATCAATGTTGTCATTATGATTCAATGTCTCATTTGAGATGAAAATGACAACTTTAGAAGAAATAATATTTTCGTAGAAGCGGAATGCTTCCCACATATATAAATTCAAGAGTGGCAGGCTAAGCCTTGCTTATTCATATGTATCACATTCTACAAGACTGATAAGATCTTATAGTTAGGCATTCCCCCAATAGAGGTTGGGTATTCTTGCCCTACCTGTAGGCTTATATCAAATGAACATGGTCTAATGTATTTCCCCACATCAGAAGGGTATTTCTACTTATCGATAGGAACCAAAAGGAAAGTTCATATAAGATTCATAGTAAGGAATTCAATGATCACATTATGAATTCAACATGATAGGTTCACAATAGTCAAATGTCATCAACAAGCATCATATCAAATGGTAATTCGAGCTCATCAAGCAATTAGAAAATTTTAATGATTATGGTTTGACCAATAAAAGTTCAAAGCAAATGGCACAAAGTCATATTATATTGTTAAGTACTCACCTTAGACTCCTTTGCTCCTATTTACATTTAACTTTGATGCGAGTGGTGCTCCTTGCACACTTGGATAGTGTCCTTGTCCTTGCCTTTAGATTCTACACATTTGCATTTCAATTACACATCAATTACTTCCTTGTTAGGACATTAGTTTAAATTTAGCTTATCTTATTTGTTGTAGTACTAACTTGTTACTTTTGAAGTCATGACACACTATACATATACTTGTTACTAATTTTTAACACTTTCCCTTAGCTATCTTTCAAATAGCCAAAAGTATTCACTTAAGGCAAGACAATTCCTTTCCTCCCAATTTCACATTTCAACTTTGAGCGCAATCAATTTAAATAATTTATAATATTCAATGGAATTAATTCTACTTTCACCATCAAATTCCATAAATAAACTTCGTCTATTAACTTTGGGGAAAAACACTTCTGTTACTTGAATTTCAAAACTAATGTTATACAAATCATGTTACACCATTCTTAAGCTTAATCCTCCCTTCAATTTCATGCATTCAAGTTTAATTCTCAAAATTCCCAATTTTTCCGTAAACCCTAGAATTTGGGGAAAACTATTAATTCCTCATCCAATCTTCAAATTGATCATGGAATTATGAAATTAGCATAACATACCTATATGATCATTCAATTGCCAATATCTAGCATTAGAACATCAATTTCCCCTTTTAGACTAATTTCATGCTACTAAGCCTTTCAAGTCTTGAATCAAGCTTTCCTAATTCATTTTAACACTTCTAAATCATTGTTCTTCATCTAAAAAAGCCATAAATGTATTCATTTATAACTTAGAACACCTCCTTGATCATTTCCTAGTATTGGCTGAAATTTATATCTAGTGTAAAAGAGGCTTTATGCAATCAAGATACTAAAATCAATCTTAGAACATAAATAATAGGAGATGGACATGATTCCTTACCTTGGTTAGCTTTAATTTGTTAAGGTCTTTATTGCTATTAGTGTAGAAAGAGAGCTTCTATTTGTTATGGTGGAATTTTGGTGTAGAGATAGGAAAAATGATGTTTACAACATAAAATTTGCATATATATATGATGGGTTGGATGGTGAAGATTTAATCAAGCTTGATCTAATGGCTAAGATTTAATCTTGATGGATGGCTAGGATTTTCTCTAGAATTGTGATGTTCATCATATGGTTTTGGAAGCAGCAAAAATGAATATAGACTTTGGTGTGGATGAAAGGGGATTTCAAGTTAGAAAAGGAATTAACTCAATAAAAAATGGTGGCTAGCTTTTCCAATGTCAAACTTAACCTTGGTTAGCTATTTCTAACTCTAGTTAAGTGTCTGCTCATCCATCCTTAGGCCTTGTGGGCTGTCCATTCTATGGGCTTGGACTGTTAAGTCCAAAAGCCCATTAATGAATCCATATATGCACATTTCAAGCTTGGTACTTAATACATTGCCATTTCACTTCTTTCACATTAATACACATAATTCTACCTTCTAATATCACTACACACACTAGACATTGCTAGATAAATCTTGTTCGCTCTATTGTATACATTTCCTAGCATTTTGTTAGCATTTTTCATTTATGTAAGTCATATAGACTCACTTGGTCAAACTAAGTTTGACTTTCATTGTACCATTGCAACTTTGATTAAATTCAACTTCTTATATCACTATTATCATCCCCCAATATCTTAGGAGATGTCAATGCCCATTCATTAGTCCTTTAGATTCACATTTCAAATGAAATATTAACATAGTCCCATGAAGTTAAACTATGTTTGACTTCCATTTTATCATAAAAGTACTTATCAAAATCAATTACATTCCTTACTCATTATCACATTATTCATTTAGAATTTACCTTTTATGATATTTTTATGGTTCTTAGTGTGGTAGGAAGGCTTTGAATGGTACGGTATATGGACATTATAGTGCCTCCATTGCTAACTCTAATAGGTTAAGGAAACCTTAGATATTATAAGGGGGTGATTTGTATGTTAATGTGTTCTAAATTGATTTTTATTATGTTTAGATGAAAAATATTGGTTTAAATCATGTGTTTGTATATTACTGTAATGATCAGAAAGTGCGAAAAGTAAGAAAATCTATGGTTTTCCATGGTGTGTGCATTCGGCCTACCTTGGGATTTTGATACCAAAGTCTATAATTTTTGTAATATATATTTTAATAATTGTTGACATGTATATATGGATGATACATGATTTAATTGCATGATGGTTGAAGGAGTAACTCTAGACAAAGCCTAGAGAGGTTTGGCCTATACTAGGGTTTCTAAACCCTAACTACCATGTTTGATGAGCATGTATATGATTAAGTGACATGTGAATTAGGCCTTATGATGTGTTATCCTAAATTAACTATGAGATTAATTGTATGATTTGGTCAAAGAAGACAAGTAAGAAACTTTTAAGGTTACTTGTTAAATTAATATATATATAGAAAGTGTTAAGTGTACCAAGTTGGATGTTAGAATGAATTGATATTAAGATTATGTTTTATTGTGTTTGACTTTAGAAAAGTCTTGGTATGAGTTATTATTTAATCTCATGTGAGCTTAAGAAGGCAAAGTATGCAAGACATAAAATTTAACATGTTATGTGCATGTGATGAGTGCACTTCTAAGTGCAACTCCAAGTATATATGAATGATATATGTGCATGGGGTAGTTATGGGATAGGATAGCATGATGTTAAGCAAATGCTAAGTATTGAATTATAATGAATGTTAGAGCTTGAGGATTATTAGAAGTTTAAGGGCTACAAGCACTAGGAGCTAAGGGACCATAAGGTGAGTAAACATTATGTTCATGTTTCAAGTATAAGTTATCATGATATGTGAACCTTTGAGATTTTTGAAACCCAGTTCCTTTATATTATCAATTATAAATATATGATTTCTTTGTTAAGCTTAGGTTGCTGTTTGTGGCATATTTGCATGTTTTTATTCGTATTAAATTAGGCATTTTGTGTTTAATTCATGTCATATAAGTTAGATTGTGTTATTTTATTCCCTTTTTTAGGTTTGAGGAAGGTTAGTCTTGTTTTGTAGAAATTTGGAGTGAAAATAGAAAATTCGATGAAATGTCACACAGCATGGCAGGAGGAACAGCCTTGGCGGCAGCAGCATGCCCCAAGCACATGCAACAATGCCTAGCGAGCTGCAGCAGCTTGCTACCTATCACTTGCCTTCCCTAGCACCTCGCTGAGAACTCCAGCATTGCATAGCAGCTTGTAGTATGCTATCTTTGCTCGCCCCAGTGCACTGCAGCATCACCTCTGAGAAGATTTATAAGATTATCTGAGATTTTGTAGGATTTTCAACCTTAAATTATTTTAGGAAAGTAGGAACAAAAGAAGAAGTTTGGTTGATTTAAACAAGGCTATTTGAAGGAAGAGGAGTATCTAAATTTTGGGAAGTATAGTATCTTCTCTTCCAGTTTTCTGTTTTCTTAATTTTAGTTTTTAGATTTCAACAAGTAGATTATAATTTTGTTATTGGGGAATTCATTTGTGAAGATTCAAGAGATTAAATCGAATAAAATGGATTAATCAACGTGGTTTATTTCTTATTTCTTTAATATAATTATTTTTGGGGATTATTGAATTGATAAATTGATTCAATGAATTATTATGGTTATAATAAAATTATGATGAATTCTTTATTTTCCATGAGCTAATTTCATCTTTGTCTAGGGTTTATATGATGTGTTCATGATATGGAATTGAATATAATCTCATTTAATTATTTTTGTTATCCCTAATTGAATTGATTGATTGTTATTGAACAATTGCTTAGCTACCAATTGTTTGACTTAGGTTTTGAACGAAGGAACAATATTTGAAGTTTAATTCTGGATTTCATTCCTTTAGGATCTTAAAACAAATTAGAAATATAAGTTTTAAGATTAGGTTTTAGTTTTTGATATATGATTTGATAGAATGATTTCTATGAATGTGATTACTAATAGATTGATTTTTATTCTTTGAATTGTTAGAAACTAAGGCTTTAGAATAATCAATTGGGTATATTCATGAACATATAGGATTGATAAACTAAATACAAACCCTAGGCATCATTCATTCATTGTTTTAAAACCTATTGCATTTTAATCTACATTTTCTTTTAATTTCCTATTTTGTAATTATTTCTTTTCAAATCATTCAAATTCTTTTCATTTAATTTGCCTTAAATCGAGACAAATTATTTTCATTTGTAATTCCTTGAGAGATACGATCTTGGGTGCTTCTGATATACTATAATTGCCTTGTATGCTTGCGGATCACTTTTGGATAGTATATTTTGTGGCAAATAAGTTTTTGGCACCATTGCTGGGGAGTTGCAAAGAGAATATGTTTGTTTCATTGTAATTGTTTTTTTTTTCTAGTTTTTATTTACATTAGTTTTTTGAGATTTTTATGCAAGGGAGAAAATCTTTGGAAGAAAAGGTTGCCCCTTTTATTGATAACATTCACAGGCTAGGTGGAGAAAGAAGAGGACTGGAGCCAAACAGGGAATAGGTTGATCCACTAGATCCCGAGAATTTAAGGATAGAAGATCAAGAGGCACAACAAGACATCATGGCACAAGAAAGAAGGCCCATGAAGGATTATGCTAGGCCAATCATGGGCACTGTAACATCCTGCATTAGAGTTAATATGGCTACCAGAAATTATGAGTTAAAGAACATCCACTACAACATGCTTCCATCCTCTTACGGAGTGCCAAATGAAGATCCCCTCAATTTATCAGGGAATTCTACACCACCATACATACATTTCCTTTACAGGGTCTAGCTGAAGATTAGTTGAGAGTGAGATGCTTTCCTTACATCTTGAAAGACAAAGGTAAATCTTGGTTGATGACTACAACAACCCATATCCACCTTACGAGTTTTAGTGACAAATTATTTGAATTTAGGTTATTTGTGACAAATTGTGTGACTATGTAAAAATTTGTGTGACATGATTTATGGGTTTGAGGCATGTTAAATTAATTTTAATATGCCTAATATGAATTATCATTGTGAAATAAATGATTTAAATAAATTTTATTAACATGAAATAATTTATTTTTTGTAAAATGAATTTTCATGTAAAAAGGCGATTTTTAAGCATAAAATAATTTTATGAGTATTTTTAAATAATTTTTCAATAAATTTTTTGGGGGAATTTTAATGAAAATAATAAGAAAAATATTTTATTTTTAATTACCTATATCAGCCCTAAATTAAATAAAAAACCCAAATACCTAAAAGCCCACTACACCAAAACACTCCTAACCTAGCTTATTAAGGGTAAACTTGGAAATTGCACCCCAAACCCTAATATATAATGAAAATTTTGGCTAGCAACCATCACTCCATTTTTCTGTATCTTGATAGAAATATTCTCCCAAAATATTTCTCTTTACTGTAATTAAGAAAACACCTTTCAATTTTGTGATTTCTTGCCCGTTTTCGTAAGTTTTTATTCTCTTTCAATTTCTTAACTAATTTCTATGAAATAAATTATGGAAAAATTATTTTGACCTATTCATTTACTAATTTTTATAGATTTAATTATGTTTGGGTGAGTTTTTGAGAGAAATTTAATTCTCTACCGAAAACACAAATCTTTCCGCGAAATTTCTCCAAAGGTGAATCCTGTAACTTAAAATTACAATTTTTATGCGTGAATGATACAAGGGGGGGGGGGGTGGTGATTCCTGAATGAATGATTTATAAACTGATTTTTGATGTGTTTTGATAAAAAATATTGGATTAAATTATATTTCTGCATATTATTGGAATGACTGAAAAGTTTCAGAAAATAAGGAAATTCAAGGTTTTCGTTCTAGAACTGAAAAGTTGGAAAATCCTATGGTTTGATAAGTCTATGGTTGCCAAATTGTGATGTTTAACATTCTAAAATGGTATTTGTTTTGTTTGGATGAAAAATAATGATTTAAATCATGTGTTTAAATATTATTGTAATGAACGGAAGGTGCAAAAAGCACGGAAACTCATGATTTTCACCCTAAGCCTTAAAACTTGGAATTTTCTTGTATAATTATTATTCATGGCTGATGATTTGTACCTATTGATGTTTTAAACTAATATTTGTTGTGATTGAATGAAAAATAATGGTTTAAACCACATGTTTACATATTGCTATAATGACCAGAAAGTATCAAAAACAAGAGAACTCATGGTTTTTCATCCTAAAACTTAAAGTTGGAAATTTTCATGCATGTGAATGTATATGTGGGCCAATTTCTACAAATCTATGTTTTAAAATGATTTTGTTGTGTTTACATGAAAAATCTTGGTTCAAACCATGTTTTTACATATTACTATAATAGATGGAAAGGGCGAAAAATAAGAAAATTTAGTTTTTACATTTGAATAGGGCATTTGGCCTACATTGATATTTTTATCCCAATGTCTATAATTTTTATGCAGTGTATTTTGATGATAATTAACATGTATTTATGTATAATAAATGATAAAATTGCATATTAGTTGAAGGAATGACCCTAGACAAGCCTAGAGGCACTTTGGTGTACTTAAGGTATCTTAACCTTATATTATGATTAGAATGTGAATGTGATTGGGAAATATGGAACTAGATGTTATGATGACTTGATAATGAATAAATGGTCTTTAGTTGATGAAGTTATTGATTGAATGAATGGATCATAAGAGTTAAGCATGATACTTGAAAGGTTATTTGTTAAGTTGACATGTGTGGATGTGTTAAGTATACTAAGATGATTGTTAAAAAGAATTGATATTAAGATAATGACATTATGATGACCTTAGAAAGGTATTAACATGATTGTGATGTGTTTTCATTTGGGCCAATAAAGACTAAGTGTACGAGACTTTTAAGTCAAAATGTTATGTGCAAGTGATGGGGTGCACTTATATGTGCAACTCTAAGTATATGTGAATGTTCTATATGCATGGGGTAGATATCGGATAGGATAACATCACGACTAAATAAATACTAAGTATTAAATTAAATATTATGTTAGTGTTTGAAGAGATTTAGAAGTTCAAAAGGGCTACGTATACTAGGAGCAAAGGAACCACAAGGTAAGTAAACTCTATATTTCTACTTCTTATGTGAGTAAACACTGCATTCATATTTTAAGTATAAGTAACAATATGTTTTGTTGCAAATATGTGATATCATGTTATTTGAGCCTTTGACATTCTTGAAACCCAAGTTCTTTCTATTCTAAAATGAAACTCTATGATTTCCTTATTAAACTTCGGTTGCCAAAGGACAATTGGTCCAAAAACATTTTGATTATCCAATGATAATACCTTTATGATTATTTCCCTAACTTACATTCTTTCTAAAACTACACTATCCTTGTATCTTTTGTTCAAAATTTAAATGGCCATTGTTATTGTGATACATGTTATTTTTGCCTTAAATATTATTGTTATATGTGAATACCAATAGCCCTAGATATGGTACCTTTAACCCTTAATGCAGAAGTCTTCATACCGATACGAGTAATCATCGGTTATATGATCCTCATGCTAATGCGAGCAATCATCGGCTATGTGATCCTCATACTTATGTAAGTAATTATCAGCTATGTGTTCAAGTGATTATGGCAACAGCTTTCACTCTATGTGTTCAGGTGATTATGGTAATAGTCTTCACTCTATGTGTTTGGGTGATTATGGCAATAACCTTCACTCTATGTTTTATGTGTTATAAATGTGATTTCTGCAAACTTGCTAAATTAGACCCTTGATAAACTACAACCTTATTCATGAATTGTAAATCATGAACTACATGTATAAGCTTTGAGTTTCTTCTTCAAAGGAATATATATTAATGTATGTGTTTAATTGTTTAGTCATTGAGATCATCTATCTCACTCCTCTTTCCTTGTGTGGTTCTAGATGAGCAAATGTGAGGAGGTAAGGCAATGGCTCAAGCATTCTACTTCACTTGGGAAATTCCTTGTCAAAGTCATTAATAATACCATGTTTGAGGTGTTGTCATTAGATGCTCTAGGAATATTTATTTTTGATGTTTATTTTGAGATGTTATTATTTCTTAAGCTTCTAAGTGAATTATGAATATTATTTTCCTTATGGATTATATTTAAAGTGTCTAATTACTGTCTTCCACAAGTAAAGGTTTTCATATAATGTTTTAAATGAGTTAATGCATTGGTTTTAGTATGATCTTGGGCATGATTTGTGTATGTATAAGTGGGTTCTATGGGCATGGGTGACCTTATGTCTCCCCATGTTCTAGGACCATCATGTCTCTGAAAATGAGATTTGACAAAGTTGGTATCAGAGTCATAGTTTTTTTTTTAATAGTCTAGTTAGACTTGTCTATTTATTGGGTTAAATAAGTATAATCTTGGAGTATAGGAATTTTCTTGTCATGTCATTTGCAATCTATCGCTAGCATAGTTTCGCGAAATCCTAGTAGGTTTTAGTAATCTTTATTATTGTTGTGCGCCTTCTAATTTTCTCTTTAGATGACCAAGAAGATTACCCTTGCTAGAGGACCGTGACTTAGAGCACTATGTGTGGCATGCATGAGGACATGGAGAGAGATATTTGAGAAGGATGTGCCTATGATCCACCAGAGAAAGAAGACTTCTATGATGCGAATGATGTTAATTGATTGCCTAGCTATTTGGTATGCATTGATTTCTTTTATTGCCTATGACAGGATTGACTTATTTATGATAAGGAAATCTATAATGCTATAAGTTATATACTACATGATTGTGATATATGATACATGCCTTGATAGATGCTCTGCGATATATGCTCTATGATATATGCTATGTGATAAGTGATATATGATATGTGCCTTGTGATATGATTTGATAAGTGCTTATGTTGAATACATGGTAAATACTATAGTATGATAATGGGGTGGTTAGATGGGTTAGAAGGGAGTTAATACTAAATTCCCATATTGTGATAGTAGAATACCTCCCAAGAAAAAGGTCTGCACAGTTGCCCAACCTGTTAGGGCTAGTGAGAATGTGATATCGGACACTGCTACAAATGCTGCTGCTGCACCTATGGCGTGAAAAGAGAGATCTAATTCAGGGGCACCAACCATGGGTTCTAGTAAGCAAGCATTCTCGCAAGAGGTGCAAGCTATGTGCAAGGAAATGAGAAACTTGTGCAAGAAATTGGAAGAGCTGCGAGCTCAAAGGTGGGAATACCACCAACACAAGAGAGGAATGGAGTTTCACCTCCTGTGATAGTGGCACCTACATAGATGGAAAGGAAGCGGCTACCTGATGAAGGGATGATCATTTTAGAATTCAAGAAGTTATAGCCACCTACCTTCTGTGGTGAGGAGGTTGATGACCCACATGAGTTCTTAGATGAGGTGGACAAGCTAGTTCGTTGATTATCTTACTTAGATGCCCAAGTGATTGAGTTAGTAGGACTCCAACTTAAGAAGGAGGCTTAGCACTAGTATGAGAGAAATATCAAGGAACAATCTTATGGACCTAACCCACCCACGTGGGTAGAATTTAAGCAAAAGGTGATGGATCAATTCTTGCCTGAAGGCAAAAGGCAAGATAAAGCGCTGCAGTTCGAACGGCTAAAGTAGAAGCCTAAAATGTTGGCATCAGAATATGCTAAGGAGTTCAATTTATAGGTTTGCTATCAACATTGTTCCTACTGAAGCTAGTCCTGTCAACCGCTTTCTAAGAGGGTTGATCACACTACTATTCAACTTATTGGCAGCAACTGAATTCTTGACCTTAGCTATGTTGATAGATAAGGCCAAGATAATGGAAAAGAGATATAAAGCCAAGAGACGCGAGCATGTTGAACATGAACAAAAGGGTAAGCATAAGGAAAAAGATCATAGAGGCCAACATAGAGAAGCAGGAGGAGGTCCAGCAAAGGAATCTTTGCCTAGGACTTACGGCCATTGTGGCAAGAAGCATTTTGGAGTTTGCCAAAAAGTCTCTGGCGCATGTTTGAAATGTGGACAAAATGGTCACTTCATCAAGGACTACCCACAGATGAGAGATTTAGGAAATGTGGCCTCAACACCTCCACCACCTATACCATCTCAACCTCAAGAGCAAGGAGCAAAGGATAAGAGACACAACTGAGACTCCCTTTAGTAGTAGGTAACTATTAGACTAGTGGCATAGGACTTATATGACATGAATGATATTATATGACTAATTAGCTAGTTAGCTTGTGTTTGATCTTCTATTGCTTAAGAGAGGATTGACTTTAAACAAGATAGAAGAGCTCATTATGTTATAGGTCATGTGTTATATGATTAGGATACATCGTACATGTTATGATATATGATATATGCTATGTGATATGTGTTTTATAATGTGATATTATATGACGGGTGCTCATGTTAAAGGCATGCTAAGTACAATAATTTGATAGTGGGGTTAAGTGGATTAGAAGGAGAAGTAGACTAAGTTTTGATCCAATTTAGATTAATGACTGATAGGTATAATGTTATGAAGTATGAAATGCTTATATGTAACAATGGTTTAATATAAGAAATATATGGAGTTATTAAATGAGAATTGTGATTAAGGCCAAAAGAAGAAAATTGATATTTAGTAATGATCAGTAGGAGAATGAAATAAATCAGTTACATTATATATACATGAGTTTACAATATGAGGTAGGTGAAGCATATGTTTAAATATTGTGAGGTAGACATTGATGGATGGAAACTTCCTATGGGGTTGTTAGAACTTGGTGTCCTAGAATTCGATATGATCTTAGGAATGGATTGGCCATATGAGTATGGAGCTTATTCTAACTATAAAGAGAAGCAAATAGAATTTTAAACTAAGGATGGGAAGAGATTTGTGCATCAAAGAGATACTTATGATTAAGGTCCACTAGCGTAATAATGGAATGAATAAGTATACTTAGAAAGCTGAGGAAGGGATGCGGCAAAAGCATCCCCAATTTTCAAAAACATGTGAGTAAGTATTGAAATTCGAGGATGAATTTCTTTTGAGAGGGGGAGACATAAAAGGATAAGTATTCTTAGACTTGTAATGATGACAAAAGGATAAGTATGATGCTATGCAATTTTAAAAATTTAAGAGTTTTGAATATACCAAAAAAGGATTTGAGTCCTCTGGATGAGAAATATTTTAAGAGATTAGATACAATAATATTCAATTGAGGTTACTGGAAAATTTGGTAGTGATCTTCAGTACATAAAGAATTTTTATTGAGATAACCGAGAATGGCATAGATTTGGAAAGATATAAGAGTTGCATAGAGAATTCATTGAATATCAATGGTATTAAAAGGTTTATTATTTTAATATGGATAAGTTAAATGATTAGGAATGTGAAGTATAGCAAGATGAAAGTGGAAAAATCTAAAGTGATATGACATTACAAGCTAAATGTATAAAAATTATGAGGCATTAGATAATTAAGTCATGATAATGATGTATATATTATATAGAAAGAGAGTAAGTCTGAAATAGTTATGAGAAGTTTATTTGGGATTGTAGATTAAAAGAATTCAAGTTCGTTTGGGATATGATATATATAAGAATATTTGTTAAGTTTAAATATATTTTAATTGATGAATGATGGGAGTGTAGAAATCATAGTGTTGGCAAGGTATTAAACATTAAAATATTTATTGAGGATATAATAGATTAAGTAATAATTATTAATATGGAAAGAGAATTATCAAATATCAATTGGAGTTATTAATTTGGAATTTATTTGTTGGATTTTTTTTTTATGACCAATGTGATAAATAATGAATGGAAGTGGGGATTAAGGTATTAGCATAGATATTAATATTAATAAGGATATGAGGAAAAGAAATGCTTGGGATCATATTTGATTGAAAATGAAGTTAAAGGTTCTATTACTTTTGTTTAAGGTTAAGGGATGCAAAATTATTAAGAATTAGTTCTAAGATTTGTTTGAACAAAAGATTAATATAGATGTAGCTTAAGCTGAAGGTTTATCAGTGTGATTTTTGATAGATCATGAGTATGTGCCTTATTGTATTCAATATGTTAATTGTAGTTAGGAATTGTGTTTGAGTGCACAGTAGAGGCATGGTGGAGAAGTTAAGCAGAGTATGTTGTCCTGCTAGATTTGAAAATTTGAGGATAATTTTTTTTAAGGGGGGAGAATGTAACAACCCACATTTACCCTAGGAGTTTTAGTGACAAATTTTTTGAATTTAGGCTTATTGTGACAAATTGTGTGACTATATGAAAATTTATGTGTGACGTGATTTATGGGTTTGGAACATGTTAAATTAATTTTAATATGCAAAATATGAATTATTATTATGAAATAAATGATTTAAATAAAATGCATTAACATGAAATAATTTATTGTTCGTAAAATGAATTTTCATGTAAAAATGTGATTTTTAAGCATAAAATAATTTTATGAGTATTTTTAAAATATTTTTAAATAAATATTTTGGGGGAAATTTTAATAAAAATAATAAGAAAAATATTTTATTTTTAATTACCCATAATCATTCCTAAATTAAATAAAAAACCCAAATACCCAAAAGCCCACTACACCAAAACACTCCTAACCTAGCTTATTAAGGGTAACTTAGAAATAGCACCCCAAACCCTAATATATAAAGAAAATTTCAGCCATCACTCTCATTCCAACAGCCATCACTCCATTTTTCTGTATCTTGATTGAAAAATTCTCCAAAATGTTTCTCTGCTGAAATTAAGAAAACACCTTTCAATTTTGTGATTTCTCGCCCGTATTCATAAGTTTTTCTGCTCTTTCAATTTCTTAACTAATTTCTATGAAATAAATTATGAGAAAATTATTTTAAACTAGCTATTTACTAATTTTAATAGATTTAATTTTTTTTGGATGAGTTTTTGAGAGAGAAATTTAATTCTCTACCGAAAACACAATTTTTTCCGCGAAATTTCTTCAAAGGTAAATCCTGTAACTTAAAATTACAATTTTTATGCAGAAACACTACAAAGGGGGTGATTCCTACATGAATGATTTCTAAATTGATTTTTTATGTGTTTTGATGAAAAATATTGGATTAAATTATATTTTCACCTATTACTGAAATGACCGAAAAGTTTCAGAAAATAAGAAAATTCAATGTTTTCATTATAGAACTTGAAAGTTGGAAAATTCTATGGTTTGATAAGTCTATGGTTGCCAAATTGTGATGTTTAATATTCTAAACTGATATTTGTTTTGTTTGGATGAAAAATAATGATTTAAATCATGTATTTAAATATTACTGTAATGAACAAAAGGCGCAGAAAGTGCGAAAACTCATGATTTTCACCCTATGCCTTAAAACTTGGAATTTTCTTGTATAATTATTATTCATGGCTGTTGATTTGTACCTACTAATGTTTTAAACTAATATTTGTTGTGATTGAATGAAAAATAATGGTTTAAACCATATGTTTACATATTACTATAATGACCAGAAAGTATCGAAAATAAGAGAACTCATGGTTTTTCATCCTAAAAATTAAAGTTGGAAATTTTCATGCATGTGAATGTATATGTGGGCCAATTTCTACAAGTCTATGTTCCAAAATGACTTTTGTTGTGTTTACATGAAAAATGTTGGTTCAAACCATATTTTTACATATTATTGTAATAGATGGAAAGGGAGAAAAACAAGAAAATTTAGGTTTTGCATTTGAATAGGGCATTCGGCCTACATTGATATTTTTATCCCAATGTCTATAATGTTTATGCAATGTATTTTGATGATAATTAACATGTATGTATGTATAATAAATGATAAAATTGCATGTTAGTTGAAGGAATGGCCCTAGACAAGCCTAGAGGCACTTTGGTATACTTAAGGTAACTTAACCTTATATTATGATTAGAATATGAATGTGATTAGCAAATATTGAACTAGATGTTATGATGACTTGATAATGAATAAATGGTCTTGAGTTTATGGAGTGATTGATTGAATGAATGGATCATAAGAGTTAAGCATGACACTTGAAAGGTTATTTGTCAAGTTGACATATGTGGATGTGTTAAATATACTAAGATGATTGTTAAAAAATATATATATTAAGATAATGATATTATGATGACCTTAGAAAGGTATTGACATGATTGTGATGTGTTTTCATATAGGCCTATAAAGACTAAGTGTATGAAACTTTTAAGTCAAAACGTTATGTGCAAGTGATGAGGTGCATTTATATGTGCAACTCTAAGTATATGTGAATGTTATATGTGCATGGGGTAGTTATGGGACAGGATAGCATCATGACTAAATAAATACTAAGTGTGAGGCCTTGCCCGAGCACTGGTTCAATCCGCCAAGGAATCGAAATGCTCTTCGGGAGAAACTTCACGATTGGAACTCGCTGTGAGTTCAGAAAATTGATTTTTGTAATTTGAAAGTTGAAAATTGAGTCGCCACTTTAATTTACTTATTTTAATTGGGAAAATTAAAGAAAACCCAAATTGATTGACTCAAAAAATGATTTGATTTTATCCCAATGGAAAATGTACCAATCCACGAGTGACCAAAGAGGGCTTGGGGATTAGGTTTTGACAATTACACAATTAAGAAAATATATTTTCTTTATTGTGGCTAAAATTGCAAAATAACTCTTAAAAAAGGAATTTTCATGTATGCATGAATAGGAATATATAATGATGAATGAAACAAATATATATATGATGAGATGGAATGACAATTGTAAATAAATAGGCAAAATAAATCCTACTTAATTATTACAATATCAAAACAATTGAAATAAAGAGGATCTTTTCTCTAGCCCTTATGGGTACTAGGAAAAGTACACATTCCCCAAATAAACTAAAATAAAATCATAAACAAAAGACTAATGTAAATAAATCCAAATAAAAAGGAAAAAATATTGATAAAAAGATTTTGGAGTTGATGCCCTTCAGAATGGCAGCCTGCATATCCTATTAAATAGGAATCAAACCCCACGCAATTCTTCCTTCTTGTGAAGGAGGGGTTTTGGAAAAAAGTATTGGTTTGTTTATTAATTTAATTATGATTCTTAAATTATAAATTTTAGATCTTTTCTATTTTAGACTTAAAGAAAATTCTAGATCTGAATTTAGAATTTTGAGAATAGAAAAGGGATTGTACCTTTGCTTTTCTTGACTTTTGAATGAATGGAATGAGCCTTGCTTCGGATCTCAACTCTACCTTGAATTCAAAAGACTTCAAATCTTTGCTTTTCTTGACTTTCAGATAAATGGAACGAGCTTTACTCTGGATCTCAACTCCACCTTGAATTCAAAAGACTTCGAATATGAATCTAAAAGCAATAAGTATGTTAGTATAAGAGAGGATTTCTACCTTGGAATGTGTGTCAAATGAGCTTGAAGGAGGCTCTATTTATAGGGCAGCTAGGGGGGTGTCGGCGGTATGGATGGCGGTGCCAGCATGTCACCGGCGGCATAGGCAGCACTGGCGATGTGCCAGGCATCCGGGCGACACGTTAAGCGTGCCGCCTGGCTGCCGGCACATATCTATGGCAGCACGACAAATGTACCATGAAGACAGCAGCACAGAAGGTGTACCACCCTAGCAGCGGCACGACAGATGTGCTACCCAGAGCAGCGACACTCCTCCCGTATTGGCCGACTCATTCTACCTGTTTTATGCTTTTTCATCCATTTTGGGTCCGTTTTAGTTCTGATTTGAGCTCAGTTTGATCTTGTGAGTTCATAACTAAAAGATGGTCGACTGAAGGTGCAATTTTGAGGGTTCACAGCTACCCCCTTATCTGATTTGGCCAGATAGAGGCCAAATCTGATAAGTGTGAACCGAAAGGCCTAGAATGTCGTTTTGAGAATTCTGAATGTCTCTCTCAGTATTGGGAGTTGTGAAAGAGCTTCATGTCTAATTTCTAGCTATTCTAACTCTGTTTGGACTGTTTTCCAATTTTCAAGCTATTTTTGAATTTTCAATTTTTTTGCAATTTCAAGAGATTCTGAACTCTGATCAAGGCCCCATCTATTTTGGGAGATGGATAAAAATCATGCGGATTCACTGCTTCAGACGGAACTGGATTCTGATTTAAAATGAGCCTGTTATGGCAAAACTACGTGAACTGGACCTGTAAATAAAAAAAGTTAAAGGATGTTATGGGAGGGGGGCCCACCTCTACTCCTATATAAACCTTCATTCCCTCACATTTTCTAATAAGTTCATTTTCACTCTCTCTCTTCTCTCTCTCTCTCTAGCTTTCACTTTTCTTTTAAATAACTTTTTTTTCTCTCTCTTTTTTACTCTCTCAATATGGAAGCCTTCACTCATCCAACAATGGGTGCTCAGGACCCAGAGACATTGGTAAAGGAGCTTGATCACCACATCAGCTATACTAGATCTTTTCAGGTATGCTTTCCTTTCCCTGCACAGTCAGTAAGAATTCTGATAATTATCAATAATATTTTTTTTACAAAAATTATAAAGAGTACAATTGAGGCTTAGGGGAGGCCGTAGTGTCATGGAGTTGGTCCACATTTATCTAAATAATAAGGAGGCTATCCATTTGAGCCTCAAGTCACATGGCTTGCTTGGGTGGCTGAAGCTAGATATAAAGTAGCCGATTAATACCATTGTGGTCCAGGCACTGGCAGAGTGCTGGTGGGATACTACCAACACATTCCACCTTTCTTGCGGTGAGATGATAGTCACTCCTCTCGAGTGGAGCATGCTTACTGGTATGCATTTTAGATCTCGTTCTCTCGAGTTTTATTCTTCATGGATCGAGCACTCTTCTGTAGAAATGACTGCTCTGATTGGAGCTGATCCCTCTCGTGGGAACCTTAATGTCCCACGCTCCTGGCTTCATCAAGCCTTGATGACCTTTGGTCAAACTCCTAGTCAGTATGGTGTTGATCAGGGTGCTAAACTTTGTGCCTTGATTATCTTGAGCTGTACCTTTCTGCATAACAATAAGGACAGCATTAATTTGAATGTCCTGCGATCATTGGAGAATCTGGATGAGATCGGCGAGTTTGATTGGGGAGGTACAACCCTTTGTGCCATGTATCATGAGCTGTGCAGTATTTCCCATGGCATGCTTTGCGGCCATGGTGGTACCTCCATTGTGCTCGAGGTGAGTATTATACTCTGGTATTCTGTTATATGATCTCTGCCTAGTGACTGACAAAATTTTGTTTCTTGCAGTACTAGGCTTATGAGCACTTTTCGATGCTGGCTCTACCACTGAGAGAGCCTACTGCTATTGATCCCCCTATGGACATATTTGGAGGGCGTCTGTGAACCCTTAAATTTGCACCTCTTGATTCGACTGCAGCTTTACACTACTAACAATAGGGCGCTATGCATACGGTGGTCCCGCTAGTCGATTAGCAGGCACGGGTCAAGGGGGCAGCGCCCCTTACGGGGTGAGGGGTAGTGCCCCATTGAAAAATAAATTTTATGAATTTTTCACCTCCAGTCGACTGCTTTTCATTCACCCACGGGATCAAACTGAGCTCGAATTGAAACTAAAATGGACCCGAAATGGATGAAAAAGTAAGAAGCAAGTCGAACTGCACGAAGAGGCATGCTTGTCGTGCCGCCTTCTAGGCGGCACACATTTTGTGCCACCGATAGGGTGGCACTAAATTTCTGCCGGCAGATAGGCGGCACGCCTGTCGTGCCGCCCGGACGGCTGGTGCATCGCCAATACCGCTGGTGCCGCCAGCGACGCGCCAACGTCGCCGTCCATACCGTCGGAACCCCCTCTGGCAGCTCTATAAATAGAGCCACCTTCAAGCTCATTTGGACACACTCCGATATGATTTCCAATGCATTCCAACACAATTCAAGAGATTTCAAAGCAGTTGAGACATATTCCAAGGCATAAATTCTTTCTTATACTAACACACTTGTTGCTTCTAGATCCAGATTCTAAGTTTCTTTTGAATTCAAAATGGAGTTGAGATCCAAAGCAAAACTTGTTCCATTCATTTGAAAGTCAAGAAAAGCAAAGGTATAATCCCTTTTCTATTTTTAAAATTCTAAATTCTGATCTAGAATTCTCTTTAGGTCTAAAACTGAAAAGATATGAAAACTTATTAATTTAAGAATTAGAATTAAGTTAATAAGCAAACCAACACATTTTTAAAACCCCTCCTTTGCAAGAAGGAAGAACTGCTTGGGGTTTGATTCTTATTCAATAGGATACGCAGGCTGCCATTCTGAAAGGCATCAACTCCAAAATCTTTTTATTAACATTTTTTCCCTTTTACTTTGATTTATTTACATTAGTCCTTTATTTTCTATTTCTATATTAACTTAGTTGAGGAATGTGTGCTTTCCCTAGTACCCATAAGGGCTAGAGGAAAGATCCTCTTTATTTTAATCATTTTTGCTTTGTAATAATTAAATAGGATTTATTTTGCTTATTTATCTATAATTATCATTTCATCTTATCATATATATCTATTTCATGTATCATTATATTCCTGCTCATGTATACACAAAAATTCCTTTTTAAGAGTTATTTTGCACTTTTTAGCCAAACTAAAGAAAATCATATTTTCTCTATTGTGTAATTACCAAAACCTTATCCTCGAGCCCTCTTCGGTCACTCGCGGATTAGTGCATTTTCCATTGGGATAAATCAAATATTTTTTAGAGTTAATCAATTTGGGTTTTTCTTTAATTTTTCTAACTAAAATAAATAAATTAAAGTGGCGACTCACTTTTCAACTTTCAAATTACAAAAATCAATTTCCTGAACTCACAGCGAGTTCCAATCGTGAAGTTTCTCCCGAAGAGTATTTCGATCCCTCGGCGGATCGGATCAGTGCTCGGGCGAGGCCTTACAGTTGATGACTCTAGTGGGGACTTATAATCTTTTTCAAATAAAAGATAAAGTGGATTACTTTTGGTAAAATACCGAATTTGGCTTTAAATGCAAAATAACTCTGTCATGCATCACTACATTGGACTCCTTGTCCAAAAAACCCTAGCTTCCTAGGAAAACAAAGGATAGAAAGTAACATCGAGTGGGCAACCTTCCTTAGGTCTACTTGCCGATAGTGAAATCATCAAGCCCATGACTTATCCTCTAATCCTTTTAGAGGTGTAACGAGTATGCACGTACCATTGGACCCACGCGAGGCTCCTTGTCTCACATGTGGTTAGGTATATCTCATCTCTAGTGTGATGGGTTCCCTTTAAACCACCCTAACCCTTTCATGTAATGACTCATAGAACCTTCCTTTAGGATTTTACGTACCATAATACTAACTTGGTATATCGTTATCATGAAACCTTTTCATTCATGCATACATGCATGCATAGCTTGAACCTTGTGAAGAGTCAAAAACCTATCCAAACACCTTCAAACCCAAAACCCATGGTCCACCTAAACCCATGGTCAACACCTAGAGCTCAAAACCCATGGTCCATCTAAACCCATGGTCAACACCTAAAACCCAAAACCCATGGTCCACTTAAGCCCATGGTCAACACCTAAAGCTCAAAACCCATGGTCCACCTAAACCCATGGTCAAAATCCAAAGCCCATGGTCTATCTAAACCCATGGTCAACACCCAAAACCCATGGTTCACCTAAACCCATGGTCAATACCCAAAACCCATGGTTCACCTAAACCTATGGTCAAAACCCAAAGCTTATGGTACACCTAAACCTATGGTCAAAATCCAAAAAGCCTATGGTCCACCTAAACTCATTGTCAAAACCCAAAATCCATGGTTCACCTAAAACCATGGTCAACACCCAAAGCCCATGGTCCACCTAGACCTATGGTCAAAGCCTAAAACTCATGGTTCACCTAAAACCCATAGTCTAGTCCTATCAAAACCCATGTCAAACTCATGGTAAAAATAAACCCATTTGTGTTACCCTCATCCTTATCCATAAACTCTTACCCAAGCTAAACACTAATTTAGCTTTCATCTTTCATAGTCCTTACCTAAGCTAAACACTAATATAGCATTATCCTCAACCATCTTTACCAAAGCTAAATACTAACTTAGCATCACTCTTATCCTTACCCGAACTAAATGCCGACTAGATTTCATCTCTTACATCACTATCCAAATCCATGGCCCATCTAAGCCCATGATCTAGTCAAACCCATTACCCAACTATCACCAAACCCATGGTCCATCCAACTCCATGGTACATCCATACCAAATCCCAAAACCCATGGTCACTTTATCGTTAAGCCCATGGTAAAGCAATCATAATCCCAATCACCTAAAGCTAAATTTGGATTTAGCCACTCAAAGCTAAAATTTGACCTAGCCACCCCAAGCTAAATTCTTACCTAGCCACTCAAAGTTAAAATTTGATCTAGCCATCCAAAGCTAAAATCTAACCTAGCTCCCTTAACTAAATGCATACCTAACTAACATCATACACCTTTACCCTCATCTTTACCCATACACCATTAAACTAACCATAAGACACTATCATTCATTGTCATTAAACCTAAGGTCCTTTGGTTTGTCACACCTCCCCATAACCCTTTTTTCCAAAGCTTGATACTAACCCAGTTCCTTTTCCTTTTCAAAGGTTGACAAGATGTCTGTTGCCGGAGATGAGATCACCGCTGCTAGAGCTGATGAAATTTTTGACGAGCTTCTTGCTAAGCTCTCTGAACACCAGGAAACTATGATGAAAAGGCAAGAAGCCCTTTTCCAAGACATGCTTAAAGCCCAAAGGAGGGCTATCATGGAGGATGTCCGTACCATGCTGGGACAGGCCTCCCTGGCTCAAAACCCAACTGACCCAAAACTGTTCAAAGCTGACTCGAAACCCACCTTTTATCCTATTTATGGATCCACTTCCAGAGTTGAATCCAAAGACAAAGAACCTGCAAACACCAACATCATTCCACCACTACCTATTCCATCACTTGAATTCCTCAGAAACAACTCACTCTATCAACCCATGATAGTTCAACCACCAAATTTCACCCCTACTCTCACTTCCTAACCCGCAAATCCTTTCTAAAGGAAGGAAATTAACCCTGAAATTAAAGCCTTCATGGAAAAAGTGAAGCACATTGAAAAAATGCTGAAAAATCTAAAGAAGAAAGAGAACTTGGTTGATATAGGCTCCTTGAGCTTATTTCCTAATGCAAGAGTTCCACCAAAGTTCAAGATGCCAAACTTGGACAAATTTGATGATACTACTTGCCCCAAGATCCATTTA
Source organism: Reutealis trisperma (assembly GCA_947687605.1). Classification (NCBI taxonomy): domain Eukaryota; kingdom Viridiplantae; phylum Streptophyta; class Magnoliopsida; order Malpighiales; family Euphorbiaceae; genus Reutealis; species Reutealis trisperma. Next base: position 252,543 of record CANTUT010000439.1, read on the forward strand.
AAGATGTATATGGGGGCAATGCATCCCTTTGGTATCAACAATGAGCTCCTTGCTCAACTTTTTCAGCAAACTCTTACTGATCCTGCCCTAAAATGGTTTATTAACTTAGATGTTACCTAAAAACAGACTTAGGAGGACATTTGCAAGGCATTTGTCGAACAATACCACTATAATAGTGAAGAGGACATTACAAGAAGGGATTTAGAAAGTGCAAAGCAACTTCCAAATGAGTCCTTCTCCATGTTCTTTACTAGGTGGAGGGCTAAAGCTGCTCAAATGGTAAATAGGCCAACCGACCAAGAACAAGTAGATATCATTGTCAAGAATCTACTTCCTGCCTATAGAGCCCACTTGTTAACTCAATACCTACCCACCTTTAGAGTTTTGGTTGCAACTATATCAAAAGTTGAGGATTGCATCCAAAGTACATCATTTCAAGTTGAATTCCACACCACCAACCTGAACATTGATGAGGAATCTAGTTCTAACTCAACCTCACCTCACCTCAACCCTAGAAGACATTTCATGGAGTAAGTTCAAGTTCAGCTAATCTGACCTATCTGAGATTGAATTCTAAGTCTAAACATGAGTCCAAGTCTGAGTCCAAATCTGAGTCGGAGTCTGTCGTCTTATTTTTCTTTATTCACGTAGACCATAGCGGTTTCTTTTGTCATCTTGCAATAAAGTTTCCTTTGTAGTAACGCATATACATTTACTTTTCATCTTCCTTATTTAGTCTAGTATGGATGAGCCATTAAAAAAAAAAGAGAAAAAAATGAAAAAAAAAAGAAAAGAAAAAGAGGACAAAATAGAGAAATGAACAAATAGTCAAATCCACCACAATTAGCACATGTTAGAATTTGAGGTGCCATCAACAATTGCACCTAATCAAAGAAGGTCAAATAGTTGAAGCATGAATAAATCAAATGAAATTACCTATTGCACATTAGGTAATCAAATAATGTACCTCAACAGGGTCAACCTTTGCCAAATATAGAATTCAAAGGCCAGAGCCCCTCAAAGCAGCAGCCCAAATTATGGTGGAATATTTTCTCCTAAATGTAAGCTCACTAAGCTGAAAACACAAAAAGGGCAGCTTAGGCAGAAGTTAGAGCTGAGAAAAAGAGAGAGAGAGAGAGAGAGCTCATCCAAGTCATCTTCCCTCATGTCCAAAGTTGTCAAATCATTTTCAATCAATCTATCATCCTTCCTAACTAGAGGTTTATTCTCTAAAGGATATACAATCTTCTATGCTCTTATCCTACAATGAGGGCATGTTTTCCTAAGAATGTCATCATCTGTCAATCTGTCCTGTCGCTTGGCTCAAAGAGCTAAGGCACAATCCCTCATACATATCTCCAGTCTATTTTCCACTAGCCCTTTAGCTATTCCTAAGGGGTCTTTGTTTCAACTAGTGCAATTGATAATTAAGTGTCATTTTAAGAGTCTCTTCAATCTTAAATAACAAGAAAAGTTTGACTTGTTCTTTTCTATGAATAACAAGAAAAGTTTGACTTGTTCTTTTCTATGATTCATGCTACAAAAAGCAAAATCATACAACCTCCATGATTCTTTTCAGAAGTTTCAGCCTACCTTCAAAACCATTCTCGAATTTTATAAAATCATATTGTTCCATCCCAAGCCTCATTGGCAAATTATACCACATACCACCCATTCCTTGGTATAATCCCAAAATGAGTAGAACTAAAATTCCCAAGTCTATTAGGGCTTATCATCTTTAAATCTAGTTTCCTTGGCAAAATCAGAAGTCGAGGCATATCTCCCAAAAAGCCTTCACTATGAAGTCCAGATCCAAAAGCCTTCATGAAGAAGCCCAAATCCAAAAGCCTTCACCATGAAGCCCAAAACCAGAAGCCTTTGTTAAAAAGCCTAAATCCAAAAGCCTTCATCAAGAAGCTCAAATCCAGAAGCTTCAACCTACCTTCAAACTAAGAAGCCTTCATTAAGAGGCACATGACCTAAAAGCCTTTGCCATGAAGCTTAGATCCAAAAGCCTTCACCATGAAGCCCACTCCCAAAAAGCCTTCGCTATGAAGCTTAGATCCAAAAGCCTTCGCCATGAAGCTTAAATCCAAAAGCCTTCACCATGAAGCCCACTCCCAAAAAGCCTTCGCCATGAAGCCCACTCTCAAAAAGCCTTCACCATGAAGTCCAAATCCAAAAGCCTTCATCATAAAGCCTAAACCAAGAAGCTTTCACCATGAAGCCCATTCCCAAAAGGCCTTTATTTATAATGCCCATGATCTCCCTTCAGGCAAAATCAGACTAAGCCTTTCAAATGGATTTCCTAAACTAGACCTATCCTCCTTAGCCAAGACCTTTCCCTACAAGGACTAATCCTTAACCATAACTTTCAATGGGCAAATCGAGTTGAGCCACCCATATTGACATTCCCACACCCCTCATCTTTTAGAGACATAACCTTTTGTAAATCTAACACCAAAGCGGAATAGAGAGCTTTGATCCCAACTTTTCGAACATTAAAGCCAAACAGATAGCTTTAATTATAATCCTCCCAACACCAAAGCTGAACAGATAGCTTTGATCCTAATCCTTCTAACACCAAAGCTAAACAAATAGCTTTGATCCTAGCTTTTCTAACATCAAAGCCAAACAGATAGCTTTGATTATAATCCTCCTAACACCAAAGCCAAATAGATAGCTTTGATCCCAATCCTTCTAACACTAAAGCAGAATAGATAGCTTTGATCCTAGCTTTTCTAACATCAAAGCCAAACAAATAGCTTTGATTATAATCCTCCCAACACCAAAGCCGAACAGATAGATTTGATCCCAATCCTTCTAATACCAAAGCCAAACAGATAGCTTTGATCCTAACTTTCCCAACCATCAAAGCCAAACAGATAGCTTTGATTATAATCCTCTCGACACCAAAGCCGAATAGATAGCTTTGATCCCAATCCTTCTAATACCAAAGCCAAACAGATAGCTTTGATCCTAACTTTCCCAACCATCAAAGCCAAATAGATAGCTTTGATTATAATCCTCCCAACACCAAAGCCGAACAGATAGCTTTGATCCCAATCCTTCTAATACCAAAGCCAAACAGATAGCTATGATCCCAACTTTCCCAACTACCAAAGCCAAACAGATAGCTTTGACTATAATCCTCCTAACCACTAAAGCCAAATAGATAGCTTTGATCCCAATCTTCCTAAACATCAAAGTCAAACAGATAACTTTGATCATAGTCTCTCCAATAGTAAGGCCGAACAGATAGCCTTGTTAAACCAATTTGAATTCCCTAGGTGGACCAAATTTCCATATCTTTTAAAGTCTAGGTAGAATAGATAGCCTTAATTAAAATTCACTAGAGCATCTTTATCTCCAAACAATTGAAGATCACCATTCTCACATCCAATGCTAAGGTCAAACCAATAGCCATTGACAAAACTTCATTTATCCTATGGGCCCTCTCCCAAGAGGTTCATATCTTTAGACCATGTTTACCCTTCATAAGGTTTAGTTTGTATAAAGCATGAATGTCCTCATGTATGATAAGCACAAGCAGATATCACAAGCCCAGAGTCTGACATGGCATCTCTTCTCAGGGTTCATTGTCATTAGAATTGCCTTTTCCTTAAAGCCAATTCTGATGAGGGGGCAGCTGTGAACCCTCAAATTTGCACCTCTTAATTTGGCTACAGCTTTACACCTACTAAGAATAGGGTGCTACACATAGGGTGGTCCCGCTAGCCGGTTAGCGGGCAGGGGTCAAGGGGGCAGCGCCCCTTGCAGGGTGCGGGGCAGCACCCCATTGAAAAATAATTTTCTTGAATCTTTCACCTCCAGTTGACTGCTTTTTAGTCATGAACCCATAGGATTAAACTGAGCTTGAATCAAAACTGAAACGGACGAAAAGCAAGAAGCAGGTCAAACTGCATGAAGAGGCATGCTTGCCGTTCTACCTTCTGGGCAGCACGCATTTTGTGCCACTGGCAGGGTGGCACTCCTACCGTTAGCAGCATTGAATTTTTATCGATAGACAAGCGGCATGCCTGTCGTGTCGCCTGGATAGTCGGCGAGTCGCTGGTGCCTTTCATGCCGCCGGCGATGCTCCGACGCCGTTGTCTGTATTGTCGGAACCCCCTCTGGCAGCTCTATAAATAGAGCCACCTTCAAGCTCATTTGGACATACTTTGACATGATTTCTATCGCATTCCAATGCAATTCAAGAGATTTCAAAGCAGTTGAGACATATTCCAAGGCATAAATTCTTTCTTATACTAACACACTTGTTGCTTCTAGATCTAAATTCCAAGTTTCTTTTAAATTCAAAGTGGAGTTGAGATTTGGAGCAAAACTCATTCCATTCGTTCGAAAGTCAAGAAAAGCAAAGGTATAATCCCTTTTCTATTTTTAAAATTCTAAATTCTGATCTAGAATTCTCTTTAGGTCTAAAACTGAAAAGATCTGAAAACTTTTTAATTTAAGAATCATAATTAAGTTAATAAGCAAACCAACACATTTTTAAAACCCCTCCTTTACAAGAAGGAAGAAGTGCATAGGGTTTGATTCCTATTCAATTGGATACGCAGGCTGCCATTTTGAAAGGCATCAACTCCAAAATCTTTTTATTAACATTTTTTCCCTTTTACTTTGATTTATTTATATTAATCCTTTATTTTCTATTTCTGTATTAACTTAGTTGAGGAATGTGTGCTTTCCCTAGTACCCATAAGGGCTAGAGGAAAGATCCTCTTTATTTTAATCGTTTTTGCTTTATAATAATTAAATAGGATTTATTTTGCTTATTTATCTATAATTATCATTTCATCTTATCATACATATCTATTTCATACATCATTATTTTCCTGCTCATGCATACATAAAAATTCTTTTTTAAGAGTTATTTTGCACTTTTTAGCCAAACTAAAGAAAATCATATATTCTCAATTGTGTAATTACCAAAACCTGATCCCCGAGCCCTCTTTGGTCACTTACGGATTGGTGCATTTTCCATTGGGATAAATCAAACATTTTTTAGAGTTAATCAATTTGGGTTTTTCTTCAATTTTTTCAATTAAAATAAATAAATTAAAGTGGCGACTCACTTTTCAACTTTCAAATTACAAAAATCAATTTCCTGAACTCACAGCAAGTTCTAATTGTGGAGTTTCTCCCGAAGAGCATTTTGATCCCTTGGCGAATTAGACCGATGCTCAGGTGAGGCCTCACAGCGTTCAACAGAAATTCTTTCTTAGGGCTGTCATTTGATCATTGCAGACAGATCTTTGCTACTGTGACCGTAGACCAGGTATTCCTTTGCTGATCTTAACCTGAATCTTACTGTTTAGCTTCTACTGCTTATATTGCAATCCATTTGCAAGTGAGATGGTCGCCCTTTACTAGGCTCACAAAGTGGATTCCTCACTGGCTCAGGCCTAATATGGACTTGTCCTCTTGCTGACTCTTGCTCTGTTGCGAGTCTTTGAGGATGTTCTACTTGGGAGAGAAAGTGTGGGCACAGGTTATAGGAGGAGGGAGAGTTGTGCCACAACCCCCTCCGGCAGACATGAGATATGGGTTGGCTATCTTGGCAGAGGATGGTTGGGCTGCCTGAGTTTCCTGTTTGGATTACCTGTTGCTGGGCCTGGACTATGATGAGTTATATGAGGCATTCTTGATGTGGGGCACACCTCCCTTGGATAGATTGTGGGGACTGTCACATTGGGGATCTAGCTCAGCGTCTTCCCAAGGTCCTCCCTCTAGAGTTGGGAGTTTCATATCTCCATGGGCCGACAGTACCATTCCAGTTAGTAGCATGGGTCATAGGGTTAAATCTTCAGGTGTTATGGCTGGCCCCTTTGGTTTTGTAGCTGATCCTTCTGGGATTGGTCCTTCATGGGCTAGTGGCTCAACTCCAGCCCCAGCTCTAGATGCTTCAGTGGGAGGTCTGACTAATCCAGTTCCCTTGCCTGCTGGTCTTATCTATTTGCCAGCTCATCTGGATTATGTTTCTTGTGATGGCCGATCACGACATTTCCATCTTCCTGATGATCGTCCAGCCTTCTTCCCTACTATCCCTGAGACTGTTACAGAGGTAAAAATTTTTTGCATAGCTGGTACTTTTAGCCCTTTGTTTGTCTACCTTATAGTGATTTCTCATATATTTTCCTTTCTTTTCTAGGTTCCCATGGAGTTCGTTCACTATCACTATGATCTCTTAGGCTGATATGCATTTGTTTTAAGCTCCTTTCTGCATGATAAGGATTTGTCGAAGGATAGTCATGAGGATGAAATGTCTAGGCGAGGATGCCGCAGACCCATGATGGTCATTAGCAACCTATTTTGTCGACTTTTGCTTTTCATGTATACATGTACTGAGGATGATGCACTCTTTTGGATGTATGCATGATATTTTGGATGTATGCACTTTTTATGTTTATGTGACATTTTGGATGTATGATATGTATGACTTATACATGTTTTGAATGAGATGGGTGAATGGTATGAATGCAGACATTCGACTGAATAGGATTCTATTGCGCTATACCTTACATTTTTCTCTCGTTTCTGCTCGATTTTGAGAAAAATGAATTATTTTAAGCCTGAAATTTTGAGAAATAATGGTAAAAACTATTTGGAGGAAAAATGGCACTAGGAGGCAGGGGAATGGCAGGCGGCATGACCGGCGTGCTGCCAGTTTGGGTGGCATGATTTTCGAGAGGTGACATGCTAAAGCGGCATGTTCAGCGTGTCGCCGTACAGGGTGGCACGATTAGCATGCTGCCGGCAGCGGACCTGGCAGGCCAAAATTTGCCTATTTAAGTAGATTTTTTCCATTTCTCAATCTGTACCATCGATTCTTGAGCCTCCAAAAGTCATTTTCAGTCACTTTTTTGCATTCCATCAATTTTATTATTTTTATTCTTCACAATGGAGCCCTATTTCAGCCATGCAATGTTCCTATGGTGCAAAAACCTTACCAAAGTGGAGAGAATTAATCTGGGAAATTATGGGGTAAGCGCTATGCCCACCTTAAAAGGTATAAAGATTGATTGGGAATTTCTGCACGCCTGCATGTGCTTTTGGGATCCAACTGCCCATGTCTTCAGATTTGGGGCATCTATGGAGGAGATGTGTCCTACATTCAAGGAGTTTTCTGTGCTGCTTGGATATGATCCAGGAGCTATATTGGTTACTCCTATTAAGAAAGTAGGATATTTTAACTCTTTAAAGGGACTTTTTGACTTGAGTACAAAGGCTGCTAGTCTTATGGTAGTGGATGATTGGGTAGATCTGACTGCTGTGATAGCAGAATTCCATTATCCTAAGGACTTTGAGGATGATGGGTGGTTTCATTTGAGAATATGGGCTCTATCCTTCTGTCTGACTGCCGGATATATATTTGTGAGCCCTACTAGTTGGGGGGATGCTAAAGCCACTGAGCTAATTCCGCAAATGGAAGAAGGGAGATCCATCGCAGCTATAGTGTTGGCTGAAACCATCATGAGTTTGGATAGATCTTGCACTTTTGATGGGCCATGGTTAATTAGCCCTATTATTCTTCAGGTTGAATTCTAACTTCTAAATTTCATTTCAACTACTTTATGTGTTTTCTTATGCTTATCTGCTCTGCACTTTTCAGATTTGGCTGAGAGACCATCTCCGGATAGTGGGACCTCCCACCATGGTGGATTATTTTGCTTCCTGGTATATAACTCAGACCATTGTGATTAAACAGAATTTAGAGAAAGAGTGGACAAAATGGTTGATGGAGCTAGATTTTGATGACTTGCTATAGAGGTGTGAATGGTATAAGATCAAAAGTTTCATGACCATGAGCTTTGGTTACAAGATGGTCTACCTGCTGGGGTTGAGGATGGTGACATTTTACCAAGCTACTAGGGTTATGCGCCAAATGGGACATAGTCAAGGTGTGCCCCCAGATGGTGCTCTGTTTGAATCTGTTCTAATTACTGAGACCATTGCTTGAGCTGTCAGAAATGGATGGGTAAGGGATTTTCATACTGTTCATCCTATTGACCAAGGCAATAAATCCTTGTAGTATATTGATTGGTAGATAGCCAACCGTGGAAATCAGAGAAGGCTAGAAGGGCTGCTATACTTGAGGAGATAGAGGAAGAGTCATGATTACTATTTTAGCTTAGGACAAATTTTGATTATGTCTTCATTTTCTTTTAATGTTCCAAAAATTTAAATGAGACAAATAATACATCATTCATTTTTTATCTCTTTTGTTGCTCTACCTTTTGCCTAAGCTACCCCTTTAGATTTTCAACTTAGCGAGCTTGTTTTCATTTTTTTGACACAATTAAGAGTCGAGTGAATGTGAAAATGAAAATTTTATTGACGAATTGGACCGGACCCGCAAGGGTTGCCTACATATCTCCTTATAATGATTCATGATTTTTATTATTTTTCCTCTTTATGGAGAATTAGGTCCACATAGTTCTGACTTTGAGGAAAAAAAAAGTGAATGTTGAGCATGATTTTACAATGATTGCAAATGCTATGCATGAATTACAAGGATGCTTCATGCAAAGTATCTCTTGAGTTGATCCAAATTACATGGGCTAGCAAATTCTATGCCATGTAAGTTCGTCAAGATTGCTACTCCACCAGATAAGATCTTCTTGATCACAAATGGACCACTCTAGTTAGGTCTGAATTTTCCCCTTAGATCATGAATAGGTGCCCTTATTTCTTTCAAGACAAGGTGACCCTCTTATAATCCTCTGTCCCTGACTCTCTTATTGAAGTGCCTAGCCAGTTTTTGTTGATAACCTTGCATCTCATATAAGGTATCCATTCTCTTTTCATTGATGGCCAGAAGTTGGTTATGGTAGCATTTTGTCCATTCTATTTCGTCCAATTGACTCTCCCTCAGAATGCGAGCTAACTTGACTTCTACCTCGATTGGCAGGACGGTTTCCATCCCATACACCAAAGAGTAAGGTGTAGCACTGATTGGAGTATGTACTATTGTTTTGTATTCCCATAAGGCATATGGCAAATGTAGGTGCCAATCCTTATAGTTGTCAGCCATCTTCTATAGTATATTCTTAAGAGTCTTGTTTGTGGCTTCAATTGTGCCGTTTGTTTGAGGTCTGTATGGAGAAGATTTGTGGTGTTGAATTTTCTCCTTCTTCAATAGCTGAGCAACCTCCTTTTGGAAGTGAGATCCATTATTAATGATGATCTCAAAAGGGACCCCGTACTTATAAAGGATGTTGGTACGAATAAACTGGGCTACTCATTTGGAATCTAATATCTGGTAAGGTGTGCTTCAACTGATTTAGAGAAATAATCAATAGCCACCAGAATGAATTCATGCTTGCCGGAAGACTTTGGGCTTATCTTGCCAATGACGTCTAGGCCCTAAATTGCAAATGGCCAAGGCGTGGTGATAGGAGATAGAGGTACAGGAGGTTTCTTCTGAAGTGTAGCGTAGATCTGACACGTATGGCACTTTTGAACATATCTTACACAATCTTGATTCATAGTAAGCCAAAAGTAACCCTGATTTATGATCTTGCGAACTAGAGCAATTTCATTCATGTGTGGACCTTCATTACCACCATGCATTCGTTCCATGATCTGTTGGGCTTCTGCCTTAGTGACACATCTCAGATGGATGTTATCCCAAACCCGTTTATAAATTACTTCCCCATTTGGAATGAAATCCTTGGATAACTGTCTTAAAGTCCTCTTTTATATTTTAGAGGCCCTTTCAGGATAGAGTCCATTCTTGATATAGTTGAAGATATCCCAAAACCATGGTTTGCTATCAACCACTTGAATATTCAAACAATGAGTTACGCAACCTGGGTCATGCTTAACTTCAATTGTAACATGTCTGATTATGAAGTCGTCGCTTATATCAAGCATTGAGGCAAGTGTTGCCAAAGCATCAACAAATCTATTCTTCGTCCTTAGAAGATAATGGAAAGACTGTTCTTGGAAATTGGCTGCTAGTTCATTTAAGCATTTCTTATAAGGAACCAAATGCTCTTCTCTGATCTTCCACTTCCCTAAGGTTTGGGAAACTATCAGATTCGAATCCCCATAAATCTCAAGGCATTTGATTTTAAGCCTTATTGTTGCCTCAAGACTGCAAATGCATGCCTCATACTCTGATTCATTATTTGTTACCTCGAAGTTTAGTTTGATAGCGATGGGTAGGTTTTCCCCACTTCATGTAATGAACACAATGCTGACACCATACCCTTTATTGTTAGATGCCTCATCAAAGTAGAGCTTCCAAACTTCACTGTCAATTGTCAAGATGTCTTCATCAGGAAATTCAGGCTTGACCCAATGATCATCTACTAGAGCTGCAGCTAACTGATCAGCCATTATGCTACCCTTAACTACTTTATGTTGTACATATTTCATATTATATACAGCTAATACAGCCATCCACCTTGCCATCTTACTGTCAAGAACCGACTTCTCCATAAGCAATTTCAAAGGGCTCTTGTCAGCAAGAACATAAGTTGTAAAAGAGCAAAGGTAGTGTTGCAGCTTGTGGCAGACCCATACTAAAGCAAGACATAGCTTTTTTGTAAAACTGTACTTGAGCTCATCCAATAACATCCTTTTGCTCAAGTAATAGATAGCATTTTCCTTGCTGGAGTCAGAAGCATTTTAGGCAAGCATTGCCCTTATTGCTTCATCAGTTACTGATAGATAAAGCAATAAAGGCTTTCCAATCCTTGGTGGCTGTAGTACTGGTGGGTTTAGTAACTGTTGCTTGATCTGGTCAAAAGCTTTATGGCAATCATCATTCCACTGCTTGGAGGCTCCTTTTCTGAGTAGCTTGAAGATGGGACCACATACATTAGCCAACTGATTGATGAATCGACTAATGTATTATAGCCGTCCAAGGAAGCCTCTGATCTCCTTTTCTATTTTTGGAGGTGGCATTTTCAGAATTGCCTTTGATTTAGCAGGGTCTACTTCTATACCCTTCTTGCTGACCATGTGGCCTAGGAATACTCTAGATGAGGCTCCGAAGACACATTTAGTGGGATTGAGCTTGAGATTGTACTAGTGAAGTCTAAGGAAGAATCGCCTTAGTGCCTCTGAATGTTCTTCAACAGTGGTGCTTTTTATTATCATGTCATCCATATAAACTTCAATTTCTTTATGCATCATGTCATGGAAAATGGTAGTTGCCATCCTCTAATATGTTGCCCCAGCATTTTTAAGCCCAAATGGCATAACCCAGTAGCAATAGGTGCCCCATTCAGTAATGAATGCTGTCTTATCTTTGTCAAGAGGATGAACCATTATCTGATTATACCCTGTAGCCAGGTCGATTAAGGAAATTAATTTAGAACCTGCCATATGGTCCACAACAGATTAATATAAGGCAAGGAAAAATCATCCTTAGGACAGGCTTTATTCACATCCTTGTAATCTACACACATTCTGACTTTACCATTTTTCTTAGGAACCGGCACAATGTTAGCAAGCCAGGATGGATAGTTGATAGGCTCAATGAAGTTATGGTCCAGGAGCTTGGTAATTTCTTTTTTAATTGGTATAGACCATTCTGCCTTGAGTCTTCTCAATTTCTGTTTGACGGGCTTAGCACCTGGGTAAACTGGGATTTTATGAACTGCTATGCTTGGATCCAACCCTGTCATGTCTTTCAATTGCCATGCAAAATAGTCTCGAAATTATCTGATCATCTTTTCAATATGATCCCTGTTTATGCATGTAGATACAATGAATGTAATTTTTGGTATGTTATGAGTGCCAACATTAATGGCTTTTTAATTGTGTCATCTTTTATTTCATTTATTTCATTTTTACTTGATGTCTCATTTAAGTCAGATTTAAAATTTGGAACATCAAAGAAAAATGGAGACACAGAGTCATAAGAAGAAACAATATGCTTTTTATTGATTTTAAATGGGAATATGTACCAATTTATATCAAATTGAAAAGTTAGACCCTCCAGGTCAGTTACATTATCAATAGAAGAAATAAAAGAGACAAACTCAGATTCAAAAGATGAGTTTATCTCATACTAAGATCCAGATTAGGACTTTAGTACAGATTCAGATTCTGGTTCAAAAGGACAAAAGGGGCTCTCCTCAAAGGACTAATTTTGCAGCTCAGTCTTGGTAGGCTAGATTAAGGTGGATGAGTCAGTTTTCTCCTCCTCAATAGTGAGCATGAACACTTCATCAAAGAGACTAGCCTCTATGTTCTCTTCCCAATCTTGACTGAGCATATAGATTGGTTCATAGTCTTCTATCTCGAGCCTGACATCAGAAAAGATTTCAAACTCGGGGATCAATTTTCTGGTAATGGGGCAGACCTAAAGCTCAGGAAAGTTACAGTAAGGAACTATGTCGCCTTCCTTTACAAAATAGCCATTTAGAGTTTTGAAGTAAGGGCGTATGGGCTAGTCATAAACCTCACCTTTTTTAAGGGCAGCTATTCTGACTTTAGCCCAATTTTCCATTTCTTCAAGATCCTCATCAATGGACTAATACCCTAGCCCAAATGGTGGCATTGCAACTAGGTAGTCCAAGAAATACTTCAAGCCCTGTTGGCTCCTTCCCAAACCTAAACCAGGAAAGTAATTCATTTTGTGGAGCATGTTAGCAATAGCAATATTCCTAAAGGGGTCAAAATCAAATGGAATGAATTCTTTACCCTCTTCACCCTCAATGTATTGAATGAAGGAGAAACCAGACAGTGGATAGTTTGGGCTGAATCTCAAGAATAGGAACAAAGCTTGGGATGTCTGGTCTTCCATGCATATCCCCTTTAACAGTCACAATCCCATTTTTGAAAGGAAACTTGACTTTCTAGTGTAGGGAGGAAGGGATAGCCTTTGCTTGATGGATCTAGGGCCTTCCAAGTAATAGGTTAAAACATGAAGGTACATCAATCACTTGAAATGGTATGGTGAAAGATGTTGGCCTAATGGTCACATCGATAATTGCCACCCCGAGGACTTTCCTCTTAGTATTGTCATACACCGTTACTATATGATCTAAAGAGGTAAAATCAGTAACATCCAGTCCCAAGCAGCTTGCTACCTTTAGAGGGCATACATTTAAGGCTAAACCATTATCAATTAGAACCATTGGCATAGTTTTTCCCTGAGTTACCAATGTAGAGGGCATTATTGTGGCTAGGATCTCCTTCTGGAATGTCAGTTTCTCCAAAAGTGATGGACACCCCTTTATCAGCAGAGGTAATAGAAGCAACAAGGTTTTCTGGTGTGATATCAATTGGAGCCTGGCATTGATTCAACGCCTTGCAAAGAGCTTAGCGGTGAGGATATGAGGACTAGATCAAACTCCAAATTGAGATATTGGCTTGTGTTTTCTTGAGTTGTTTGAGAATGGGATCTTCATCTGGTTCAAGAATCCCTTTCAATTTATTGGTAGGTGTAGGAATGGGTTGAATAGGTTGAGTGTTTAGGCTTAGTTGGCTCTATACAACTCTGCCACTTCTAGTGATGGCATCAATCTCCTTAACTAGGTTAGTGAGGTCCAGGACACAATAATAATCGAGACTTAACTCAATCAAGGAGACAGGGTCAACTCCCTCATGATTATTTATGGCATTGACTATGTGGTTGGGTAAAGGGTTGGTGAGGATATTGGGTCGGGATTTTGGTGGTATCAAGTCATTGGAATCAATAAGGTCCTGAATTTTGTGTTTAAGGGCCTTGCACGCATCTGTTTTGTGCCCAGGTCCTTGATGATAATCACACCTCTTGTTTGGGTTGTAATTTTTTGGTAGTGGATTGGGGGCTGGTTTTGGCTCAAGGAGTTTCACCATATTTCCCTTAAGCAGCTTCTTTAGGATAATACTCATAGGCACACCCCCAAGATTAGAAAACTCTCCTTTCAATCCAAATAGGCTTCTTGATAGTCATAGCATTAACTTCCCCCCTTTCTGATTCGTTGAGGAAGTCACGTTACCTTGATGAGTTGGTTTTTTGTACCTTGACCCTGATGCGGTCTCTTCCTTAATCTGACCATTCTGAATTAGGTCTTTAATTTTTGAAGCAGTGGCAATAAGGGCTTTGAAGGAAGGCAAGTATTGAGTCTGTAGCCTTTCTTAGTAAACTGGCAGAAGATTTTTGACAATTATGTCAATTTGTTCATTTTCATGAGGCCAATTTACCATTTGAGAGGCCTTCTTCCTCCACCTCATAAGGAATGAAGAGAAGGATTCCTTGGCATACTGCTTGGTGGTCTCGAGGTCTCTTCTTGTCACATCAACCTCAACGTTGTAATGATACTGTTGGATAAAGATATTGCAAATGTCATCCTAGGTCCATTTTTTGGCGACATCCAAGTCTACAAACCATTTCACAACTGTACCAGTTAGTGACTGTTGAAATAATTGGGCTAGTAGTTGATTATCCACACCTAATGGATGGATGGCTCTCATATATACTTTAAGGTGGGTCTTAGGGCAAGTAGTCCCGTCAAACTTGTCAAACTCAGGCATCCTAAATTTGGGAGGAACCATTGCATTAGGGAACAAGCTTAAGGATTCCGTATCAATCAGATTCTCTTTCTTTTCCATACCCAATAGCATCTTTTCCATGTGTTCCATCTTCTCCATGCAAGCCTTTATTTCAGGATTGACTTCCTTCCCTTGGAAAGGATTCACGAGTTGGGAAGTGAAAGCAGAGGTGAAATTTGTTGGTGAGTTATTTTTGAGGAACTTGGGTGATTGGATAGGCAATAGTGGGATAATGTCAGTGTTTGCAGGTTCTTTATCTCTGGATTCAACTTTGGAAATGGATCCATAGACAGGATAAAAGGTAGGTTTGGGGTCGAATTTGAATGATTTCGGAGGTTTTAAGCTAGGGAGGTCTGTTCCAACATGGCATGGACATCCGCCATGATAGCCCTCCTTTGGGCCTTGAGCATGTCTTGGAAAAGGGCCTCTTGCCTCTTCATTATGGTTTTTTGGTGTTTAGAGAGCTTGGCAAAAAGCTCATCAAAGATCTCATCAGCTCTGGTGGTAGTGGTCTTATCTTCGGCAACAGACATCTTGTCAACCTTTGGATAGAGAGATAAAGCTGGGTCAGTTTCTAGCTTAGGTATAGAAGAAAGATCATGGACTATATCAGCTTTTGATTGGGTCCATGGGTTGACATGGGTTTATGATTGGGACTAGCAGCGTTTGAGTGAGATTAAAACTCTCCAAATTTGTAAGGTTTATACATGCATGCATGTATGCATGAATAGAAAAGGTTACATGATAATGACATACCAAGTTCTAGTATTATGGTATATACAATCCTAAAGGAAGGTTCTATAAGTCATTACATGAAAGGGTTAGGGTAGTTTAAAGGGAACCCATCACATTAGAGATGCAATATACCTAACCACATATGAGACAAGGAGCCTCGCGTGGGTCCAATGGTACGTACATACTTGTTACACCTCTAAAAGCATTAGAGGATATGTCATGGGCTAGATGATTTCACTATCGACAAGTAGACCTAAGGAAGGTTGCCCAATCGATGTTACTTTCTATCCTTTGTTTTCCTAGGAAGCTAGGGTTTTTGGACAAGGAGTTCGATGTAGTGATGCATGAAAGAGTTATTTTGCTTTTAAAGCCAAACTTGGTATTATACCAAAAGTAATCCACTTTATCTTTGATTTGAAAAAGATTTTGGTTCCCCAGTGGAGTCACCAACTGTGAGGCCTCACTCGAGCACCGATCCGATCCGCTGAGGAACCGAAATGCTCTTCAGGAGAAACTCCACTATTGGAACTCGCTGTAAGTTTAGAAAATTGATTTTTGTAATTTGAAAGTTGAAAAGTGAGTTGCCACTTTAATTTACTTATTTGAATTGGGAAAATTAAAGAAAACCCAAATTGATTAACTCCAAAAATGATTTGATTTTATCCCAATGGAAAATGCACCAATCCGCTAGTGACCAAAGAGGGTTCGAGGATTAGGTTTTGGCAATTACACAATTAAGAAAATATATTTTCTTCAGTTTGGCTAAAATTGCAAAATAACTCTTAAAAAAGGAATTTTCGTGTATGCATGAACAAGAATATATAATGATGAATGAAATAGATATATATATATATATATATATATATATATATATATATATATATATATATATATATATATATATATATATATATATATATATATATATGATGAGATGGAATGACAATTGTAAACAAATAGGCAAAATAAATCCTACTTAATTATTACAATATCAAAATAATTGAAATAAAGAGGATCTTTCTTCTAGCCCTTATGGGTACTAGGAAAAGCACACATTCCCCAAATAAACTAAAATAAAATCATAAACAAAAGATTAATGTAAATAAATCCAAATAAAAAGGAAAAAAATATTGATAAAAAGATTTTGGAGTTAATGCCCTTTAGAATGGCAGCCTGCGTATCCTATTGAATAGGAATCAAAACCCACGCATTCCTTCCTTCTTGTGAAGGAGGGGTTTTGGAAAAAAGTGTTGGTTTGTTTATTAATTTAATTCTGATTCTTAAATTAATAAATTTTAGATCTTTTTTGTTTTAGACCTAAAGAAAATTCTGGATCTAAATTTAGAATTTTGAGAATGGAAAAGGGATTATACCTTTGCTTTTTTTGACTTTCGAACGAATGGAACGAGCCTTGCTCCGGATCTCAACTCCACCTTGAATTCAAAAGACTTTGAATCTGAATCTAAAAGCAACAAGTATGTTAGTATAAGAGAGGATTTCTACCTTGGAATATGTGTCAAATGAGCTTGAAGGAGGCTCTATTTATAGAGTAGCTAGAGGGGCGCCAGCAGTACGGATGGCGGCACTAGCATGTTGTCAGCAGCACGGGTGGCACTGGCAACGTGCTGGGCGTTCGGGTGGCATGTTAAGCTTACCGCCTGGCTGCCGGCACATATTCCATGCCGCCATGGGCAGCACAACAGATGTGCCGCTTAAACTATGGCACGGAAGGCGTGCCACCCTGGCAGCAACACAGCAGACGTGCCGCCCAGACGGTGGCATGTTGACACTCCTCCCATGTTGGCCGGCTGGTTTGACCTGTTTTCTGCTTTTTCATCCGTTTCAGTTCTGATTCGAGCTCGGTTTGATCCTGTGAGTTTGTAACTAAAAGACGGTCAACTGGAGGTGCAATTTTGGGGGTTCAAACTATGTACTAAATTAAATATTATGTTAAAGTTTGAGGAGCTTTAGAAGTTCAAAAGAGCTACATATACTAGGGGTAAAGGAACCACAAGGTGAGTAAACTATATATTCCTGCTTCTAGTGTGAGTAAACACTGTATTCATGTTTCAAGCATAAGTAATAATATGTTTTGTTACAAATATGCGATATCATGTTATGTGAGCCTTTGACATTCTTGAAACCTAAGTTCTTTCTATCCTAAAATGAAACTTTATGATTTCCTTATTAAACTTGGGTTTCCAAAGGACAATTGGTCCAAAATAATTTTGATTATCCAATGATAATACCTTTATGATTATTGCCCTAATTTACATTCTTTCTAAAACTGCACTATCCTTGTATCTTTTGTTCAAAAGTTAAATGGCCATTGTTATTATGATACATGTTATTATTACCTTAAATGTTATTGTTATATGTGAATACCAATAGCTCTAGCTATGGTACCTTTAACCCTTAATGTAAAAGTCTTCATACCGATGCCAGTAATCATCGGCTATGCGATCCTTGTACCAATGCAAGTAATCATTAGCTATGTGATCCTTGTACCGATGTAAGTAATCATCGGCTATGTGATCCTAATACCAATGCAAGTAATTATCGGCTATGTGTTAGAGTGATTATGGTAATTGCCTTCACTCTATGTGTTTGGGTGATTACGGTAATAGCCTTCACTCTATGTGTTTGGGAGATTATGGCAACAATCTTCACTCTATATGTTATGTGTTATAAATGTGATTTCTGCAAACTTGCTAAATTGAACCCTTGATAAATTGTAGCCTGATTCATGAATTGTAAATCATGAACTATATGTATAAGCTATGAGTTTCCTCTTCAAAGGAATATATCTTAATGTATGTGTTTAATTACTTACTCATTGAGATCATCTATCTCAGCCCTCTTTCCTTGTGTGGTTCTAGGTGAGCAAATGTAAGGAGGCAAGGTGATGGCTCAAGCATTCTACTTCACTTGGAAAATTCCTCATCAAAGTCATTAATAAAACCATGTTATGAAGTGTTGTCATTAGATGCTCCAGGAATATTTATTTTTGATGTTTATTTTAAGATGTTATTATTTCTTAAGCTTCTGAGTGAATTACGAATATTATTTTCCTTATGGATTATTGTGAAGTGTCTAATTACTATCTTCTGCAAGTAAAGGTTTTCAAATAATGTTTTAAATGAGTAAATGCATGCGTTTCAGTATAATCTTGGGCATGATTTGTGTATGTATAAGTGGGTTCTATAGGCATGGGTGACCTTATGTCTCCTTATGTTCTAGGACCATCATGTCTCTAAAAATGGGATGTGACAATGACACTTACTCTCAATTCATTGACCACTTGGGAAGAGGTGTATAATAAATTTATGGGGAAGTTCCACTCTCACCAAAAGATAACAAATTTAAGATTGAATTTTGCAACGTTCACATAAATGGAAAGAGAATCTTTTCATGAGGCATGAGAAAGGTTTAAGATGTTGCAAATTTAGTGCCCCTATCATCACTATCCACTACAATTGCTCAATCAGTTCTTTTATGATGGGCTCACATTCCAAAAGTTATAGTGGATAATGCAGCTAGAGGGGCAATGGGAGAGATCATTGCTAAGGAAACTTATAACCTTTTAGAGATGCTTGGTGCTAATTCTTAGTAGAAAAGCATAAGGGGAAGAAGAGTGGGAGTTCAAGAAGGAGCTCCTGGTAAGGATGTGGCTATACAAATAGCCGAACCCACTCAACAAATCAAACACTTATCCATGAAGAGAAACACACCAGCACAATAACAAGAGGTATGTGGAGCTTATGGCATTTTTTGTCATGGTGCTAATGTTTGCCCTTCTAATTTTGATGATTATGCAGATGAACTAGAGGAAGCACAAGCTTTGGATGGTTTTCAACCTAGGTCAAGGAATGACCCATATTCTAATACTTACAACCAAGGTTAGAGAAACCATCCAAACTTTTCTTAAAGTAACAACAACCAGCAGTACCAGCAGCCTCAATTTGAAATGATGTAAAAAGGCCAACCATTCTAAGGAGAATTATCAAACCCATAATAGCAAATGAAGCCATCTTTAGAGGATAGCTTGAATGCTTTCATTCAAGTTAGCACTAAAAATGAAGAGGCTAACAATAAGAGGTTTGATTCATTGGAAGCTTTAGTAAGAAAGGTGGAGACTCAAGTTGGCCAAATTGCAAGTCATGTGCAATCACACCAATAAGGGAAACTCCCTAGTCAATCGGAGCAATCTAAGGCCATCACAGTCCTTAGAAGTGGTAAGATTATTAATAATGCTGTTGGTACTAATCTTGATAATGCAGGTGATGATTATGTTGAGCTAAAAAGGGAAAATAGTAGTAATGAGCTTATTAGAATTCTAGAGGAATAAGAGAAAGTGAAGGAGACCTCTTCTCCTTCAAAGTTACATAAGGTGAATGATCAATCCATATAGACCACCTATTCCATTTCTAAGTCATCTGAAGAATGGTAAGCAGGATAAGCAATTTGATGAGTTGTTCAAAATGCTATCCAAGGTGAGTGTTAATTTGCCTTTGCTTGATGTGATAAAAAATGTGCCTTCTTACACAAAAATTTTCAAAGAGTTGAATTCTAAGAAAAGGAGGTTGGAAATTGAAGAAAAAGTTATTGTGCCTAAGGTAACTAATGCTGTACTCCAGCATAAATTACTTCCTAAAGCTAAAGATCTTGGTGGTTTTGTGATTGATATTAGTATAGGCAATGGTGAAAAGGCTAAAGGCATGTTAAATTTAGGAGCAAGTATTAATTTAATGTCCTATGCCTTATTTATGCAATTAAATTTAAGAGAATTGAGACCCACTAAAATGTGTCTGCAACTAGTTGATAGGTCTTTAAGATTTCCTAGGAGAATTATAGAAGATGTGCTATTGCAAGTTAGAGGGTTGATTATACCTATTGATTTTATGGTATTAGACATAGGTGATGAATTGTCAAATAGATCAAAATTGCATATTTTGTTGGGAAGACCTTTCATGGCAACAATAAATACTTTAATTGATGTTAAGAATGGAAAGTTAACCATGATTGTTGTGGGTCAAACTGTTGAGTTTTCTATTTTTAATAATCTTACTATTTTGACCACATCATTATATGAAGAGTGCTCCTTTGTTGATTGTATAGACACTATTGTTCAATAAGTTTTCTTATAGGATGCTTTTGAGGATAAGCTGGAAACTACCCTTACACTTGAAAATGAATCTGAAATCTATTTTCTAGAAGTAGTAAGTAACATTGAATGCTTAGATAAGGTGGAAGTAGAGGAGTTAAGAGAGGAAAAAATTATTGAGTTCCCATTGATCCAAAAGGGGGAGAAAGAACCCTCACCAACCTTAGAACTTAAGGAGCTGCCTAAGCACCTAAAGTATGTATTCTTAAGTGAGGGAGAAAATTCACTTATAATTATTTTAGCATTATTGAGTGAAAAGGAAGAGGAGAGATTAGTGAGTAAGCTAAAAAGGTTAAAGAAGGCAATAGGTTGGGGGTTGAGTGACATCAAGGGAATTAGTCCCTCTATGTGCATGCATAAAATCATTTTAGAAAAGGGCACTAAACCTAATAGGAAGATGTAGAGAAGGTTGAATCCTAACATGACTAAGGTAGTTAAGAAGGAAGTGTTAAAATTACTTGATGAGGGAGTGATCTGTCCTATTATGGATAGTGATTGGGTTAGTCTTGTTCATATGGTTCCTAAGAAAACATGAATCACAGTGGGAAAAAATGCAAACAATGATTTAGTCCCAACTAGGATTGTCACTAGGTGGTGAATGTGCATTGATTATAGGAAATTGAACAATGCCAACAAGAAGGACCACTTTTCCTTACCCTTTATAGATCAAATGTTGGATAAGCTTACTGGACACTCTTATTACTGTTTTTTGGATGGACTTTCAGGTTATTATCAAGTGGCAATAGCGCTGGAGGATTAGACCAAAACTACTTTTAAGTGTCCTTTTAGGACTTTTGCTTTTTGACGGATGCCTTTTAGGCTATGCAATGCTCTAGCAACTTTTCAGCAATGCATGATGTTAGTATTTTTTGACATGATAAATGACTTCATTGTGATATTTATCGATGACTTTTCTATTTTTGGTAATTCATTTGATGATTGTCTCAACAAATTAGTTCTTGTGCTTGAAAGGTGTATTGAGTGCAATCTTACTTTGAGTTGGGAGAAAAGTCATTTCTTGGTGACTCATGGCATTTTTTTAGGTCACATTGTGTCGAGTAAGGGTATAAAGGTTGATAAGGCTAAAGTGGACTTAATTGCAAACTTACCCTCTTCTACATCTATTAAGGGGATAAGAAGTTTTTTAGGGCATGCAGGTATTTATAGGAGGTTTATTAAGGACTTTTCTAAGATAAGTCAACCTCTTTATAGGTTACTAGGAAAAGATGTTCCTTTTGATTTTAATGATAACTGCATGCACGCCTTTGATACCTTGAAAGAGAAGCTCACTGCTGCACCTGTCATAGTTGCCCCTAATTGGTCTTTACCTTTTAAGATCATGTGTGATGCATCTAATCATGTGTTAGGGGCTGTTTTGGGACAAAGGGTTAACAAGTTTTTGAGAGTAATATATTATTCTAGTTTCACCCTTAATGATGCCTAAATAAATTACACCATAACTGAGAAGGAAATGTTAGCTGTTATTTTTGAATTAGATAAGATTAGGGCATATTTAATTGGGTCTAAAGTTATTGTACATTCTGATCATGCTGCTTTAAAATATCTTTTGTCTAAACAACATGTTAAAACATGCTTAATTAGGTGGGTGTTACTTTTGCAAAAGTTTGATTGTGAGATTTGGGATAAAAAAGGGAGTGAAAATGTTGTGGCAGATCACTTGTCTAGGTTACCCTTTTTTATTGAAAATGAACTTGCATTGAGTGATGTTCACAAGGATTTGGAGTCATTTCCTAATGAATAGTTGTTTGTAGTTTCACAAGTCCTATAGTTTGCTGAGATTACTAATTATCTTGCTTGTGGTGTTTTGCAGACTGATTTGACTTACCAAGACAAAAGGAGGTTTTTACACGTTTGCAAATATTATTTTAGGGATGAGCCTTACTTGTTTAGAATTTGCAAAGATGAGATTATCTGCAGGTGTGTTCCTGATGATGAGTAGTTGAGTGTTCTTGGATTTTGCCATGATCTTAGCTGTGGAGATCACTTTGGAGGAAAGAAAACAGTTGAGAAAGTCCTTTAAAGTGGTTTGTTTTGGCCTGCTCTTTTCAAGGATGCTCATGTTTATTGTAAATGATAAGCACTTAATTGACTACACTTTACCCCTCATTTTTAATAATATTTTATCCTTAAATTGAGTTTGATTTATTTGTTTAGTGCTTTTCTAGAGTTCTTTTAGTTAATCTAGTGCCAAATGATGCCATGAACCAAATGTGACTCAGAATGGTGAAAGATCCAAATTAAAATGCTAACTTTTAGAAGAAGATGGGCAGATAGGGGTGGAGCCACCACTAAGATTTCACTAATGGGACAGACACCACTGAAATCCCATTTGGGATTCCACTCATGTGATAAGAGCAAATTAGAAAAAAACATCTAGTAGCCTCTCACGGGTGGAGCCACCATTGAGGTTTCACCCGTGGGCCCTTGGCATCATAGCCACCACTAGAACCTGATAAGTGTTGAAAACACTATATTTTGTCCCTTGTTCTTAATGTATGTTATGCCTCCAATTGAGTTTAATCTATTTGTTTTAGTGCTTTCATAGTTCTTTTAGTCAATCCAGTGTCAAAAGATGCCATGATCTGAATATGATCCAGGACGGTGAATGATCCAAGCCAAAACGCTGATTTTTTAGAGAAATATGGGTTGCCACAGGTTGAGCCACGGCTGGTGATAAAAGCAAAGAGGAAATCATCCAGTAACCTCTCGTGGGTGGAGGCATGGCTGGCATCTCACCTGTGGGAAGTGACGTTTTCTTTCATTCACATTACCGCAGCTAGAACTCTAGCCGTGGGTCCAGCAGTGCGCATCAAAAAATTTAGAACTATAAAATCAAATATGAAAACATTTCAAAGGGGAGAATGGAGAAAATTAGCAAGAGAATAAAAAGAGGAAGAAGACATCGAAGATCAACGATCAAAGAACAAGATTTCTTGGCACTTAATTCATGAATTGTTTGAGAGTTCTTATTTCTTTAATTCTTTCTTTGGTATCAATGTGTGATATTAACTAAATCTTTCCAATTTGGGTATTGATGAACTTTAGAACCTTTTGTATAGATTGAATTACTTCTTATTCAATTAAATCATTTTTTGAGTTGTTTTATCCTTATGAATAATATTGCTTAGATTCTAATTAATAATTGCCTGCTTATTAGTGGGGATTGTTTTCATATAATTTATTAGAGATAACTTTATGTGAATGGATCACTCATAGAGATTAAGGGTTGATTGGGGCACTAGAGATAGGCTTACAAGACTCCTTTGGTGGATAGTTTCTCGAATCTAAAGCATGACCTAATTGAGTTTGCTTCAGAAGAGATTCCTTGCATTCCTCTTGGGAAATAGGGATTTAATTGCTCGAGAGAGATTTTTATCTAATTTAGTGAAACGCCAATTCAATTTATGGAATGAATTTAGTTGATGTGTAGTTCATGATATACAATTAGGGGCTAGGGGGATTCAATACCTGAATGGGCTTTTATTTCTTATTTCATCTCCTTTTTCCTTCTTGTTATTTTACTTAATTTGTATTTTAATTTAGGTTGAATATAATTATAATCAATTTTCATCAATACCAATTTGATTCACTAAACATTAGCAGATGTTTTGAGCTAGCACTTACTTAAAGTCTCCAGTGGAATGATAACTCATTCACTACTATATTACTTGTGCGATCTGTACACTTGCAGAATATGCATCAAGTTTTTGAAGCCTTTACTAGGGACTTTTTAGAGTAATATTACCAACAGAATTGAAGCTAGTGATTTAGTTTTTATTTTTATTTATTATTTAATTTTTGTTTTGGTTTTCTTTGCGAAATTCTCTTTTCAGGTACCCTTTTCTGTTTGTGACCAGAGTTATTTCCTCCAATCTACTTGAATTTGATCCAGAGTTAGAGAGAACATTGAGACAAAAGCGAAAGGAGGAATGGGAACTAGCTTTGGTGGGAGAGTTAGCAGACCTGAAAGGCGTTGATTTAGAGGAAGAGATTTAAATAATGGCAGAAAACCAGCCAAGAACCATGCAAGAATATGCAAAGCCCACTCTTAATGGGGCTGACTCTAGTATACAGAGGCCAACTGTCATTGCAAATAATTTTAAAATTAAGCCGAATGTGATACAGATGGTGTAGTAGACTTGCCAATTTGATGGTCTCCCAGATGAAGACCCTAATGCTCATCTTGAGAATTTTTTGGAGATTTGTGATACATTTAAGATCAATAATGTCTCAGATGATGCGATTAGGCTACGTTTGCTTCCTTTTTCACTATGGGACAAACCAAAGAAATGGCTTAAGTCTTTCTCAACCGGTACTTTTACTATATGGACTCAATTGGCAGAGAAATTCTTAGAAAAATATTTCCCACCATCCAAGACCGCTAAGTTAAGGAACGACATAACTTCCTTTCTTCAGCAAGATGGTGAGACTCTTTATAATGCATAGGAAAGATTTGAAGACTTGTTGAAGAAGTGTCTGCATCATGGCCTTCCAATATGGCACCAAATTCAAACCTTTTATAATGGTTTGAACTATATAAGCAAACAGTCTATCAATGCGATTGCCAGTGGTTCGATCAACAAAAAGACACCTGAAGAGGCAAGGGACTTGATTGAAGACATGGCTCTCATGAATTATTAGTGGCAAGTCCCTAGAGATCAGAGAAGGATTGGTAGAGGTGGTTCACATCAGGTAGACCTAATTATTGCATTGACCACTCAGCTTAAAGCCATGAACAAAAAAATGGATTCCTTAACGGCATCTTCATCAATAAGACAAGCTTAAGTGATGTGTTGTGATTAGTGTGGGGGAGGACACCAAAGTCAAGATTGCCAATGTAGCAATAATTTTGCCAAGTCGGAGCAGATAGATTACATGGGAAATGCTCCAAGGTAGCAGAATAACCCCTACAGCAATACATATAATATGGGGTGGAGGAATCATCCTAATTTCTCTTGGGGTAATCAGTCTAACCTGAGAACTCCACCTGGATTTCAGTAGCAACCTCATTTCCAGTAAGCTCCACTTAAGAAGACCTCTTTAGAGGAAATGATGGAGAAATTTATTGAGTCGTCTGACTAGAGGCACAAGGTAGCTGAGACAGCACTTAGGAATCAATAGGCCTCCATTCATAATTTAGATAATTAGATGGGCTAGATTGCTAAATTGCTTAGCGACTAATCACAAGGAAGTTTGCCTAGTAACACTGAGGCAAACCCAAAAGAACAGCTGAAAGCAATCACTCTAAGAAGTGGCAAGCAAGTTGAGGGGGCTGTTAAGAAAAATCGAGAAGAAGCGGTTGGGCAAGAGGCACTGGGTGCCATTGACAAAGAAGCTGAAAAGGAAGTTACAGAGAGGGAAAAGTTAGTAGTAGAGAAAGAAAGGAAAGAAGCAACATAAGAGCCTGCCTTGATGGTAAAGGAGTATCAGCCTCGAGTGCCATATCCAGCTCGTTTGCATAAGGATAAAATAGATGCTCAGTTTGGTAAGTTTTATGAATTATTTAAGCAACTTCATATTAACATACCATTTGCCAAGGCTTTATCACAAATGCACAAATATGCTAATTTTTTAAAGGAGCTACTTTCTATTTCTTTTGTGCTTTTGTCGGAAAAAAGCTCGGCAATTTTGCAAAGAAGGTTACCTAAGAAGTTGAAAGACCCTAGTAGTTTTAATATTCTATGTTACATAGGTAACCTTTCAATTGAAAATGCCTTAGCTGACTTGGGGGCTAGCATTAGTGTTATGCCCAATAAGATGTTTAAAGAATTAGGTATTGGAGAACCTAAACCAACACATATGACTATTCAGCTAGCTCATAAGTCTGTGGTACATCCTCGAGGAATTTTGGAAGATGTGTTGGTAAAAGTTGAGGAATTTATTTTCCCTAATGACTTTGTCATCATTGTCATGAATGAGGATGCGGATGTTTCACTTATACTTGGTAGACCATTCTTGAATATAGCCCGTGCACTTATTGATGTCCATGATGGCACATTGACTTTGAGAGTGGGGAGTGAAAAAATTGTCTTTCATATTGCTAATGCTATGAAGTACCCACTTGAACTTGATGAGATGGATTCATGCGATGATGTTATTGAGCATGAAACCGTCAATTTTATTACTAACATTATTTCCAAGGATCCCTTTGAGTTGTGTTTGGTGCAGGAAAATGTTGAGGATTAAGAAGTAGTAGAGCAGCTGGCTTATATGGAGGCAAACAAATCATTTAAAAGTCGGGCATTTGAAACAATTGAAATGCCCAAGGAAGAGAAGATGAGGCCTTTTATAGTAAACCCACTTGTTCTGGAACTTAAACTCCTCCCTAAGCATCTTGAGTATGGATTTTTGGAAGAGGGAAAGAAGTTATTGATAATTTTGAATGCTAGCTTATCTTCCAAGCAAAAAGCTAGATTGATTGAAATGCTAAAAAAATACAATAAGGTAATAGCATGGAAGACAGCAGACATTGAGGGTATAAGTCCATCATTCTACACTCATAAAATACTTATGGAGGATGAGTTTAAAGCAATTGTGCAGCCACAGATGAGACTAAACCCGACGATGAAGGAGGTAGTGAAGGCTGAGGTGATCAAATTACTTGATGCATGAATTATCTATCCAATTTTAGACAGCTCTTAGGTGAGTCCGGTTCAAGTAGTACCAAGGAAAGGAGGAATGACCGTAGTGCCTAATGAGAATAATGAACTCATCCCTATAAGAATGGTCACTGGATAGAGGGTTTGTATTGACTACCGAAAGCTAAATGATGCAACCAGAAAAGATCATTTTCCATTGCCCTTCATCGATCAAATGTTAGAAAGGTTATCTGGACATGAACATTACTATTTTTTGAATGGTCTTTCGAGTTACTTTTAGATTCCTATTGCTCTAGAGGATGAAGAAAAAATAACCTTTACATGTCCTTATAGTACTTTTGCGTATAGGAGAATGCCATTTGGTTTGTGCAATGCACCAGCCACTTTCCAATGGTGTATGATGGCAATTTTTGATGAGTTGATTGAAGATATCATGGAGGTTTTTATGGATGACTTTTTAGTTCATGGGGATTCCTTTGATGACTGTCTACTGAATTTGGAGAGAGTTTTAATTCGGTGTGAAGAGACCCATCTTGTGCTCAACTGGGAAAAGTGACACTTTATGGTCAGTGAAGGTATAGTTTTGGGGTACAAGATTTCGTGCAAGGGTATCGAGGTGGATGGAGCAAAAATTGAAACCACTGAAAAATTGCCGCCTCTTACATTTGTGAAGGTGATTAGAAGCTTTTTGGGGCATGTTGGGTTTTATCGGAGGTTTATCAAAGACTTCTTAAAAATTGCTTGCCCTTTAATAAGGTTGCTCGAGAAGGATACTGAATTTATCTTTGATAGAGAGTGCCTAAAAGCCTTTAATATTTTAAAAGAGAAGTTGATACATGCTTCGATCATGGTGGCCCCTAATTAGAACCTTCCCTTTAAGTTGATGTGTGATGTGAGCGACTTTGCAGTAAGGGCAATTTTGGGCCAAAGGAAGGAGAAACATTTTCAGCCTATCTATTATGCCAGCAAAACATTAAATAAGGCTCAAGCTAACTACACCACCACAGAGAAAGAGCTATTGGCTATTGTTTTTGCTTTTGAAAAATTTTGTTCGTATTTGATCTTGTCAAAAGTAGTGGTTTACACGGATCACTCGGCTTTGAGATACCTGTTCTCAAAATCGGATGCAAAGCCTAGATTGATTTGATGGGTGTTATTGTTGCAAGAATTTGATTTGGAGATACAAGATAAGAAAGGAGCAAAAAACCTTGCAGTAGATCATTTGTCCATATTGGAGAACCCAAACTTGGAGCAGCTAAAAGAAGAGGATATTGATGACAACTTCCTTGATGAGCAGCTCTACACTATGGTAAGTTTGGTAAGTGGTTCTAATTTTAATCTTGAATTTCCTTGATTTGTAGATTTTGCAAATTTTCTTATTGCTAGGGAACTCCTAAAAGATTTTTCATATCAGCAAAAGAAGAAATTCTTTTATGACCTAAAATATTACTTTTAGGAGGATCCCTTTCTCTTTAGAATTTGTGCTGACAGGATAATCAGGAGGTGTGTGGGATGGCCTGAGAATATGAGCATTCTCGAGCATTGTCATAGTAGGCCAGCTAGAGGACACTATGGACCTAGCAGGACTACTCAAAAAGTTTTAGAGTTGGGATTCTATTAGCCAATTATTTTCAAGGACAGCTATAACTTTGTGCAACAATGTGATCATTGCCAAAGAATAGGTAACATCTCATCTCGTGATGAGATGCCCCAAAATGGTATTCTTGAATGTGAGTTTTTTGATGTATAGGGCATCAACTTCATGGGACCTTTCCCAAGTTCTTTTGGCAATAAATACATTTTAATAGCTGTTGATTATGTGTCTAAATGGGTAGAGGCTCAAGCTTTACCCACTAACAATGCTAGGGTGGTAGTGAAGTTTCTTAAGAAACTCTTCTCTAGATTTGGCACTCCAAAAGCCATTATAAGCGATAGAGAGACTCACTTTTGTAACAACCAATTAGAAAAAGTTATTGAAAAGATTAGGTGTTACACACAAACTTGCTACTCCCTATCATCCGCAGGCGAGTGGTCAGGTAGAAAACTTGAATAGAGAGCTCAAGAGAATTCTTAAGAAGTCAATAGAGAATTCTAGGAAGGATTGGTCAAAAAAGCATGATAGTGCTCTATGGGCTTATAGGACTGCCTATAAAACCCCTTTGGGTACCATACCATATAGATTGGTTTATGGTAAGGCTTGTCATTTGCCAGTAGAGATTGAGCATAAGGCCTATTGGGCTATAAAGCAAGTTAACCTTGATTTAGATGCTGCAGGTACCAAAAGAAATTTGCAGGTTAATGAGCTTGATGAGTGGTAATTGGCGGCTTATAACAATGCAAGGATGTACAAGAAGAGAACCAAGAGATAGCATGATTCTCGAATTAAGCTAGGGAGATCCTTCAAAGTAGGAGATCAGGTATTGCTCTATAACTCTAGGCTGAGACTTTTCCCTGGAAAATTAAAATCTCGATGGTCAGGTCCATTTGTAGTTAAAAATATCTTCCCCTATGGAACAATTGAATTAAGTCATCCTGAGAAGGGTGATTTTAAAGTAAGTGGTCAAAGGCTTAAACTCTATTTTGGGGGGGACATGAATCAAGTGATGGAGGTTAAGTATCTTCAGGATTCGGGGTGAACTATCACCCTAAACGTCTAGCTAAGATGACGTTAAAGAAGCGCTCGGTGGGAAGCAACCTACTGTTTTAATTAAGATTTATTATTTTGTCTTAAGTTGTTCAAAGAGAAAAAGAAAAAAAAATACATTTATATCTTATTTTAAGTGCTACAGTTTTATTTTACTTTTTTTAATTTTAATTTTAATTTTTATTTTAATTTTAATTTTAATTTTAATTTTTATTTTAATTTTAATTTTAATTTTAATTTTTATTTTCTCTTTTGCTTGTTTAGTTGTTGCTACTCATCAATTGTATTAGACTTGTCATGCATTCTTTGAGTTGTTTTAAAAAATAAAAAAAAAAAAAGAAGAAAAAAATCCATTAGTTGAGACATACAGACCCTACCTACCCCCCATGAAATTGTCATTTATTGTGGATTCTTAATAAGGGAATTACACAAATTGCCTATGTTTTGAATTGCATTTTTTTTGCTCTCACCTAGTTGAAAGTAGAATTACCAGCATGAGTTCTAAGAATCCTAAAGGCTAGACTTCCAAAAACAAGAGGGATTCCTCTCCTCCACCCATGAACCCTGAATAAGTAATAGCTTTTTATGCTTACAAGAGGGCATCCCTAGCCGTGAATGAGTACACTTTCTCCCTAGAGGAGATAGTGGCAATGGAAAAAGAGGAGAAAAAGGCTGATATGAGCCAACTATTGCTGCAGAAAGTGATTTCATGCAGCCAAAACCACCAAAAGAGGAGAGTAATGAACCTTCCAAGGTGAAGAGGAGAAGAAGGAGGCCTAGGAAGGAGAAGTGAGGAGCTATCTTGACCTAGTTTAGATTACACTAGAATGATCTCTACTAAATAATTGTAATTCTAGGCTAGTCATTTTATTGTCTTTCTTATATGAGCCATTGGATATCTTTTATGTTTCTTGTTTTCTTTTCACTATGTTTTATCTTAATGAAGTTCTTATTGTTATGCATAATTTCCATGACTCTGTTTTTGTCTTTCAGTTATTTATTTTATCTTTATCTTTAAAAAAAAAAACAAAGGGAAAAAATTATAGGGCACGACTGGAACCTTAGCTGTGCCTCCAGCCGTGTGATAAGAAAACTTCATATCTTTTTGGCAGTAGTATGGCACGGCTGAAACCTTAGCCGTGCCTCTAGCCATGTTATAAGGAAATTAAATTTTCTTTGGCTGAAGAATCACATGGTTGGGACCATGGCTGATCCTCCAGCTGTGTGTTGCTCTAAAGAGTCTTTATTGTGACCACGGGTGGAACCCTAGCCGTAGGGTCACCCGTGGTCATGGCAAATGAAAGAAAAAAAGACAGTTCACGCAACTCCCAAACATTCAAATTTTCATTTTCTCTCTTCTCTCTCTTCTTCCCCTCACTTCTCTCACACTCGAATCACACACACACCATCTTTTTCCTACCAATTTTCGCACTCAAGGCAGTATTCCACAAGTAATTTCACCCACACACACTCTCTCTCTTCAAATTTTCCACCACAGGTATGGATTGTTTTGCTTCTTCTTTAATTTTTAACTCATTTTCTTGTTTTAAATCCATTTCTTCCTATGTTTTTGTCGAGATTCATGATTGTGGGTAGAAATTTTGATTCTAGGGATTTAGGTTGTGCCAAAATACATTGCATTTGATTTCTAGTGAGAGAAAGATGTGGATTTGGGCAATGATGGTGTTTTGGGTTGCTTTTTGCTGGTTATTCCTAATTTCCTAACTCTCTATTGCTTAAATTGCCTGGGTTTTTCTTACTTGAATTGGTCGAATTGTAGTTTGCTTGACTCTCGGCAACAACTGGTTAATTTTTGTTTTTAGGAATCAATTGCTTCTGATGTTATAATGCTGAAATTCTAACAATGATATTTCCCTGTTACTTTTTGTTTTTTGCTATTTTGGGTTGGCTTGTGTTATTTTGCAACTATGGGACCTAAGAAATTATTCGCCAAGGCAATCAAATTGCCCACTGAATGGGCTAGAGGGGAAGGCAGTTCCCGCAATCCCCCACCAGTAGCAGCCCCTACAGTTTCTTTCATTCTAAATCATGTGTGTGTCCAATTTGCCAACTTGGACTCTCGTGCTCACTTTAAGTAATTGGCCAATAAGGACTTCGAGCCTACCCACTAGATTGACTAGGGTTTTATGCAGCAGATTGGCATAGATGAGGAGCTTTGGAGATGGACATCACAGCTAGGCTAGAAGGGATTTTTCGCCATAGCTGAACTAGCTTATCGAGAGTTGACGCTGGAGTTTTATTGTACCCTTCAAGTTTATTTGAAGGTGGCATTAGTTTGGAAGAAGATGTTGCAGTTTAGGTTGGGTAACAAGCATTTTGAGATGAGCATCAATGATTTAGCAGTAGCGATGAGGTTATATATGGAGGTGGAGCTGCATACTAATGTTTATCATGAGAACCCTATGGGTTTTTTGGATGACAATGTCCCTAATCAGGTATGGGACAAATTTGCTCTGATGGGTAAGAGATTTGATGCCTTGGTCTCTAAGGCATCCCAGTTCACCTCTTTCAGTCTGCGAGTTCTTCATTTTCTTCTAACGAAGACCATTTTTGGCAGACGAGATAGTGGCGGGGCTGTGACTAGACAGGAGCTCTTTTATTTGATGTGCATGCATGAGGACAAGCAGTGCAATGTGGCATATTCTCTCATGCAGTTTTTTGATTATCAGTGCAAGAGGGGTAAGTCCGGTGCATTGATTGGAGGGATGTATATCACCAAAATCGCTCAGAGTTTGGGTGTCTTTGATGGCTTGCCTCCGATGACACTCAATGGCATGCCTAAGCTAATTGAGTATGCCACATTACTGTGGATGGACAAGGCAAAGAGCTTCATGCCCGCCTTTGCCCCTCCACCAAATCCTGTAGCTCCTAAGCCAGCCTCTATTGCTGCCACTGACCCTACTACTCAGCCTTTTGCTGATGCTGGTACTTCAGCTATCGCCGGGCCTTCTTCTTCCTCAGCCGTACCTCTTTTCTCTAGCCCAACCCCATTCCAAGATTGGATGCCATATATGGGGGAGGATGATGCAAATGATAGGAAGCCCATTGAGTTTGAGAGACAGATCTGTCAGTTGGAGAGGTCCATGACTAGTCTTTAGGTTCAACAAAACTGACTCCTCACCAACCAGCATTAGATCCTAACCATGTTGCAACACCAGCAGCAGGCCCTTGAGTTTGAGGCGCAGAGCCGAGCATGGCTTCAGTAGTCCATGCTAGATTATTGAAACACTCAGGGGTATGTGCCTCCTATCCCTGCACCGTAGCCACGGCAGATATAGCCTCTGGTTCAGGTTGAGCCAGATGATGGTGAGGGGAGTGATGACTCCGATGCCGCCATGGATGATTGACACTTCCATTTTCATTTTTCTCTTTTTTTATTTCTTTTATTCTTTTTTATATTTTTCGCTTTGGATTACTGTACTTATGCTGATTGGACTTATTTTCTTTTCTTATATTTTATTTTATTTCTCTTTTTATGTTTTATTTTTATTTTCTTTTTCTTTTTCTTTCTTAGCCTAATGTGGGTCTATAGAGCAGATAATGACATGGCATGGACTTTGGAACAGCATGACATGGAAATTCAATGACAGGGCAATTTTTCTATTTTTTTCTTCTTCGCTTTACGTGTTTTTCTTTATATCAATTTTCAAACACATTCGGGATAATGTGTTAATTAAGTGTGGGGAAGGGATATGTATGTGCTTATTTGTTTATTCATTTATTATTTCTACCTTGTTTCGACTCAAGCGAGCTAAATTGTAATAATGGTATGAATTGGAATGATTCCCTTTTTAGGTTATAATTATTGATTATTTTTCATTATATACGACAATCTCTCATTGATGTTTGGCTCGGTTGAATTAATTATTGGCTAAGGATTAAGTGTGGTAGTCATAATTAGGAAATTAAACTGATGCAATCTGCATTACTGGAGTTTAAAACGTCAGTTACATTTTTTAGCATAAATTGATTCCTTTGTGAATTGAGTTAAGATTAGTGAGATACACTTAATATCTTAGGCTCCTTGGCTATTTTTCTCAAAAAAAAAAAAAAAGTTAAAAAAATAAAAAAGAAATAAATATAGATAAAAGGTGCAATAAATAGTGCACTATTTGGAGCTTTGAAAATTTTTCTCTATTCCGTCAATTTTGACTCTTTTAACCTTAGGAAAGTCGAAATTATGAATAGTGCTAGTAGCCATTTAGATTCATGATTCTAGTTGAGTAACTGGGGGTTAGCATCCAAATGTTTACCTTCACATCAAAAGGCTAGTATGATGATTCAAACAAGTCGGGCTCCCTAAAAAAAAAAGTGTACAATGAAGTTACGTTTGATTGTTAAGTCAATAGAAAAATCGAGAGAGTAGTTAGGTGCCTAAGAGAAAATCCTTCATCTCTCACTTTTGTTTGGCTTTTGTTTGTTTGGGATTATATGCTTAATCTTTTAACTCTGGAATTTAGACTTCAGGTTGTGAGTTTTATCTTTGCGTTTGAGGGTCTTTGATTTGTAGATCCTTTAATTTGACTACTGCGTTTGAGAATTAGTTGTTGATTATGAGATTAGAGCCTTACTGGTTTGAGTATTGTAAATCTTGATGTTTTCTTTTGGCTTTAAGGGGGTTGTCCATGTTCTAAACTATTACTATAATTTAGTTTGCTTGAGGACAAGCAAAAACTCAAGTGTGGGGGAATTTGATAAGTGTTGAAAACACTATATTTTATCCCTTGTTCTTAATGTATTTTATGCCTTCAATTAAGTTTAATCTATTTGTTTTAGTGCTTTCACAATTCTTTTAGTTAATCTAGTGTCAAAAGATGCCATGATCTAAGTATGATCCAAGACGGTGAATGATCCAAGCCAAAACACTGATTTTTTGGAGAAATATGGGTTGCCGCGAGTTGAGCCACGGCTGGTATTCCAGCCGTGTGATAAGAGCAAAGAGGAAATCATCCAGTAGCCTCTCACAGGTGGAGGCACGGCTGGGGTCTTACCCATGGGAAGTGACATTTTCTTTCATTCACATTGCAACAGCTGGAACTCTAGCCGTGGGTCCACTGGTGCGCATCAGAAAATTCAAAATTATAAATCTTTCCAATTTAGGTATTGATGAACCCTAGAACCTTTTGTATAGATTGAATTACTTCTTATTTAATTAAATCATTTTTTGAGTTGTTTATCTTTATAAATAATATTGCTTAGATTCCAATTAATAATTGCATGCTTATTAGTTGGGGATTGTTTTCATATAATTGATTAGAGATAACTTTATGTGAATGGATCACTCATAGAGATTAAGGGTTGATTGGGGCATTAGAGATAGGCTTACAAGACTCCTTTGGTGGATAGTTTCTTGAATCTAAAGCATGACCTAATTGAGTTTGCTTGAGAAGAGATTCCTTGCATTCCTCTTGGGAAATAGGGATTTAATTGCTTAAGAGAGATTTTTATCTAATTTAGTGAAATGCCAATTCAATTTATGGAATGAATTTAGTTGATGCGTAGTTCATGATAAACAACTAGGGGCTAGAGGAATTCAATATCTAAATGGGCTTTTATTTCTGATTTCATCTTCTTTTTCCTTCTTGTTATTTCACTTAATTTATATTTTAATTTAGGTTGAATATAATTATAATCAATTTTCATCAACACCAATTTGATTCACTAAACATTAGCAAATGTTTTGAGCTAGTACTTACCTAAAGTCTCCAATGGAATGATAACTCATTCACTACTATATTGCTTGTGCGATCTGTACACTTGTAGAATACGCATCAGAACCCCAGTGGTGGGAGGTTAAAATTCAGCAATATAAATTAGATGAAATAGCATTTTAAGAGAGGGCCATCACAGAGCAAAAATAGAGATTTAAGAGGGTTGGCTAAGCCTTAGAGTCATGGGAAAGGCTTGAAGGCTAGAGATATTGATGATTTAATCAAATCAAAGATCAAGATCTAAATAGAAGTGGAACATTAAAGAGAAGATTTAAAAGAACATCTTCAAGATCTGTTTGAGATTTCTTCCTCTTTTATTTTCTACATCTTTGTTCTTCAATTTTAATATGAACTAATTATATTTGTAATAAATCCTAGTTTTGATTGCATAGATTGAAGGATTTAAACTTTAATCAATTGATCTTTGGTTGTTTTATTTTCATGATAAATCTTATTATTCTAATTAGCAATTACTAGCTTGTTGATTAGATATTGTTTATATATTAGATGAGTAGAGATACCCTGATATAGATAGATCACTCATGGGAATAGAGAGTTGATTGGGGTGCTAGAAATAAACCTACAAGACTTCTTTGGATGTGTAACAACCCACACCCACCCTAGGAATTTTCGTGATAAATTGCTTGAATTAGAATCTATAAGGTTAAGTGTGTGCTTGTGTGAATGTTTGTGATCTAAGTGATTGACGAGTATGTGGCATATTAAATTAATTTTAATATGCATAATATGTGTTGCTATTGTGAAATAAATGACTTACATGAAGTGCATTTGCATAAAAGAATTTATTTTAAATAAAATGAATTTTCATGCAAAAAAAAAAAATTTTTAAGCATAAAATAATTTTATGGGTATTTTAAAAATATTTTTAAATAAATATTTTGAGGGAAATATTCCAGATTTAAAAAAGAAAAATATTATTTTTATTTCTAAACACTTCAGCTGAAATTTTTAAAGAAAAATACCCAATACCCAAAAGCCCACTACACAAAAATGCTCCTAACTTATTTCATTAAGGGTAATAGTGGAAATTCCACTCCAACCCTAATATATATTCAAATTTTTGGCCAGCAAGGGTTTTCTAGCAGCCACTCTCTCATTCTTTCTGTATTCTAGCAGAAAAACCTTTCAAAACAATTCTCTCTACCGAAATATCGAAAACATTTTACTGTTTCACGATTTCGTGACCGTAATTATAAGTTTTTAATCTCTTTTGATTTCTAAACTGTTTTCTATGAAATAAATTATGGGAAAATTATTTTGAATTCTTTGATTACTGATTTCTATAGATTCAATTCTGTTTGAGTAAATTTTTGGGAGAGAAAATTTATTTTCTACCGAAAACACAATTCTTTCCGCAAGATTTCTCTAAAGGTGAATTCTATAACTTAAAATCACAATTTTATTGCATAGACATCATGGGGGGGGGGGGTGGCGTGGGGGGGCACTGCGATTTGTGTTTATTTGCATTCTAAACTGATTTTTGATTTGTTTTGATGAAAAACATTGTATGAAATAATATTTTTGTATATTTCTGTGATGACCAAAAAGTTTTGAAAAATAAAGGAATTCAAGATTTTCGTGTTAGGATTTGGAAATTGGAAAATTCTATTCTTTCATGAATACATGGCTGCCGATTTGTGTGAATTGATGTTCTAATATGATATTTGTTTTGTTTTAGATGAAAAATAATGATTTGAATCATGTGTCTGTTTATCGCTGAAATAAACGAAATGCGCGGAAAGCGCGGAAACTCATGATTTTTCACCCAAGCCTTTGAACTTGGAATTTTTTTTGTATAAACCTTACCTATGGCTGGCAATTTGTGAGATAATGTGTACTAAACTAATATTTTCAATGATTGAATGAAAAATAATGGTTTAAACAACCTGTTTGCATATTTCTGAAATGACCGAAAAATACCGAAAACAAGAAAACTCATGTTTTGTGCACTATAATGCAAAAGATTAAATTTTTATATATCAATGGCACCAATAGTGGCCGATTCTTATGGATTTGAATTCTAAAATGATTTTTGTTATGTTTACATGAAAAATCTTAGTTTAAACCATGTTTTTGCATGTTTCTGAAATAGACGGAAAAACACGAAAAGAAGAAGAATTTGGTTTTCACCTTAAAGATGCATTCGGCCTACATGAACAATTGTGTCCAAATGTTTATAAATTTTATGTGATATGTATTGGTGATTGTTGACATGTATGTATGTATAGTAGATGATGAAAATTGCATGTTAATTGAAGATATGATCCTAGATAAGCTTAAATGTGTTTTGGTATACTTAAGGTATACTTAAGGTATCTTGATGTCATATTGTGGTTAGAATGCAAATGTGATTGAGAAATTTGGAACTAGATGTCATGATGACTTGATGATGAATATATGGTTATGAGTTATTGAAGTGAAAGGGACCATAAGAGCTAAGTATGATGTTTGAAGGATTAATTGTTAAGTTGACATGTATGGAAGTGTAAAGTGAACTAAGATAATTGATAAGTGAATTGATATGGAGGTAATGATAATGTGATGACCTTAAAAAGGTATTGATATGATTGCAATGTGTTTTTATGTGAGCCTATAAGGCCTAAGTATGCAAGACTCTTAAGTCAACATGATATGTGCAAGTGATGAGTACACCTATGAGTGAACTCTAATGTGTATGCTATATGTGTATGGGTAGTTATGGGATAGGAACATCATGAGTAAATAAATACTAAGTATTAAATCAAATATTATATTAGAGTTTGTGGAGCCTTAGAAGTGCAAAGGGGACTACGAGTACTAGGAGCAAAGGAACCCTAAGGTGAGTAAACCCAATGCTTTTGATACAAGTATGAGTAAACATTAAATTCGCTCTACAAGTGTGAGTAAACGAAATGTTCTTATTACAAAAGTGAACAACATCATGTTGTGTTATGTGATAGGTGATGTGAACCTTTGTGATCTTTGAAACCCATGTTCTTTCCATTTTTATTTTATTATATGATTTCTTTGTCAAGCTTGGGTTGCCAAGGGACATTTGGTCCAAAACTAATTTGTTACCCAATGAGAACTTTTTGTGAATGACACCCTAACTTGTATTCTTTCTGGAACTACACTTTTATTGTATTATTGTTGTAAGCCAAACTACTATTGTTATTGAAATGCATGTTATTGTTGCCATATGTGATATTGTTAATTATGTTTACCAATAGCTCTAGCTATGGTACCTTTACCCTTTATGCAGAATCGTCGTGCCGATACAGGTAATCATCGGAACCTGTGCACATGGTCTTAACCCGAAGGATAGGGGTAGTGTATCCACCTCAACTAGAAGGGGCGGTTCTAGCCATGGAGCTTGATCAGTTTCACGCTTTATAAGTGATGGGAGTTGGAATTTGGCAAAGGCCACCTCTCCTCGATGTGTTTAGAGTGGATCGAGTAGTGTCTCCACTCTATAAGTGTTATAAGTGTGATTTCTACAAACTTGCTAAATTGAACCTTGCTTAAATTGCAACCTGATTCATGAGTTGTAAACCATGAACTATGTGTATAAGTTATGTGTTTTCTTTCAAAGGAATATGTGATAATGTATGAGCCTTTTTGTTTACTCATTGAGATCATCTATCTCACCCCTTTTCCTTGTGTGGTTCCAGGTGAGCAAATGTGAGGAGGCAAGGTGATGGCTCAAGCATCCTACTTCGCTTGGGGAATTCCTTGTCCGAGTTATTAATAATACTATGTTATGAAGTCTTGTCTTTAGATGCTCCGGGAATGTTAATTGATACTTATAGAGATTTATATTACTTTCCTTATGGAAATTTTTAGTAACGATTTATTTAAGTCTTCCGCAAATTATGGTATTTATCTAAACGTTTTTAAATGAGTTAATGAAAGAGGCTCGGTAAGATCCTGGGCATGATTGTTATATGTTAATGGGTTCTACGGGCATGGGTGACCTTATGTCTCCCCATGTTCTAGGACCGTCGTATCTCATAAGGTTGGGATGTGACAGGATGTTAATCTCTTGAACTTAATGTTGCTCCTATTTTGATTATAGGTTGAGAAGAGATTCCCTTATAATACTTAGGAAGTTCGGGATTTAATCACTTGAGAAAGGTTTTTATCTAATTTAGTGAGAGTCCAATTCAATCCATTGTTTGATATGCATAAACAACTAGGGGGATTTATATTTAGATTAGCTTTGCTTAGATTATTTCCATCAATACCATTTACTTGTTTTCTTTTATTAGCTTTGTTAATTTAGCTTATTTTAATTAATCTTCATCTTGATTATTCACTAGAAAATAGTTAAAGTTTGCGCTAGTACTTATATACTATCCTCGTGGAGATGATACTCATACTCACTACTTTATTACTTGATAACGACCTGTGCACTTGCAATTTGTTAGTGTGCGTTTCGGCACACCAAGTTTTTGGCACCCTTGCCGGGGATATATTTATAATATTAGCAACATTAATAGAGATTATTGATCTAGTTTTTATCTTTATATTTTCATTTTTGTTTTTGTTTTTGCTTTCCTTATTTTATTTGTTTTATTTTTACTATTTTATTTATTTTTTCTATTTTACGTTTTTGTTTTGTTTTAAGTTTGTGTTTCCAGAAAAAAAAAAGAGAAAAAGAAAAATTTCTCTATGGCTGATCAAAACTATCAGGACTGGAACTTTTACCCGAATATAGAATGGGGATACCAATGAAATCAGTATCACGATCATGGGTGCATCTATCACACTGATTTCTTAAAGGAATATGGATGGGAAGCACTAACAGAGAAGTCATCCCTTGAGCTTGCATTAGAAAGATTCACGACGTCTATGGAGAATTAGGTTAGGGAATCGGACAAACGAAATGAGGCATTAGCAGTTGGCTTCCCAACTCAATTTGAAATGGACACTACATTGGAGGATGACAAGTATGCATAAGAGGAGCAGATGTTGGAAGAGATATTTGTGACTTTAGTGGGAGCTACAAAGAAAAGATTTCAGAGGATCGAGATATCTCTGGAATACCAACAGACTTCTCTTCACAACATAGAAAATTTCATTGGGTAGATTTTGGAATTGCTAAGTGAGAGATTTGAAGGCAATCTAGCTAATGATACCAAAGCCATTCCAGAAGAGCAACAAAAGACCACTGCCATCAATTGGTTTTAGGATGATGAAAATGAAGAAGACGAGAATGGTGAGGCAAATTTGGGAATGCTACACAAAGAAGTTGACGAGGATGATTACTTAAGTGAGCAACCCCATTTCTAGTAATGGGGTATAAATGGAGTGTAATTTAGTGTTGAAGAACTCTCTTTTGATGATAGTGAGTTATGGAAAGCATGAAGGGGGAAGCTATGCATGCTGAAAATCACACCTCCCCCATTTTTTCAGCCCTCCCACTTTTTGAAGAGAATGATAATAACCCACTTACAACCCCGATACCCACCCTTCCTTTACCCTAATTTCCATCAAATGAACACTTAGCCATACATGATCCCACACCTTTGCCACCTTCCTTTAAGTGTGTATTTGTTAGAGAATCAAGTATATGGCCAGTACTTGTAGTCTCTAAATTTTCTTTGGAGAGGGAAATCTATTTTGTGAAGGTGTT
Organism: Reutealis trisperma; assembly: GCA_947687605.1. Classification (NCBI taxonomy): domain Eukaryota; kingdom Viridiplantae; phylum Streptophyta; class Magnoliopsida; order Malpighiales; family Euphorbiaceae; genus Reutealis; species Reutealis trisperma. The sequence goes on from CANTUT010000439.1 coordinate 293,590, forward strand.
AAAGCAAAAGGTTAGTGAATTTGGGTGGAGCATCTTGGAATTGCAAGATGGCTGCCATTGGTAATGTATATGCTTTATTTGGTGCTAAAGCTGAAATCCCTGCACTTAGCCTGTGGGTAAGACTATTCAACGACGGTTTTAAACATGGCAAGCTTCAGTGTGTACACAATGGAGAATCAAAAATAATTTTTATTGCTGAACGAAGGCTATGCAAAGGCCACAACCTTTGCATATTCTTCTTTATCTTAGTTTATAGAGGTAGGCAGCACAAGGAAACCTCTGAGCCATTGGTGGAAGATGAATAATGATAACATCCAACTAATACGACATTAAAGAAGTGTTGAATGGGAGGCAACCCATTGATGGTCTATTTTAGTTTTTATTTTTATTTTCTTTTTGTTTTCTTTTATTTTTATTTTACTTTGAATGGATCTTATTTTGGTTGTAGTTTGATTTTTCTCTATGCATAAACATTGATCATGGCACATTCTCACTGGAAGGAGCACTAGCACGATTCATATTGTTCATCATTCAAGGTAGTTACTTCTCTCTTTTACTTTTTCATTTTCCTTGTTTATAACACATTGGGGACAATGTGTTACTTAAGTGTGGGGGAGAGATATATTATTGTGCCCTATTTTTTATGAATCTTGTGTTTAAGTGAATTGAGTTGTGTCAATAGTTTGATTTGAAATTAACTCTCTCAAGTTATAAATTGGTCTAATTTTGCTATGACAATGACTTGTTACAGTGTGGATTGAATGTGGTGGTCATGATTAGGAAATTAAATTTTTGCAAATCTTTTGCCTGAAATTTGAAACTTTAGTTACACTTTTTGAGCCTATTTTATTTCACTATTACTTTTGTTCTAGTTTAGTAAAAATGCTTAATACCTTAGGTGGCTTGACTATTTTTCTTGAAAAAGAAAAAAGAAATAAGTATATTAAAAAAAAAGATTATGCAAAAGAGCTTTGAAAATGTTTACATATTCTGCTATTCTTGACTCTTTAAACACAAGCGATTGAGAATATGAATAGTGCTAGTAGCCATTTGAATGTGTGATTCTAGTTGGGTAACCGAAAGCCGACACCATAAGTATTTGCTTTTGCGTAAAAAGGCTAGGATAACAATTCAAAGAAGTCAGGCTCCTTAGTTAATTAAAAAGAAAACATGAATTGAAATGTACAATCAATGAAAAGTTGAGTGAGTAGTTAATCACCTATGGGAAAAATCCTTATAAATCTACTTTGCTTGAACTTTTGTTTCTGTGGAATTATTTGCTCAAACTTGTAACTTTAGAATTTAGGTTTTAGATTTTTGAGATCTGTTTTAGAGATTTCTTGATTTGGCTACCATGTTTGAGCCTTGCTGATTTCAAGTTATTGTAAATCTTTTTGAATTTCTTTGACTAGAGAGGGTAGGTTTTATCTCGTACTATTGTTACGATTTAATTTGCTTGAGGACAAGCAAATACTGAAGTGTGGGGGAATTCGATAAGCACTTAATTGACTACAATTTACCCCTCGTTTTTAATAATATTTTATCCTTAAATTGAGTTTGATTTGTTTGTTTAGTGCTTTTCTAAAGTTCTTTTAGTTAATCTAATGCCAAATGATGCCATGAACCAAATGTGACTCAGAATGGTGAAAGATCCAAACCAAAATGCTAACATTTGGAAAAAGATGGGCAGACACGAGTGGAGCCATCACTGAGATTTCACCTGTGGGACAGACACCACTGAAATCCCACCTGGGATTCCACCTGTGTGATAAGAGCAAATTAGAAAAAAAACATCCAGTAGCCTACCACGGGTGGAGCCACCATTGAGGTTTCACCCATGGGCCTTTGGCGTCATAGCCACCATTGGAACCCTAGTGGTGGCTCTAATGGTGGAGATTAAAATTTAGCAATATAAACCAGATCAAACAACATTTTAAGAAAGGGCTGTCACAGAGAAAAAATAGAGATTTAAGAAGGTTGGCTAAGCCCTAGAGTTATAGGAAAGGCTTGAAGGCTAGAGATATTGATGATTTAATCGAATCAAAGATCAAGATCTAAGTGGAAGTGGAAGATTGAAGAGAAGATTTCAAAGAACATCTTTAAGATCTATTTGAGATTTCTTCCTCTTTTATTTTTTGCATTTGTTCTTCAATTTTAATATGAACTAATTATATTTGTAATGAATCCTAGTTTTGATTGTATAGATTAAAGGATTTAAACTTTAATCAATTCATCTTTTGTTGTTTTATTTTCATGATAAATCTTATTATTCTAATTAGCAATTGCTAGCTTGTTGATTAGATATTGTTTCTATATTGTACGAGTAGAGATACCTTGATATAGATAGATCACTTATGGGAATAGAGAGTTGATTGGGGTGCTAGAGATAGACCTACAAGACTTCTTTAGATGTTAATCTCTTGAACTTAATGCTGCTCCTATTTGATTATAGGTTGAGAAGAGATTCCCCTATAATACTTAGGAAGTTAGGGATTTAATCATTTGAGAAAGGTTTTTATCTAATTTAGTGAGAGTCTAATTCAATCCATTATTTGATATGCATAAGCAACTAGGGGGATTTATATTTAGATTAGCTTTGCTTAGATTATTTCCATTAATATCATTTACTTGTTTTCTTTTATTAGCTTAGTTAATTTAGCTTATTTTAATTAATCTTCATCTTGATTATTCACTAGACAATAGTTGAAGTTTGAGCTAGTACTTATATACTATCCTCGTGGAGACGATACTCATACTCACTACTTTATTAGTTGATAATGACCTGTGTACTTGCATTTTATTAGTGTGCGTTGCAGCACACCAGTAAACAATGTGACAGGTGGCAAAGAGTAGGTAACATTGGTAAGAGGAATGAGATGCCCCTAACTAATTATATTGTGGTTGAAATCTTTGATGTATGGGGTATTGATTTCATGGGATCCTTCCCCATTTCCTTTGGTTTTCAATACATTTTTGTAGCTGTGGATTATGTTTCTAAATGGGTGGAAGCAATTCTTACCCAAACTAACGATGTTAATGTTATTGTCAAATTTGTTAAGGAATTTATTCTTAATGGGTATGGCACAACAATGGTGATTGTTAGTGATGGGGGAAGCCATTTTTGTAACAAACTTTTTGAGAACCTAATGAATAAGTTGGGAGTTAAGCATAATGTGGCAACCCCTTATCATCCATAGACTTCAGGGCAGGTAGAGACATCCAATAAGCAAATTGAGGGAATTCTAGAAAAGATGGTGAATTCATCTAGAAAGGATTGGGCGATTCACCTTAATGATGCATTGTGGGCTTACAGGACAGCATATAAGACTCTTTTAAGGATGAGCCCATTTCGGTTAGTGTTTGGCAAGGCTTGCCATTTACCAATTGAATTAGAACACAAAGCATATTGGGCTATCACGGCATTGAATTTTGACTTGGAGAAAACAAAGGAGAACAGGATGCTGCAAATGTCAAAATTGGATGAGCTCCAAAATGAAGCCTATGAGAGCTCTTGGATTTACAAGGAAAGGACTAAGGCCTTGCATGACAAGAACCTTATTCATAAGACCCTTGAACCAGGTATGAATCTTCAACTCACGGTTGAATTTATTTCCAGGTAAACTCAAAACCTGTTGGAGTGGTCCCTTTCTTATTAATGTGGTATTCCTCTCTAGAGCTGTTGAATTGCTTAACTCTCACACAAATGAAACTTTTTGAGTCAATGGTCAAAGAGTTAAGCCATATTATAAGGGTATGGAAAAGTTTAAGGAAATTTAGAGCATTTTGCTCAAGGATCCTTAGATCCTTCCACAACATCTAGCTAAGATTACATTAAAGAAGCCCTCATTGGGAGGCAACCCAAGTTAGTTACTTTTATTTATTTATTATTATTATTTATTTTGATAATCCTAACCAATTTTCATACATATTTATAAAAAAAAAAAAAAAAAACTCAGTTTTAAAAGTCTTTGTTTTGTATTTGTTATTTTTAGTCACTTTTAGTTCAAGTTTATGCGTCGGTTTGGTTGTGATTTTTGTGGTAATCAGGTGCTAAGGGATGAGCAGCAAAGGTTTCAGAGTTATGAGAATTCAGTTGGTGTAAAAAGGGATGTCAACTCCAAGTGTAAGAGCAACAATAGGTATGGCATGCGCAGAAGCAGCCTTGGCACCTGCTGTAGTAGTTGGGCAGTCACATGCTCCCAGTACTGCCTCACTAGAGTCCCTGGCACATGTAGTAGTAGGCTAGTCACATGCTCCTAGCAGCACCTCGCTAGAGTCCTTAGCCCCTGCAGCAGCAGTTGGGCAGCAGCAAGATAGTCGCACACTCCCAGTAGTGCCTCACTGGAGTCCTTAGTGCCCAAAGCAGCAGTTGGCCAATAGCAGGCTAGTTGCACACTCCTAGAAATGCCTTGCTGGAGTCCTTAGTACATGCAATAGCAACAGCTACCAATAGACAAGCACAGCAGTGTCTCGTAATGAGCTGTTGGTGTTTGCAGTAGCTACTCTCCCTAATAGTAGGGGTTATGGCATATGTAGCATTTTATGAAGGGGCAATTTTGAGATTTTGGCCATTACTACTTACATTTAATCCCATAGCTTCAACAATTTGTTCATTCCTCTCCTATCCATACCTCTCCCTCATTCTTCCTTTCGCAAAACTATCTTCAAAATTCATTCTCCCTTCAAAATTTCTTTAACAAGATCATAACCCATCTTCCCAATCTCCAATTTTCTCACATGTTTTCTTTTAATCAAGCAAGTCATGTCTAAGAGAGTCAAGAGTGTGGGGAAGAAAGGTTCCAAAACTAGAGGCAAAGAAAGGAAAGAGGTGAATGATTTGAGAGATGATTATGGAGCTCCATTTTGCATTCTCACAAAAGCGGAAGGAGAAAGGTATAAAGCTCTCACTTGCACTAATCATGTTTTTAAACCTTGCCGATACCTTGATTTTGATGATTTGAAAACTTTGGGTTTAGAATATGAGATTGAAAGATTGAGTGCAATTTTGGGTTAGGAAGAGTTTATAAAGATTGATTATGATGTATATCCTAAGATTGCACTTGAATTTTTTACCTTATATTGTTTGATAGGTGATGATGAAATTTATTTTAGAATCCATGATAAGGAGTATAGACTTGGGCATGAAAATTTTTGTAAGGTTTTTGGATTTCCTATGGTGGGTGAAGATTGTATGGAGAGTAAGTTTAATGTTAATGAATTTTGGGAGCAATTGACTGGGCTTAAGAATTTTGATACTAAAAAGGCTCCCAATGGGTTTATTAAAGATCATGCTACTCTCATTTTGCATAAGTTTATGTCCCATGCTGTGTTTGGAAAATCAGAGAGTAGTAAGGTCTTGCATAAGGAATTGTGTGTTTTATGGTGCTTAGCCAATGGGAAAAAGATTGACACAGCCTCTTTGTTGCGTCACTTAATGATGAACGTGATCACTCATAAAAGGTATAATTTGAAAATAGGCCACATTGTTTCTGCAATAGTGCTTTCCTATGATCTTCTTGATTCCAACTATGAAGAACTATAACTACTACCAATATGGAATTTCACTATAGAGTCATGGATTCAAACCGAGGTGGTTACTGCAGAATGCTGTTTGAGGGCACCAGAAACTCAGAAGTGTTGGTGGGATCACTGACTCAAGAACCCACCACCATATTTGCTTTATAGAGGGTCTTCATCGAGTAATCCTAAAAGTGAGCGTGCTACTGAGATAGATCCTCCTGTTATATAGTCAACAAGTGAGGCGGATGGGTGGCGACTAGTCTTGCACAAACTTGACTCGATGCAATAGTAAAACTAGGCCTGGATGGCTAAGATACATCATAGGTTTGACAAGGTGGAGCAAGAATAAAAATCTCGTAGGCACAAATTTGCTCAATTCTGTCAGCAGTTTGGCATTGTATTAGAATCACCCCCTCCTTCGCTGTTAGCGGTGAATGAATAAGGTAACCTTTTTCTCTCGATTGTCAATTTGTAATTTTTAGTTTTTAGTTTTAAAATATGAATATTTGCATGCATTTCCACATTAAAGGCAATGTGGATTTTAAGTGTAGGGGGCGGGGGGAGGGGGGGGTAGTAATTTCTTTGTTTTATTGTTAATTTATGTACTGTTTTGTATAATGTTGTGCATACTATGAGTAAATCCCTTTGTTTTGTCCTCTTTTGTTGAAGTTTACTTGACTGTTTAAATTTAAGTGTGGCCAATGATATAATAAGATTGTGTTTGAATTAGATTGTATTCAATCACTATGGATATTAAATTCTTTTTACCCTTAATCATTACTAAGAAACTAAATTGATTTTTTTTTTAATTTTGCTTGAATTATTTTAAAAGGTTTTTGCATGCTACACTTAAAGAAGGCTTATGCAACATGTTATCATTGAGTAATTTCACCCACTTTAGAATATGCTAGCCAATTAGTCGAAGCAAAATTTTAAGTCCATTTAGGAAATGAAGAAATGATTAGGGCATTCCTTTGTTTTAACTAAATCCTTATAACCACTGTTTTAAATGTTTACCTCTAGTTCACCCTTTGAACCAAATAAATGCATTAACATGCATATTTTAAACTTGAGTTTCTTTGTTTAATTAAACCACATTGTCACTACCCTTGTGTTTTCTTTGAGTAATGATGCAAAGTTAGTGAAGATAGTAACCTTTTCAAAAATTGTTTACAATTGAGTGGAGTGATGGAAAATTAATAAAATGGGGAAATAAAAAAAAGTAAAAAATAAATAAATAAATAAATAAAAGAGAAAGAAAATCAAAATAAATGAAATAAAATAAGTATTTCCCTTTTAAAGAGTCTGAAGTTTAAAATGCTTATTGCTCCATTGTTAAAAAGGAAGAGTGGCTACTATTGAGGTTCATTTATGTTTTGCTTGGCATCATTTTTAAAGAAAATTTTTATTCATGTTAACTTATTTCTTGATTAGCCCATTACCCTTTAAACCCCATTACAACCTTAATAAAGACCTTTTGATCTTTTTAACCTTTGTGGACTCCATTAGTAGAGATGAAATTGGTTAGTGTGCTTATGAGGTGGATGAACATGCTTGGATATGAATCCTTTGAATAGAAATTCTCTTTGATAATAGTGAGTGTATATGCCTATCATGAAGTGCAACAAGTTTTCTTTTTGGTAATCCTTGCAAATATTTGATTGATACTTGGTGGATTTGTGGTGGTTTTGGGTAAATTGTGTTGAGTATTTTGCAATTGTTGTTATACTCTTCATCAAACATTTATCTTTTGAGACACACTATGTTTTCTTAAGTATATAAGGTTCTTACTACCAACTAAGTAAAATTGTTAAGTATGGTTTTGCTTGAGGACAAGCAAAAGGGTAAGCGTGGGGGAAGTTATTTGTGGCATATTTACATGTTTTTGTTCGTGTTAAATTAGGCATTTTGTGTTTAATTCATGTCATATAGGTTAGATTATGTTATTTTATTCACCTTTTTAGGTTTGAGGAAGGTTAGTCTTGTTTTGCAGAAATTTGGAGCGAAAATGAAAAATTTGACGGAATGTCGCATCACACAGCAGGAGGAATGTCATTACGGCAGCCCTTAGTGCCTTGTAGGAGCAGCCTTAGCTCTAGCAGTATGCCCCTAGCACACACAGCAATGCCCAACAAGTAGTAGCAGCTTGCTACCTATCACCTACCTTCCCCAGCACCTTGCCAAAAGCTCCAGCACAGCACAACTACCTATAGTCTACTACCTTTGCTTGCCCTAGTGCCACATGTCTCTCCCTACCTTTGAGCAGATTTGGAAGATTATCTGAGATTTTGTAGGATTTTCAACCCTAAATTATTTTAGGAAAGTAGGAAAAAAATAAGAAGTTTGGTTGATTTAAATAGGGCTATATAGAGGAAAAGGAGTATTTAAATTTTGGAGAGGAATTTTGGGAAGGATAGTATCTTCTCTTCCAGTTTTCTATTTTCTTAATTTTAGTTTTCAAATTTCAACACTTAGATTATAATTTTGTTCTTGGGGAATTCATTTGTGAAGATTCAAGAGATTGAATTAGATAAAATGGATTAATCAACATGGTTTAATTCTTATTTCTTCAATATAATTTTTTTGGGGATTATTGAATTGATATAATTGATTCAATGGATTATTTTGGTTATAATAAAATTATGATGAATTCTTTATTTCCCATGAGCTAATTTCATCCTTGTCTAGAGTTTGTATGATATGTTCATGATATGGAATTGAATATAATCTCATTTGATTATTTTTATTATCCCTATTTGAATTGATTGATTGTTATTGAACAATTGCTTAGCTACCAATTGTTTGACTTAGGTTTTGAATGAAGGAATGAGAGTTAAAGTTCAATTCTGGATTTCATTCCTTTAGGATCTTAAAACGAATTAGAAATATAAGTTTTAAGATTAGGTTTTAGTTTTTGGTATATGATTTGATAGAATGATTTCTATGAATGCGATTGCTAATATATTGATTTTTATTCTTTAAATTGTTATAAACTAAGGCTTTATAATAATCAATTGGGTATATTCATGTCACATCCCAATTTTAGAGATATGACGATCTTAGAACACGAGAAGACATAAGTTCACACATGCCTATAGAACCCATTGACACATATACAAATCATGCCTAGGATCGTACCAAACCACATACAATAACTCATTTAAAACACTAAATGAAAACCTTTAATTGTGGAAGATTGTAATTAGACACTTCACATAAAATCCATAAGGAAATAATATTCATATTTCATTTAAAAACTTAAGAAAATAATAACTCTCAAATAAGCATCAAAAACAAATATTCTCAGAGCATCTAATGACAACACTTCATAACATGGTATTATTAATGGCTTTGACAAGGAATTTCTCAAGCAAAGTAGAATGTTTGAGCCATCACCTTGCCTCCTCACATTTGCTCACCTGGAACCACACAAGGAAAAAGGGGTGAGATAGATGATCTCAAAAAGTAAACGGTAAAGCACATACATTAACACATATTCCTTTGAAAATGAAACTCATAGCTTATACACATAGTCATGAATTAAAATTCATGAATCAGGTTGCAATTTATCAAGGGTTCAATTTAGCAAGTTTGCAGAAATCACACATATAACACATAATGAGTGAAGGCTATTGCTCTATCACTCGAACACATAGAGGAGAGGTGGCCTTATACCAAATTCCAACTCTTATCACATAGAAGACATGAAGTTAATTAGGCCCCATGGCTAGAATCACCCCTTTCTAGCTATAGTGGATACACTACCCCTATCATCGGTGTAAGACCGTGTGCACAGGCACTGATGATTACCCGCATCGACACGAGGACTTCTGTATAAAGGGTTAAAGGTACCATAGTTAGAGCTAATGGTATACACATATAACAATAACATTTAAGGCAGCAATAACATGTATTATAATAACAATGGCAATTTAACATTGAGCAATAGATACAATATTAGTGTAGTCCTAGAAAGAATATAGGTTAGGGTAATAATCACAAGAAATTATCATTGGATAAACAAAAATGGTTTTTGGACTAATTGTCCTTTAGCAACCCAAGCTTTACAAAGAAATCACTTAATCATATTTTAGGATAGGAAGAACTTGGATTTCAAGAATCTCAAAGCCTCACCTAACATGATATCACATATTTTTAACATATTATAATATTACTCACACTTGTAGAATGAATTCAATGTTTACTCGCACTTGTAACATGAACATAGTGTTTACTCACCTTCTAGTTCCTTCGCACCTATTTCATATAGCCCCTTTTAAACTCTAAAGCTCCTCAAACTCTATCATGATATTTCAATACTTAGTATTTATTTAATCATGATGTTATCCTATCCTATAACTACCCCATGCATATATAACATTCACATACACTTAGAGTTGCACATATAAGTGCACCTCATCACTTGCACATAACATGTTGACTTTAAAAGTCTTGCACACTTAGCCCATATAGGCCCATATGAAAACACATTATAACTCATGTTTATACCTTTCTAAGGTCAACACAATATTCTTATCTTAATATCAATTCACTTCGATAATTATCTCAGTACACATAACACTTCCATATATGTCAACTTATCAATAGCCTTTCAAGCATCATGCTTATCTCTTATGACCAATTATTTCAATCAATCACTTCATTAATTCAAGATCATTATTCATTTTTAATTCATCATAAAATCCATTTCCATATTATCCAATCACATTCACATTCTAATCACAATATAAGGTTAAGATACCTTAAGTATAACCTAAGTATATCAAAGTGCCTCTAAGCTTGTCTAGTGTCATACCTTCAACTAACATGCAATTTTATCATTTATTATACATATATACATGTCAATAATCATCAAAATACATCACATAAAAATTATAGACATTGGAATAAAAATCCCTTAGTAGGCCAAATGCATCATCAAAGGAAAAACTGAATTTTTCTTACTTTTCTTACTTTTCGTCTATTATAGTAATATATAGAAACATGGTTTGAACCAAGCTTTTCATGTAAACACAACAAAAATCATTTTGGAATATTAATTCACATGAATTGGCGGCAATAGATGTGATATGTACATGAAAATTCCAATTTTAGGTTTTAGAATGCAAAACCTTGAGTTTTCTTGTTTTTGGTCATTACAGTAATATGTAAATAGGTGATTTAAACCATTATTTTTTATTCAACCATAACAATTATCAGTTTATAACAACTTCATGTATGATTTAGCAGCCATAGATAAGATTTATACAAAAAAATTCCATGTTTTCGCACTTTTTATTCATTACAGTAATATGCAATCACATGATTTAAATCATTCTTTTCATCGAAACAAAACAAATATCAGTTTAGAGTCCATTCACATACAAATCAACAGCCACATATTTAAATAATAATAAAATTGTCCAATTTCTAAGTTCTAGCACAAAAACCTTGAATTCATTTGTTTTCTGAAACTTTTTGGTCATTACAAAAATATACAAATATATAATTTAATCTAATATTTTTCATCAAAATACATCAAAAATTAGTTTAGAAATCATTCATCTAGGAATCACCCCCCTGTAGTGTTTATGCATAAAAATTGTAATTTTAATTTACAGGATTCACCTTTGGAGAAATTTCGCGGAAAGATTTGTATTTTTGGTAGAGAATTAAATTTCTATCTCAAAAACTCATCCAAATAGAATTAAATCTATAAAAATCAGTAAAAAAATAGTTCAAAATAATTTTTCCATAATTTATTTCATAAAAATCAATTAAGAAATTCAAAGAGAAGAAAAACTTACGAATACGGGCGAGAAATCGCAAAATTAAAAGGTGTTTTCTTAAATTCGGTAGAGAAGAATATTTTGAGAGAATTTTTCTTTTAAAATATAGAAGAGTAGAGTGATGGCTGTTGGAACATTAGGGCTGGCAGAAAATTAGGTTTTAAATGTAGGGTTTTGGACAATTTCCACTAATACCCTTAATGAGCTAGGTTAGGAGGGTTTTTGGCTAGTGGGATTTTAGGTATTTGGGCTTTTTATTTAAATTAGGGGCTGATTATGGGTAATTAGAATAAAAATATTTTTCTTGTTATTTTTATTAAAATTTCCCCCAAAACATTTATTTAAAAATTATTTTAAAATACTCATAAATTCATTTTATGCTTAAAAATTGCTTTTGTGCATGAAAATTCATTTTATTTAAGTAATTTATTTTATGCTAATGTACCTCATATAAATTATTTATTTCACAATAACAACTTATATTATGCATATTAAAAATTAATTTAATATGCTACATACTCATCAATCACATAGAACATAAATTTCCATAAAAGCACACACTTGACCTTAATAGTTCTAAATCAAGCAAATTGTCATAAAAATTTCTAGGGTAGGTGTGGGTTGTTACAATTCATATAGAATTGATAAACTAAATACAAACTCTAGGCATCATTCATTCATTGTCTTAAAACTTATTGGATTTTAATCTACATTTTCTTTTAATTTCCTATTTTACAATTATTTCTTTTCAAATCATTCAAATTCTTTTCATTTAATTTGCTTTAAATTGAGACAAATATTTTCATTTGTAATTCCTTTAGAGATATGACCTTGGGTACTTCTGATATACTACAATTACCCCGTATACTTGCGGGTCACTTTTGGACAATATATTTTGAGGCGAACAGTTGCCAAAGGACAATTAGTCTAAAACTACTATTGTTTGTTCAATGATAAGAAAGAACCTTTGTGATTATTGCCTTACATTCTTTCTGGAATGACACTATTGTTTATCTTTTGTTCAATAAGTTAAACTTCTATTGCTATTATGTTATATGTCATTGCATTCTTTAATGCTATTGTTATAAGTGATTGCCATTAGCTTTAGCTATGGTACTAATGAACCCTTTTATGCAGAAATCCTCATGCCAATGCGAGAAATCATCAGAACCTGTGCATATTGTCTTAACCCGATGGATAGGGGTATTGTATTAACCTCAGCTAGAAGGGGTAGTTCTAGCTGTAGGGCCTAATCAGCTTCACACTTATTAAGTGATAGGAGTTGGAATTTGATTTGGTGCCACCTCTCTTTATGTGTTTAAGTGAATACGGCAACAGCCTTCACTCTTTATGTGATAAGTGATAACTGTGATTTCTATGAACCTTACTAAATTGCAAACTATGAAACATGAATTATGAATCATGTATTATGAATCATGAACTATGAGTTATGAGCTATAAGCCCCTTTCTAAGGGATATGTATTATTGTATAAGCCATATTATTTACTCATTGAGATCATCTATCCCACCCTTTTTCCTTGTATGGTTTTAGGTGAGCATTATAAGGAGGCAAGTTGATAGCTCAAGTAATCTACTATGCTTGAGGGATTTCCTTGTCTAAGCTTATTATCATATTGTGATGTGAAAAGTCTCTTTTAGATGCTCTGGGAGTTCTTGTTTGGGCAGTTTTGTTTTTATAACATTATGTTTTGATGATTTGATTGGAGTCTTAAAATGTTCTTTTCTTATGGATTATATTTAAAGTATTTTTAAACTGTTCTTTCGCAAATTAAGGTTTTCTTTTTATTAATGGAAAAATTAAGTTAATGCATGAGATTTTGGTATGATCCTAGGTAGTGTTTATATGTGTATGATTAGGTTCTACGGGTTTAGGTGACCTTATTTCTCCTCATATTCTAGAACCATCATATCTCTGAAATTAGGATGTGACATTCTTGCCACAATTGTCATAAGTTGAGAAACTTTGTTTAGATTGACCATTATGCTATCCAAGTGTTGAAGTTGTTGGCAAAGATTCCTTTCTTAGACCTCCTCCTCCTCCTTTATGCTGTCCTCCATGACCCTTGCACTTATTCTTGCTCTTCTGCTTACATTCAGCATGCTTGGCTCTATTGGCCTTATGCCTTTTCTCTATTATCTTAGCCTTATCTGTTAGTTTGGCTAAGGTAGAGAACTCAGTTTCTGCCAAAGAGTTGAACAAAGGTGTAATCAATCCCTTTAAGAAGTGATTAATGCTACTAGCTTCTGTAGGAATGATTTTAGTAATGAACCTGCTGAGTCAGTTAAACTCCTTAGTATACTTTGACATTGACATGCTAGGTTTCTGCCTTAGCTATTCAAACTACAGTGCCCTATCCTGCCTTTCACCTTTTGGCAAGAATTGATCCATCATTCCCTGCTCAAACTTTGCCTAAGTGGGTGGATCTGCCCCATAAAGCTGGTCATTGATATTCCTCTCATACCAGTACTACACCTCTTTTTTGAGTTAGAATACTACCAATTCAATCACTCGAGCGTTAGAGTAAGATAGTCGATGGACTAGCTTGTACTATCAGAGGGTATGCCCTAAAGCTATGTATAAGTTATGTAAATGTAAAATATTATCCCTAAATGGCAATAAAATATATGTTTATAAATGAATTGTTCCATTGTATTAAATGTATATTTGAAGTCCATAAGTATTATTCAAAAGAGGATCTATTCTCAAATGTTGAGAGTGTGGATGGCAAATTACTTTTAAATAAGTACTTTAAAATATTCATGGTCATAGGATTAATGACTGGGCATCATTAATTCTGAAAGACCATCTCTATTTATAATCTATAATTAGTATGTGATACTTATGATTACAGAGACAGTGAGCATCATACTGTTTGACAAATGTTGTCAATATAAATATATGGATATTCATATGATGAATGATTGAATTGTGATGTTAGTTGATAATAACATGGAGTTTTATTACTAGTCAATAAATCATCATCTAGGTCATAATTGTACATATAGTCCTTTGACTTGAGGGACATTGTATCTCATTCATCAGTAGTTGGAATTTATTACTACTTATATACTAATGCTATTTAAGTATTGGTATATGGTATGTGATAGTTCTAACTAGTTATGTATGGAGGTAAGTGATTGCTAAGAGAGAATTTATTAGCCTAAATAAACAAGGAAGAAATCCTATGCTATCTTATTATTCTTGATAATCAAATCCTCGGCCAAGGTAGTAAAGATTCACTAGAAAGGGTTTCTAGTAGGAATCAATTTTATTAAGAATTAGAATCGAGATATAGACATATTATCGAAGCATATTAGGGTTCGACAAATCCATGACCCTAGCTAACTTTGGGATTTAGTAATGAAGGGATTTTAGTGTATATTAATTATGATCAATGTGTGAACCCTTAATTTTACACCTCATCATTTGGCCCCAGCTTGACACCTACAAAGATTAGTGCACTATGCAGAGCCAGTACGGTAGTCTCGCTAACCGGTTATCGGGCAGGGGTCAAGAGGATAGCACCCTTTGCAAGGGAGCAAGGGGTAGTGCCCTCAGAGCTAAAAATTGACTTTCAGTTACTTTAGTACGAGGATACTTATTTTTTCAAACATTGACACTTTCCTTTCTCTGATCGAACCTTCTGTATCAGACAATATTTTTCCAAAACCAATTGGATTCTCTCTCAGATTGACTATTCAAATATTCTAAAATTAATTTTGAACCTAATGACACTGACCAATAATTTTTTTGAGCTCTATAACTCTCAAAAATTGACCTGGAAGTCTCAAAAATAGGTCCAAAATCTCTGAAAAAGTGGCCAAAAAGAGATCTCAAAAAATGTGTTAGGGTGACATGTGGCATGCCGTGCGATGTGCATCCAATGCCATGTTAGACTTGCATAGCGCCACAAGCCTCGCATGCAGCATGCTGCATAAACCTGATGTGGCGCCGCACAGGATTTTGCCACCTTATAGACCCTACTTGCGCAGAAAATGACCCTTTTAACCCTTTTAGTCCAATTTTCAGCCCATTCTAACCTTACCCCTCATCGTCTTTTCACATTTTCAATACCTAAACTACCCTCATCTACTTTTCCTATAAATACCCTCTCCATCCTTCATTCGAAACCACCTCTTGATTAGTATTGGTGGTTATTTATTAATTCCTCTCTTCTTCTCCGTCCAACCACTCTCTAATTAATTAATTAATCTTTTTAATTAATTAATTATCTCACCCTAACCAAGTTAATTAATCTTTTTAATTAACTAAAACTCTTTTTTTTAATTAAAATTCATCACTCAATTAATTAATTAATCTTTATAATTAATTAATTAATCACCTTTTTCCAAAATCAAATTAGTCTTTTTTCTCAATCCACCTTTCATCCAAATTAATTAATTAATCCTTTTAATTAATTAATCCATCTATTTTTTTCATCATATCAATTAGTTAATTAATCTTTTTAATTAATTAATTAATCTCCTAATCAGTCCAATCACTCAATCCCGATAAAACGAAATTTCAGTTCGGTAAAACTCTCTGCCCACCAAAAGCAAAAGTATCAACCTTTTTTCTCATTTTGAACACACCTAAACCAAAATCAATTTGATCAACTCCTAAACCCCTCCACTTAATCATGGAATGAACTACGTGGGTTTTGATCCCCATTCAATAGGATATGTAGGCATGTTTGGAGTCTAAGTCCAAACCTCAAATCCAAATTTCTATCAATATCTTTTTCCCTTTTTAATTTATGGATATTTTATTTTAATTTTCTCCTTGTACTCATGTCATATTCATGCATCTTATCTACAATTATCATCTTATAATATTTGTCATTCATGAAATCAATTTTTCAAAATCAAATTAAACTTAAGAGCCAAATTTTGATTATTTAAAACCAAAAACCTAGTCCCCGAGCTCAACCTTGTTCGAGGCTAGTGATTTTATCCATGGACAAATTAAGTAAAAAATTAAAAAATTGGGGTCAAATTGGATTTTTCCTTGATTTTTCCATTTAAAAATAAATTAGGGTGATGACTCCTAAAATCATTTTTAAAATCAACCAATTCGAACCTAAGAGTTCCATTGTGAGTCTAAACTTCAATAAGCATCTCGAATCCCTCTAACGGACTGAGCTAGTGCTCGAGTGAGGCCTCACACTATGTTCCATGAAATGAATAAGTGATTGAACATTCATATTCATTCTAATTAGGGAGTCATGACAAGCAATGTTAGGCATTACTCATGACTTATGAGACTAAGGGTGAAATAGAGATTTCACATTAGTAGAGAAAAGTTTTTTCTTAATCCCATTGCTAATTAGACATGAACCTAGAAAGTCACACACCCAAAAGTATTCACCTTCCAAGAATAAAAGATTTAACATAATAATTCATTAAAGTGTTTATTTAATTAATTAATGGTAAAAGGATTGAACTTGTAATTAAATTTACAAATACCCTAGTATGTCTTAAAGTTTAAATCCCAAATGATTTCTTATTAATCAAATCCTAATTTATATATGATATAAATGAGAAGGATCAAAGTAAATAAAACTATGGATGAGTTAAAAGAATTGATTTTGAGCTTTGGACAAAACCCTAAATAGCCCAAGCCCATTTGAGAAATAGAGAAAGGCAATTTAGGGGTTAGAGAATTTCTATAACCATAAAACCGACATGATGAGTAGGGGGTTAGAGATTTTCTATATCCCTAAAGCCCATATGATGAGTTTAGGGATTAGAGAAAAGTGCACCAAGGTCAAAATGTTCTTTAAATTATGTAAGGTTTAATTGAAATAATCATAAAACCATAAAGGGTAATATGGTCTTTTCCATTTAACCCTAAGGCGTAAAGGAAATTAAATATCTCATTTGCCCCCCTAATTAAGAACATAGTTATTGGCTATATAAAAGGTAAATGATGCTATAAAATTAAAAGAGGTTTTATGTACGTCTTTTCCAAGATAAACCTTAGTAACTAAGTATTGAGAGAAAAGAAAGAGAAGAAGAGTTCTTCATATTTCTTATTCTTTGTTCTTTGTGAAAGAAAAAAGGTTTCTTGAATTGAAAAGATATATCCATAGCAATTAGAAGAAATCAAATCATCAAGGATTTGTGTTAGAAAATCTTGCATTCAATTAGGCTACCAAAAGAGAGAATCAAGAAGATCTAAGCAAATCGAAGTATACCTTGGAGGTGAAGCTTGGTATGGACAATCTAGAGGCTTAACATTTAGGGAGCTTTTGAAGTCGAAAGAAGAATCAAAGTTCTTAGACTTTAAGAGATAATATGACTATCTCTTGATCTTATTTCTTTCTTATGTGTTTTACACATTAATTAGTAGATTGCTTGAATGTTTCTTGGACTCATTTGGGTGAAAGTGAAATATTAAATTGTTTGAAATTTCACCCACCTTGTTGCTTTTGCTTAATTTATGCCCAATATTCCTTCATCCATCTTGTCCAAAAATTCATAAGGGTCGTCACCCTGCTCACCACAGAAGGTAGGTGGTTGTGGCTTCTTAAATTCTAGAATAGTCATTCCCTCATCAAGTAGCCGCTTCTTTTCCTTCCATGCAGGTGCCACTACTGTGGGAGGCAAAATTCCATTCTCTTCTTGTGTTTGTGGCACTTCCCGTCTTTGAGCCTGCAGCTCATCTAATTCTTTGCACAAGTCTCTCATTTCCTTGTGCATAGTTTGAACCTCTTGTGAAGAGGCTTGCTCTTTAGGGCACATAGTCGGTACTCTCGAGTGAGACCTCTCTCTTGACCTTATAGGTACAGAGGTAGCATATGAAGTGGTGTCCGATACTGCATTCTCATTAGTCCTATTAGGCTAAGTAGCAATACGGACCTTCTTCTTAGCAGGCATTCTATTATAATGGATAAGGGTATTCAGTGCTAACTCCCTTCTAACCCATTTAACCCCACTATCAAATTATCATACTTACCATGCATTTATGTAATCCCTAAGGTTTCCTTAACCAACTATAAACAGTAATGATGATATCATAATGTCCATATATTATACCATTCAAAGCCTTCCTAGTACACTAAGAACCATAAGAATATCATAAGAGATGAATTCTAAATGAATAATGTGACAATGAGTATGGAAGGTAATCTGTAATAACCCACACCCACCCTAGGAATTTTCGTGATAAATTGCTTCAATTAGAACTATTAAGGTTAAGTGTGTGCTTGTATGAAAATTTGTGATCTAAGTGATTGATGAGTATGTGGCATATTAAATTAATTTTAATATGCATAATATGTGTTGCTATTGTGAAATAAATGATTTACATGAAGTGCATTTGCATAAAAAAATTTATTTTAAATAAAATGAATTTTCATGCATTAGACAATTTTTAAGCATAAAATAATTTTATAGGTATTTTTAAAATATTTTAAAATAAATATTTTTGAGGGAAATGTTCTAGAATTAATAAAAAAAAATTCTTTTTATTTAAATTTTATTCAGCTGAAAATTTAAAGGAAAAGCCCAAATACCTAAAAGCCCATTACACAAAAATCCTCCTAACCCAATTCATTAAGGGTATTAGTGGAAATTTCACCCAAACCCTAATATATAACCTAAATTTCAGCCAAAACAAAGTTCCAGCAGCCATTCTCTTATTCTTTCTATATCTTGGTAGAAAACTCTCTCAAAAAATTTCTCTCTACCGAATATTGAAAGCACCTTTCCGTTTCGCGATTTCTTGACCGTAATCATAAGTTTTTATTCTCTTTTGATTTCTATGAAATAAATTATGGGAAAATTATTTTGAACTATTTGATTACTAATTTTTATAGATTTAATTATGTTTGAGTGAATTTTGGGAGAGAAAATCTATTTTCTTCCAAAAACACGATTCTTTCCGCGAGATTGCTCTAAAGATGAATTCTATAACTTAAAATCACAATTTTTATGCATAAACATCATAAGCGAGAGGGGGGGGGGGGGGGGGGAGGGATGATTTGTGCATGGTTGTATTCTAAACTGATTTTAGATTTGTTTTGATGAAAAATTATTGGATTAAATAATATTTCTGCATATTTCTGTGATGACTAGAAAGTTTCGAAAAACAAAAGAGTTCAAGATTTTTGTGTTAAAACTTGGAAGTTAGAAAATTTTATTCTTGAATGGACATATGGCTGCTGATTTGTATGAATAATTGCTTTAGTATGATATTTGTTTTGTTTAGATGATAAATAATGATTTGAATCATGTGTCAATTTATCACTGAAATGAATGAAATGCGCGAAAAGCACGAAAACTCATGATTTTTCACCTAAGCCTTTAAACTTGGAATTTTTTGTATAAACCCTATCTATGGCTGCCGAATCATGAAGGGATGTGTTCTAAACTAATATTTTCTATGATTGAATGAAAATAATAATTTAAACAACCTATTTACATATTTCTGAAATGATCAAAAAATACCGAAAAACAAGAAAACTCATGGTTTTGTGCTCTATAAGCTAATAGTTGAATTTATGTGTATAAATAACACCAAGAGTGGCGATTCTTATGAATTTAAATTTTAAAATGATTTTTGTTACTTTTACATGAAAAATCTTGATTCAAACCATGTTTTTACATATTTCTGAAATAGATGGAAAGTGCGAAAAGAATAAGAATTTGGTTTTTATCTTAATGATGCATTCGGCCTATATAAACATTTTTGTCCCAATATTTATAAATTTTATGTGATGTGTTTTGATGATTGTTGACATGTATGTATGCATAATAAATGATAAAATTGCATGTTAGTTGAAGGTATGATCCTAGACAAGCTTAAATGCATTTTGGTATACTTAAGATATACTTAAGGTATCTTAAACTTATATTGTGATTAGAATGCAAATGTGATTGGGGAATTTGGAACTAGATGTTATGATGACTTGATAATGAACATATGGTTATGAATTAATAAAGTGAAAGGGATCATACGAGTTAAGCATGATGCTTGAAAGGTTAATTGTTAAGTTAACATGTATGGAAGTGTAAAGTGAATTAAGATAATTATTAAAGTAAATTGATATTGAGGTAATAATATTGTAATGACCTTAAAAAGGTAATAATGTGATTGTAATGTGATATCATGAGAGCCTATAAGGCCTAAGTATGCAAGACTTTCAAAGTTAATGTGATATGTGCAAGTGATGTGTACACCTATATGTAACTCTAATGTTATGCTATATGTGCATGGGTAGTTATGGGATAGGAGCATCAGGAGTAAATAAATACTAAGTATTAAATCAAATATTATGTTAGAGTTTGAGGAGCTTTAGAAGTGCAAAAGGGACTACATGTACTAGGAGCAAAGGAACCCCAAGGTGAGTAAACTCTATATTCCTATTTCCAGTGAGAGTAAACATCGTATTCATTCTTCTAGTGAGGGCAAATGCCACATTCATGTTATAAGTGTGAACAACATCATGTTGTGTTATAAGAATGTGATATATTGTTATGTGAGCCTTGTGATCTTTGAAATCCAAGTTCTTTTTATTCTAAATATTATTACATGAATTCTTTGACAAGCTTGGGTTGCCAAGGGACACTTGGTCTAAAACTATTTTGTTTATCCCAATGAGGATTTCTTGTGATTAACACCCTAAATTATATTCTTTTTGGAACTACACTATCATTGTATCTTTTGCTTGAAAGCTAAACCAATATTGTTATTGGAATACATGTTATTATTGCCTGATGTGATATTATTAATTGTGATTACCATTAGCTCTAGTTATGGTACCTTTTACCCTTTTTGCAAAATCCTCGTGCCGATGCAGGTAATCATCGGAACCTGTACACATGGTCTTAACTCGATTGATAAAGGTAATGTATCCACCTCAGCTAGAAGGGGTGGTTCTAGCCGTGGAGTCTAATAAGCTTCATGCCTTATAAGTGATAGGAGTTGGAATTTGGTATAAGGCCACCTCTCCTCAATGCGTTTGAGTGATTGAGCAATAGCTTGCACTCATTATAAGTGATAAGTGTGATTTCTGCAAAACTTGCCAAATTAAACCCGTGCTAAACTGTCTGCACTGGTCAAATTGCCTCGTCATGAAGGCAGGTCTGTTGGACGCCCTCCAAATGCATCCGTAAGGGGGATCAATAGCATTAGGCTCTCTCAGTGATGGAGCCAGCATCGAAAAATGATCATAAACCTAATACTGTAGAAAATAGAATTTTGTCAGTCATTAGGCAGAGATCAGACAACAAAATACCACAGTGCAATACTTACCTCGAACACAATAGAGGTACCACCATGACCACAAAGTGTGCCATGGGAAATGCTGCACAGCTCATGATACATAGCAAAAAGGCTAGCACCTCCCCAGTCAAACTCCCCAATCTCATCTAGGTTCTCCAAGGATCACAGGATATTCAGATTAATGCAATCCTTATTGTTATGCCAAAAAGTACAGCTTAAGATAATCAAGGCGCAAAGTCTAGCACCCTGATCGACACCATACTGACTAGGAGCCTGACCCATAGTCATTAAAGCCTGATGAAGCCAAGAATGTGGGACATTCAAGCTCCTACAAGGGGGATCAGCCCCAATCAGAGCGGTCATCTCTACAGAAGAGCACTCAATCCATGAAGAATAAAACTCGAGAGGACGAGATTTGAAATGCATACCAGTAAGCATGCTCCACTCGAAGGGAGTGACTATCATCTCACCACAGGCAAAGTGGAATGTGTTTGTAGTATCCCACCAATGCTCTGCTAGTGCCTGGATTATAATAGTATTAATCGGCTGCTTAACATCCAGCTCCAGCCACCCGAACAATCCAGATGGCTCAAGACATAGAAGGACAGCCTCCTGATTAGTCAAATAAATGCGGACCAACTCTATAACACTACGGCCACCCTGGGGCCTTAAATTTGTTCTCTGTAATTTTTGTAAAAAAAAAAAAATAAACTACTTTCAATAAATTATCAGAATTCTTACTGATTGTAAAAAAAAAAAAATAAACTACTTTCAATAAATTATCAGAATTCTTACTGACCATGCAGGAAAAGGAAAGCATACCTGAAGAGTTCCAGTAAAGCTGATGTGCTGCTCTGGCTCCTTTAGCAATGACTCTGAATTTTCAGCACCCACTGCTGGCTGGTTGAAGATATTCATAAGGATAAGGAGAAAGTAAAAAAAAAGAGAGAGGAAAAAAGGAAATTTTGAGAGAAAGAAAGTAAAGCTAGAGAGAGAGAGAGAAAAGAAGAGAGAGAATGAAAATGAAGTTATCAGAAAAAGTGAAGGAAGTTAAGCTTTATATAGAAGTAGAGGTGGGCCCCTCCCCTCCTAACATCTTTTTACTTTTTTTGATTCGCAGGTCCAGTTCACGTGGTTTTGCCTTAACAGGCTCATTTTAAATCAAAATTCAATTCCGTTTGAAGCAGTGAATCCGCGTGATTTTTATCTATCTCCCAAAACAGACGGGGCCTTAATCGGAGTTCAGAATATCCTGAAATTGTAGAAAAACCAAAAATTCAAAAATAGCTTAAAAATTGGAAAATAGTCCAAACAGAGTCAGAATAGCTAGAAATAAGACATGAAGCTCTTGCACAAATCCCAATACTGAAAAGGACATTCAGAATTCTCGGAATGGCATCCTAAGCTTTCTGGTTCACACTTATCATATTTGGCCTCTGTCTGGCCAAATCAGATAAGGGGGGCAGCTGTGAACCCTCAAAAATGCACCTCTAGTGGACCGTCTTTCAGTTACGAACCCATATAATCAAACAGAGCTCGAATCGGAGCTAAAACGGGCCCAAAATGGACAAAAATGGATCAAACCGCGCGAGTGGCGCTAGGAGGCACGTTTTCCATGATGCCCATAAGGCGGCATGCATTTTGTGCCTTCGGAGCCATAGTCGTGCCACCTGTGTGGTACTAGGATGATGCCGATAGGGTGTGCTGCCCAGACGGCTGGCACGCCAATCGTGCCGCCCCTGCCGTCGGTGCCACGCTGATGCCGCCGTCTGTACCACCGGCTCCTCCTCTGGTAGCTCTATAAATAGGAGCTTCCTCCAGCCTCATTTGGCATAATTTCCAATGAATTCCAAAGCATTCTAAAGCAATTCAAGAAGTTTTCAAAGCAATTGAGGCATATTTCAAAGCATATTTTCTTTCGTATACTCACATAGTTGCTGTTTCTAGATCTAGATTCCAAATTTCCTTTGAATTCAAGGTGGAGTTGAGATTCGGAGCCAAACTAGTTCCATTTGTTCGAAAGCCAAGAAAAGCAAAGGTATAATCCCTTTCCTATTTTAAAATTCTAAATTCAGATTTAGAATTCTCTTTAGGTCTAAAACTGAAAAGATCTAAAAACTTATTAATTTAAGAATCAGAATTAAGTTAATAAGCAGACCAACATATTTTTAAAACCCCTCCTTCGCAAGGAGGGAGAACTGCGTGGGATTTGATTCCTATTCAATAGGATACGCAGGCTGCCATTCTGAAGGGCATCAACTTCAAAATCTTTTTTTTCAATATTGTTTTCCTTTTTTTTATTTATTTTAAGTTATTTGCATTAATCTTTTGTTTATGGTTCTATTTTTAGTTTATTTAGGGGAATGTGTGTTTTTCCTAGTTCCCATAAAGGCTAAAGGAAATATCCTTCTTATTTCATTTGTTCTAATATTGTAATAATTAAGTAGGATTTATCTTGCCTATTTATTTATTATTGTCATTCCATCATATCATATATATATATATCTGTTTCATTCATCATTATATTCCTGTTCATGCATACATAAAAATTCATTTTTAAGAGTTATTTTACAATTTTAGCCAAACTAAAGAAAATCATATTTTTCTTAATTGTATAATTACCAAAACCTGATCCCCGAGCTCTCCTTGGTCACTCGTGGATTGGTGCACTTTTTCCATTGGGATAAATCAAATTTTGGAGTCAATCATGTTGGGTTTTCTTTAATTTTCCTAATTAAAATAAATAAATTAAAGTGGTGACTCACTTTTCAACCTATAAAGTACAAAAAATTAATTTTTCGAACTCATAGCGAGTTCCAATCATGGAGTTTCTCCCAAAGAGCATTTCGATCCCTCGGCGGATCGGACCGGTGCTCGGGCGAGGCCTCATAAACTTTAACTCAAGAAAAAAGCTTGGTACTAGTATGAGAGGAGTATTGAAGAATGACTTTACAGTTTTATGTGGGCAGAGTTTAAGCAAGAAGTAATGGATTAGTTCTTGCCAGAAGGAGAAATGCAAGATAGGGCATTGCAGTTTGAGCAACTGAAGCAAAGGCCAGGAATGTCCGTGTCAGATTATGCTAAGGAGTTTAACCGACTTAGTCGATTCGCTATCAACATCATTCCTACCAAAGCAAGTTGCATCAATTGTTTCCTTAGAGGACTGATCACACCTCTATTTAATTCGTTGGCAGCAACAGAGTTTCCAACCTTAGCCATGCTCATAGATAAGGCCAAGGTCATGGAGAAAAGATATAAGGCGGAGAGAGCCGAATGAGCTAAACAAGACCAGAAGGGAAGGCATAAGAATAAAGGTCATAAGGGATAGCATGGAAATAAAGGAGAACCAAAGAAGGAGTTTTCATCATCTGGACCACGAAATAATCCGACTAAGCAAGAAATCCCTACTTGCAGCAAATGTGGAAAGAAACATCCTGGAATCTGCCCGAAAGATATTGGTGCTTACCTTCGGTGTGGCCAAATGGGGAACTTCATAAAGGACTGCCTTCAGACGAGGAGTCAAGGGAATGGGACCATAGTTCGATCACAATCTAAGCCATTCCAAATGCAAGGACAAGGAGTCAAGGACAAGGGGCAAATAGTTGGGAATGCACCGACAGCAAAAAAAAAGGGCAAGGGTCAAGTATTCACAATAAATCCGCAAGAGGCTTGCGATTCATACACCGCCATCACAGGTATCATCCCCATCCAAATTTCTAGTGCAAAATGTTTAAATGGTTTTGGTGCTACCCATTCTTTTGTGTCACCTTATTTTGCTAAGTACCTAGGTATAGATAAGGAATTGATGACTGAACTGTTAGTAACATCAACTCCTTTAGGGGAAGTGAAGGAAGTAAAGTATGAGTATAAGGGCTGTGACGTAAACATTAATGGATAAACACTTCTGGTAGTATTGCTAGAATTGGACGTACTAGAATTTGATATAATATTAGGGATGGATTGGTTGTATGAGCATGGAGCTCGTATCGACTGTAGAAAGAAACTTATTGAGTTTTGAACTAGAGATGGGAAGGAGTTTGTATACCAAGGAGATAGGAATAAGAATCCCCTAAACTTGATATCGGCCTTAGGAGTGAGGCGAATGTTAAAGAAAGGATGCCGAGCGTATCTAGCCCATGTAGTTGACACTGGCAAAGAAGCTACCATTCGAGATGAGAGCATTCTCGTGGTGGATGAGTTCATGGATGTCTTTCCAAAAGATTTACCTAGATTACCCCCTGATCGTGAGATTGAGTTTAGCATCGAACTGCTACTCGGTACGCAACTAATATCGATACCACCATATCATATGGCACCAATGGAGCTGAAGGAGTTAAAGATGCAATTTCATGATCTACTTGTTAAGGGCTTCATTCGACCAAGCAGTTCGCCATGGGGAGCTCCAGTGTTGTTTGTAAAGAAGAAAGATGGCTCACTCCGAATGTGCATCAACTATCATCAACTTAACAAAGTCATTGTGAAGAATAGATACCCATTACCAAGGATTGATGATCTTTTTGATCAATTGCAAGAAGCTGGTCACTTCTCCAAAATCAACTTAAGGTCTGGCTATCATCAACTAAAGATTTGAGGAGAAGATATCTACAAGATTGCCTTCCATACTAAATGCCTGAATTGCTTAAGGAGACTATCGAGAAAGTACCATTAATTCAAGATCGGCTGAAGACAGTGTTCAGTCGGCAAAAGAGTTATGCGGACGCTAAATGAAAGGAAACCCAATTCACTGTGAGAGATCACGTATTCTTAAATGTCTCACCAATGAAAGGAGTTATGAGATTTGGCAAGAAAGGGAAATTATCACCTCATTTCATTGGTCCTTTCGAAATCTTAGATAAGGTTAGAGAAGTATCTTATAGACTTGCCCTGCCTGCAACTTTGGCGCATGTGCACCCAGTGTTCCACATCTTAATGCTAAGGAAGTATGCATCAGATCCATCGCATGTTCTTTTACCTCTAGACATTTCATCAGATGAACAACTATCTTATGAGGAGTCACCGATAGCTATAGTGGATCAACAAGTAAAGAAGCTAAGAAATAAGGAGATACCCATGATTAAGGTTCAGTGGCGGAATCATGGGATAGATGAGTGCACTTGGGAAGCAGAGGAAGAGATGCGATAGAAATATCCTTAGCTTTTCAAGAGAAACTAGGTAAGGGTTTAAATTCGAGGATGAATTTCTTTAAGGGGGGAGAATGTAACAACCCACAACCACCCTAGGAATTTTCATGATAAATTGCTTGAATTAGAACTATTAAGGTTAAGTGTGTGCTTGTGTGGAAATTTGTGATCTAAGTGATTAATGAGTATATAGCATATTAAATTAATTTTAATATGCATAATATGTGTTGCTATTGTGAAATAAATGATTTACATGAAGTGCATTTGCATAAAAGAATTTATTTTAAATAAAATGAATTTTCATGCATTAGACAATTTTTAAGTATAAAATAATTTTATGGGTATTTTTAAAATATTTTAAAATAAATATTTTTGAGGGAAATGTTCCAAAATTAATAAGAAAAATATTCTTTTTATTTTAAATTTTATTCAGCTGAAAATTTAAAGGAAAAGCCCAAATACCTAAAAGCCCATTACACAAAAATCCTCCTAACCTAATTTATTAAGGGTATTAGTGGAAATTTCACCCAAACCCTAATATATAACCTAAATTTCAGCCAAAACAAAGTTCCAGCAGCCATTCTCTTATTCTTTCTATATCCTGGTAGAAAACTCTCTTAAAATATTTCTCTCTACCAAAATATTAGAAACACCTTTCCGTTTCGCGATTTCTTAACAGTAATCGTAAGTTTTTATTCTCTTTCGATTTCTAAACTGATTTCTATGAAATAAATTATGGAAAAATTATTTTGAACTATTTGATTACTGATTTTTACATATTTAATTCTATTTGAGTGAATTTTTGGGAGAGCAATTCTATTTTCTACCGAAAACACGATTCTTTCTACGAGATTGCTCCAAAGGTGAATTCTATAACTTAAAATCACAATTTTTATGCATAAAAATCATAAAGGGAAGGGGGGTGGGGAGGGGGGTGATTTATGCATGGTTGTATTCTAAACTAATTTTTGATTTGTTTTGATGAAAAATATTGGATTAAATAATATTTCTGCATATTTCTGTGATGACCGGAAAGTTTCGAAAAACAAAGAAGTTCAAGGTTGTCATGTTAGAACTTGGAAGTTGGAAAATTTTATTCTTAAATGGACATATGGCTGCCAATTTGTATGAATAAGTGCTCTAGTAGGATATTTGTTTTGTTTAGATGAAAAATAATGATTTGAATCCTATGTCAATTTATCACTGAAATGAACGAAATGCGAGAAATGCGCGAAAACTCATGATTTTTCACCTAAGCCTTTAAACTTGGAATTTTTTTTATAAACCCTATCTATGGCTGCTGAATCATGAAGGGATGTGTTCTAAACTGATATTTTCTATGATTGAATGAAAAATAATAGTTTAAACAACTTGTTTACATATTTTTGAAATGACTAGAAAATACCAAAAAACAAGAAAACTCATAGTTTTGTACTCTATAAGCCAAAAGTTGAATTTCTATGTATAATAACACCAAGAGTGGCTGATTCTTATGAATTTAAATTCTAAAATGATTTTTGTTGCTTTTACATGAAAAATCTTGATTCAAACCATGTTTTTACATATTTCTAAAATAGACGGAAAGTGTGAAAAGAAGAAGAATTTGGTTTTTATCTTGATGATGCATTCGACCTATATAAACATTTTTGTCCCAATGTTTATAAATTTTATGTGATGTGTTTTGATGATTGTTGACATGTATGTATGTATAATAAATGATAAAATTGCATGTTAGTTGAAGGTATGATCCTAAATAAGCTTAAATGCATTTTAGTATACTTTAGGTATCTTAACCTTATATTGTGATTAGAATGCAAATGTGATTGGAGAATTTGGAACTAGATGTTATGATGACTTGATGATGAACATATGGTTATGAATTAATGAAGTTAAAGGGATCATAAGAGTTAAGCATGACGCTTGAAAGGTTAATTGTTAAGTTGACATATATGAAAGTGTAAAGTGAATTAAGATAATTGTTAAAGTAAATTGATATTGAGGTAATAATATTGTAATGACCTTAAAAAGGTAATAAAGTGATTGTAATGTGATATCATAAGAGCCTATAAGGCCTAAGTATGCAAGACTTTCAAAGTCAACATGATATGTGTAAGTGATGAGTACACCTATATGTAACTCTAATGTGTATGCTATATGTGCATGGGTAGTTATGGGATAGGAGCATCATGAGTAAATAAATACTAAGTATTAAATCAAATATTATGTTAGAGTTTAAGGAGCTTTAGAAGTGTAAAAGGGACTACGTGTACTAGGAGCAAAGGAACCCCAAGGTGAGTAAACTCTATATTCCTGTTTCCAGTATGAGTAAACATCGTATTCATTCTTCTAGTGTGGGCAAATGCCACATTCATGTTATAAGTGTGAATAACATCATGTTGTGTTATAACAATGTGATATATTGTTATGTGAGCCTTGTGATCTTTGAAACCCAAGTTCTTTTTATTCTAAATATTATTACATGAATTCTTTGATAAGCTTGGGTTGCTAAGGGACACTTGGTCCAAAACTATTTTGTTTATCCTAATGAGGATTTCTTGTGTTTAACACCCTAACTTATATTCTTTCTGGAACTACACTATCATTGTATCTTTTGCTTGAAAGCTAAACCAATATTGTTATTGGAATACATGTTATTGTTGCCTTATGTGATATTGTTAATTGTGATTACCATTAGCTCTAGCTATGGTACCTTTTACCCTTTATACAGAATCCTCATGCCGATGCGGGTAATCATTGGAACCTATGCACATGGTCTTAACCCGATGGATAGGGGCAGTGTATCCACCTCAGCTAGAAAGGGCAGTTCTAGCCATGGAGCCTGATCAGCTTCATGCCTTATAAGTGATAGGAGTTGGAATTTGGTATAAGGCCACCTCTCCTCAATGTGTTCGAGTGATAAAGCAATAGCCTTCACTCATTATAGGTGATAGGTGTGATTTCTGCAAAACTTGCCAAATTGAACCTGTGCTAAATTGCAACCTAATTCATGAATTATAAATCATGAACTATGTGTATAAGCTATCTGTTTCCTTTTCAAAGGAATATGTGATAATGTATGTGCCTTTTCATTTACTCATTGAGATCATCTATCTCACTCATTTTTCCTTGTGTGGTTCCAGGTGTGCAAATGTGAGGAGGCAAGGTGATGGCTCAAGCATTCTACTTTGCTTGGGGAATTTCTTGTCCAAGTCATCAATAATACAATTTTTATGAAGTCCTATCATTATATGCTTCGGGAATGTTGATTAATATTTATTGATATATATTATTTTCCTTATGGATTTCATATGTAATGATTTATCTTAGTCTTCCGCAATTATGGTATTCATCTAAATGTTTTAAATGAGTTAATGAAAGAGGTTTGATAAGATCCTAGGCATGATTTGTTTATATGTAAGTGGGTTCTATGGGTGTGGGTGACCTTATGTCTTCCCATGTTCTAGGACTGTCATATCTCTAAGGTTGGGATGTGAATAATCAATTTCGATAAGCACTTTTATAATAAAATAAAAGTCAAACCGAGTTTGACTTAATAGGCCTATATTAATAATTCATTTGAAATGTAAATCTAAAGTGCTAATGAATTGGCACTAACATCTCGTAAATCATTGAGAGATAATAATAGTGACATGAAAAGTTGATTTCAATCAAAGTTACAATGGTACAATGAAAGTCAAACTTAGTTTGACCAAGTGCATCTATATGACTTACATCCATGAACAATGCTAATGAAAGGGTAGAAAATGTGTACTATAGAGTGAACAAGATTTATTTAGCAATGTCTAGAGTGTGTAGTAATATTGGATGGTAGAAATATGTATATTAGAGTGAAAGAAAAAAAATGGAAAATGTATTAGGTACCGAGCTTAAAATGTGCATGTAAGGATTCGTTAATGGGCTTTTGGACTCAAAAGCCAAAGCCCATTGAATGGTCATATAATACCTAAGTTTTTATAGCTTATATTAATTACTAGTAATGTTAAAAGACTCAGTATTAAGGTGTAGCCTAGTAAAGGAAATAAAAGGGAACCGGTTAGGAACATTATGGTGTCATCGGGAATGTTTGCATAATTCATGACTTTATCATGACTATGTTTAATGAATTAAATTAAGTTCTTATGATAACTACTGTCATGTATAAAGAACTTAAGGAACTTAAATCAAAGGGTTGTTGTGAAAGGAAAGAAGGAAATGTTATAAGGAAATTCTAGGTTTGTGAATAGGCTAATGGGCTTATTAATGGGCCTTAGAGTAATAAAGGCCCAAACCCAATACATGAGGCCGGCCCATTGGGCCTAAGAAGTATGGAAAACCAAAAGATATGAACTTAAATGTTTCCCTAAGACATTAAAATATATTGTAGAATAATGAGTCATAGGATCATGATTAAGTAGCCACACATATTGACTAAGTCAAAATCAAAAATCAAACTAAACTCTCACTTTGCCTACAAATGGGTCTAGGTTCACTTTGAGCACACCAATGCTTCATGATGATCATCATTGTTGTATAGAGAATCCTAGCCATCCAACTAGCTACAATGTTAGCCATTCATTAGGATCAAATCCTAACCATTAGATGAAGTTTGATGAATCCTCACCATCCAACCTATTACATATATAAGCAAGACTATGTTTGGAAATCATCCTTTTTACTTCTCTCTACACCAAAGAAAAGAATTTTATCTACCCACTTGCAACAAAAACAACTTGGTGGATTAGAGCTAATTAAGTGAGAAATTTTATTTGTCTATTCTTTTTACACTTTAAGGATTGATTTTAGTATTTCGAGTGCTTGAATATTTCTTCTACACCACAAAAAGGAATTCAGCCATGATAGATAAAAGGCCCTATTTTCTAATTAAATGTACCTATGGCTAATTTAGATAGAGAAAAGTGGATTAGAAGTGTTAGAATGACTCTTGAGAACATAGTTTAAAACTTATAAATCTTAGAGGCATGAACATAGTCAAAGAAGGAACTTGATATTCTAACATTGGATAGTGACAATAAAGTGATCATATATGTCATATGGTATGCTAATCTTGCATTTCTTTAGCTAATTCAAAGATTTGATAAGGAATTAGAGATTTTCTCCAAACTTGATATGAATGGGATAAGTTAGGGTTTATGTAAATAAGAGTAGATTTACTCAAATTAATTAATGAAAATTAATTGCCTAGGTGTTAATTTGATGAATTTTTAGTAAATTTAAGATTTGAAAGTGAAATTGATAGTTTCCCCAAATTTTAGGGTTAATGGAACAATTTGGAAATTTAGAAATGTAGAGTTGGAATCATGAAATTGAATAAGGAATTCAACTTAAAGATGTTTAGAAGTAATAATAAAGTAATTAAGCACATGTGTAACATAATTAGGATACTCCTAATGTAAGTGGAAGTAGTAAAATAAGTGAAAAGTACAATTAGTAACACCATTAGTTACTAATTAATGTGTCATTGACATGTTATGGGTGTAGAACTTTAAAACAAAGGCAAGGAGATTTCTCAAGACCGAGAAGGACATTGAACTAATCAATAGGAGCAAAGGAGTTGAGGTAAGTACTTAGTAATATAATCAAGCCTTTTTCCTTGCAAAAATTGTTGAATTACCATTTCTTAATGTATACCCAAAATGACATTGATGTGTTTATATGATTGCCTATTGGTTGATAAACCCCTTGAGAATCCATATCTCCCTTGTGTGATTTAAACTGTGATAAGCCTTTTGCTTCATTCTTATGTTTGTTTAATGATAAGAATGATTGATATGTCAACATACTTTCCAATGAATTTCCATTGTGAACCTTGAATATGCCTTTATATATATCTATAACTAAGTAGAAATCCTCTCTGATGTAAGGAAAAACATCAGACCTTATGCACTTGGTATAAGCCCTTAGGTAGGTGAGAGTACTCGACCTCTGTTAAGGGGAACACCTAACCATAAGGCTTGATCAGTCTTATGTAATGTGATATATGTGAGTGAGTAAGGCTTAGGCTGCCACTCTTTAAAGTTTATTTGTGTGAAGTTCTTCACTTCTAAAACATTATTATTTCTGTTAAAATGTGTTCAAGAATTTAAAATAATCAATTTTGATTATCATCACCTTTACTATCCTGAGATGAATCCAAGCAATGATTTATTTATATTGTATTTATGTTAAATTATATTATTATGTACTCACTAAGCTAGTCTCATCCCATAGTTGCTTATGATTTTTCAGGTTGAGGTGTTCCATTAGCAACGTAACTTTGAGCTACACTTCTCACTTGGAACTTGCTAAAGTGTTATTTGGTCTTGCAATACCATTTTGGTGATAAACAATCTAGAGATCTATGATATCCTAAGGCATAGTGTTAAAATATGTCATTTTAAAGGCTGTTATAAATAACTAATAGTACTTATTATGTGTATGTAATGGTACTAATAAGTAAGAATGTATGAAATACATTAATTGTTACTTATAATGATGTTCGAATTATGATTATGAGATGACACTAGAATATTATGGTTATGAATGAATGATTGAAATAATAATGAGAAATGGCAGAAAGTGCATATAGTTTTGATATTAGGAAAGAGTGTGAAATGGGATGAACATAAGATGTTAATAAGATTAACAGTGTTCTATGGGTTTAGGTGACCTTAAGTCTCCCTGAACTCTAGGATAGTCATAGTTTAGAAAATTAGGTCATGACAGGTTAGCCCACGAGGCCCAAGGTGGATGAACATACACTTAACAAGGGTTAGAAATAGCTAACCAAGGTTAAGTTTGATGTTGGAAAAGCTAGCCATAAATTTTGACTTGGGAGCCAACATTTTTTACTAAGTCAATTCCTTTTCCAACTTGAATTCTTCCTTCATCCATATGAAAGTCTATATTCATTTATGCTCCTTCCAAAACCATATGATGAACATCATAATTATAGAGAAAATCTTAACCATCCAACTTGATCAAATCATAGCCATCCATTAATATTAAATCTTAGCCATTGGATTAAACTTGATCAAATCTTCATCGTCCAACCCATCGTAATATATATATGCAAATTTTATGTTGTAAACATCATTTTTCCTATCTCTACACCAAAGTTCCATAATAACAAAAGAAGCTCTCTCTCTACACCAATAGCAACAAGAGCCTTAGCAAACCAAAGACAACCAAGGTGAGAAATCTTGTTCATCATCTATTTTCTATGTTCTAAGGTTAATTTTAGAGTGTTGGTTACATAAAGTCTCTTCTATATTGGATATAAATTTCAACCAATACTAGGAAATGATCAAGGAAGTGTTCTAAGTTATAATTGAATAAATCTATGGTTATTTTAGATGAAGAACAATGATTTAAAAGTGTTAAAATGAATTAAGGAAGTTTGATTCAAGACTTGAAAGTTTTAGTAGCATGAATTTATTTGAGAAGGGAAATTAATATTCTAATGCTTGATATTGACAATTGAATGATCATATAGGTTTATGTTATGCTAATTTCATACTTCCATGATCAATTTGAAGATTGGATGAGGAAATAATTGTTTCCCCAAATTCTAAGGTTTATGGAAAAACTGGGGATTTTGAGAATTGAACTTGAATTCAAGAAATTGAATAGAGAATTAGGCTTAAGAATGGTGTAATATAACTTGTATAATGCTAATTTCAAAATTTAATAAATATAAATGATTTTCTCTAAATTTAATGAACAAGGTTCATTTAAGGAATTGGATGATGGAAGAAGAATTAATCCCATTGAATATTGAAAAATTATTTTAAATTGATTCGAATTAAGTAATATGAAATTGAAATGTAAAATTTGAAGGAAAGGAATTAATTTTCCTTAAGTGAAGACATTGGGCTATTTGGAGAACAACTAAGGAAAGTGTTAAAATTAGTGACAAATAGAAGTATAGTGTGTCTTGACCTTAAAAGTAATAAGTTGTACTACATTGAGCAAGATATAAGTGTTAACAAGTTAAGTTAAATTAAACAAAAGTCATGACAAGGAAGTGATTGATGTGTAATTGAAATGCAAATGTGTAAAATCTAAAGACAAGGGCAATGACATTGTTCAATAGCGCAAAGAGCACCACTTACATCAAAGTTAAATGTAAATAGGAGCAAAGGAGTCCAAGGTCAGTACTTAATAATATAATATGATATATGCCATATTCGTTAAACCATTATTAATCAAACCATTATTGTTGGAATGTCCCAACTTGTTAAACATGAATTGCCTATTGAATGTTGTACTTGCATATGATATTTCTTTACGGCATATGGCTATTATGAGCCTTTCCATATTGAATTCATAATGTGACCTTTAACGAGAATGATTCTTGTATTGGCATATCCTCTATTGAATTCCATGTTATGAACTTTGTATGAACCTTTCTATTTATGCCTATTAATTAGCAAATTACCATTATGATGTAGGGTAATACATAGGACCCTGTGCATTTGGTATAAGCCTGCGGGTAAGGTAAGAGTACCTAACCTCTATTTAGGAGAAATGCCTAACTATAAGACCTTATCAGTCTTGTGTAATGTGATACATGTGAGTGAGCAAGGCTTAGGCCGTGACTCTTTAATTTATATGTGTGGCATTTTGCTTCCAAGAAAATATTATTTCTACTAAAGATGTTGTTTCCATCTTAAATGAGAAATTGAACCATAATGACAACATCGATTGAAATCATTCCATTTCCATAAAGAGCTCTTCTTGAAAAAGGCCCTTATACTCACTATATATATTATATTATTATGTACTCACTGAGCTTTGTCTCATTCCCTAGTTGTTTAAATTTTTTTAGGTAAGATTGATGAGTCAGCAAGGTAAATTCCAAGCCCTACTCATCCGCTTAGAAGTTGTTTTGCTAATTTTAAGAGTTGTAATTCTTAACTATGAAGACCATTATTTTAGAGATCCATAGTTACCGAAGGTTTATCACTTATGTGATATGGGATTGATATGTATTAAAAATTATAATGTAAATATATTTATGTTGGTGTAATTAATAAGGAACACATGTAAATAAGATGAATGTCATAATGATATAATGAACATTTGGCTATATATAAGACGACAGCATAGAAGTTAGCAATAAGGCAATTGGGTTTCGATCTTAGGACAAGGTTCAATATGATGAATGGTAAAGGATTATAAGTTATATGGGGTTTTATAAGTTTAAGTGACTTTATGTCTCCCTGTGCCCTAGAACCATCACAGCTTAATAAGTGGGTTATGACAATTTAACATGAGCACACATCATATAGTATCACATCATAGGGTAAATATTACATAGCGTATATCACAAATCATGGCATGTATCATGTATCATTATCATGTAACACATAACTTATAGCGTAATGAACTCTCCTATCATATAAAAGTCAATCATCTCATAGGCAATTAAAAAAATCAAACCCAAGCCAAATAGCTAAGTAGTCATATAATGTCATTCATATCATATAAGTCCTATACCACTAGGCTAATAGTTACCAACTACTAGCTCAAGTCACAGTTACATCCCTCATCAGGGCAAAAATTGGGTAGCTTCCAGGATTGAATAAACGAATAATCATTAGTAGGGCAATCAAGAACAATATGACTAATGCCACCACATCGATAGCAAATAAGGTCTTTATCCAGCTTACAACCAGTTAAAGATAAGGATTTAGACAGTGAGTATGTAGTGGACAAGAGAGTATACAGAGCTAGTATGCCTATCCTTGCCACAAATCCTATAGGAATCTCTTATGTTCAATAATTCTAGCCTTAATCTATTCCACGTCCTTTCATAAAGTATGTACTAAGGACCTTAGATGTTAATTTTCCTTCATCTTGTCAAAGCATCTTTTTCCAACCTCTGAATCTTACTCTGAATCCAGTCATAATTTAGACACTGTATAGGGTCCTTCTCATAAGGAGTTTTCTCTTTCTTGAGGTGGATCACAGGTGCAGCCTTCTTAAACTTTTATGGCCAGGTCCTCTTGTACAACACTTGAGGTGCTCTAGATCGGGGTCCTCTAGCAGGGCTACTCTTCTTGGTCATTTAATAAGAGAATAATAAAGCACATAGAAAGTAACAATGAGTACTATAGCTTATTAGGATTTCGTGGATCTAGTGAGTAAGGTGTTATTATATATGTTAACATTACTAAAGATATAAGGAAAAGAAATGCTTAGGATTATATGTGATTAAAGGTGAAATTAAAGGTTCTATTACTTTTGTTCAAGGTTATGGGATTCAAATTACTAAAGATTAGTTTTAAGATTTGCTTCAACAAGAGATTAACATAGGTGTAACTTAAGTTGAAAGTTTATCAATGTGATTCTTTTTTATAGATTGTGAGTATGCGTCTGATCGTATTCTATATGTTAATTATAGTTAAATATTATGTTTGAGTGGCACAGCAAAAGTGAAGTAGAGAAGTTAACTAAAGTGTGTTGTGCTATTAGATTTGGAAATTCAAGGGAGAATTTCTTTTAAGGGGGGAGAATGTAACAATCCATATCTACTCTAGGAGTTTTCGTGACAAATTGCTTGAATTTAGAGTTATTGTGACAAAATAATTGATTTTATGAAAATTCATGCGTGACGTGATTTATGAGTTTGGGGCATGTTAAATTAATTTTAATATGCCTAATATGAATTATTATTGTGAAATAAATGATTTGAATAAAATGCATTAGCATGAAATAATTTATTTTTCGTAAAATAAATTTTCATGTAAAAAGGTGATTTTTAAGCATAAAATAATTTTATGAGTATTTTAAAATAATTTTTAAAATAAATATTTTTGGGGAAAATATTATAGAAATAATAAGAAAAATATTCTTTTTAATTTTAATTATAATCAGCCCAAAATTTAAATAAAAAGCCTAAATACCCAAAAGCCCACTACACTAAAATCCTCATAACCTAGTTCATTAAGAGTATTAGTGGAAATTGCACCCAAACCCTAATATATATTCTAAAATTTGGCCAAACCAGAGTTCCAACAGCCATCACTTTATTTTTGTTGTATCATGGCAGAAAAATTCTCTCAAAATATTTCTCTCTACTGAAATTAAGAAAACACCTTTCCATTTCGCGATTTCTTGATCGTAATCGTAAGTTTTTCTTCTCTTTCGATTTCTAAACTGATTTCTATAAAATAAATTATGAGAAAATTATTTTGAACTGGTTGATTACATATTTTTATAGATTTAATTCTGTTTGGGTGAGTTTTAGGGAGAGAAAATCTATTTTCTACCAAAAACACAATTCTTTCCGTGAGATTTCTCCAAAGGTGAATTCTATAACTTAAAATCACAATTTTTATGCATAAACTAGTGGGGGGTGATTTGTACATTATTGTTTTCTAAACTAATTTTTGATTTGTTTTGATAAAAAATATTGTATTAAATAATATTTCTGCATATTTTTGTGATGACTGGAAAGTTTCAAAAAAACAAAGGAGTTCAAGGTTTTTATATTAGAACTTAGAAGTTGGAAAATTCTATTGTTAAATTGATATGTGGCTGCTGATTTGTGTGAGAAAGCATTCTAATATGATATTTGTTTTGTTTAGATGAAAAATAATGATTTGAATCATGTGTCTATATATTGTTGCAATGAACGAAAAGCACGGAAAGGGTGAAAACTGATGATTTTTCACCTAAGCCTTAAAACTTGAAATATTTTTATATAAATACTATCTATGGCTGCCGAATCATGTATGGATGTGTTCTAAACTAATATTTGCTATGACTAAATAAAAAATAATAGTTTAAACAACCTATTTACATATTTTTGTAATGACCGAAAAATACCAAAAATAAGAAAAACTCATGGTTTTGTACTCTATAATTCAAAAGTTGAATTTTTCTGTATGAACAACACCAAGTGTGGCCAATTCATATGAATTAAAATTCTAAAATGAATTTTGTTGTGTTTACATGAAAAATCTTTATTCAAACCATGTTTTTACATATTTCTGAAATAGACAGAAAGTGCGAAAAGAAAAAGAATTTAGTTTTTACCTTGGTGATGCATTCAGCCTATATAAATATTTTTTTTCCAATGTTTATAATTTTTATGTGATGTGTTTGATGATTATTGACATGTATGTAAGTATATGAAATGATAAAATTTCATGTTAGTTGAAGGTATGACCTTAGATAAGCTTAAAGGAATTTTGGTATACTTAAGGTATCTTAACGTTATATTATGATTAGAATTCAAATGTAGTTGCTAGATATTATGATAACTTGGTGATGAACACGTGTTATGAGTTAATCAAGTGACAATTGAATAAAAAGGATCATAAGAGTTAAGCATCACACTTGAAAGGTTAATTGTTAAATTGACATGTATGGAAGTGTAAAGTGAATTAAGATATTAAAGTGAGATGATATTGAGGTAATAATATTGTGATGACCTTAGAAAGGTATTGATATGATTGTAATGTGTTCTCATGTGAGCCTATAAGGTCTAAGTATGCAAGACTTTTAAAGTCAACGTATTATGTGCAAGTGATAAGTACACCTATATGTGAACTCTAAGTGTATATGTATGCTATATGTGCATGGATAGTTATGGAATAGGAGCATCATGTGTAAATAAATACTAAGTATTAAATTAAATATTATGTTAGAGTTTGAGGACCTTTAGAAGTGCAAAGGAACTATGTATACTAGGAGCAAAGGCACCCTAAGGTGAGTAAACACCATGTTCATGTTATAAGTGTGAACAACATTATGTTGTGTTATAAGAATATGATATATTGTTATGTAAGCCCTTATGATTTTTGAAACCCAAGTTCTCTCAATTTTAAAATATTATGATATGAATTCTTTGACAAGCTTGGGTTGCCAAGGGACATTTGGTCCAAAACTATTTTAGTTATCCAATGAGAATTTCTTGTGATTAACACCCTAACTTATATTCTTTCTAGAACTACACTATCATTGTATCTTTTGTTCAAAAGCTAAACCACTATTGTTATTGTAATATATGTTATTATTGCCTTAAGTGATATTGTTAATTGTGATTACCATTAGCTCTAGCTATGGTACCTTTAACCCTTTTTGCAGAATCCTCGTGCCGATGTGGGTAATCATCAGAACCTGTGCACATGGTCTTAACCCAATGGATAGGGGTAGTGTATCCACCTCAGCTAGAAGGGGTGGTTCTAGCCATGGAGCTTGATCAGCTTCATGTCTTATAAGTGATAGGAGTTGGATTTTGGTATAAGGCCACCTCTCCTTTATAAGTTCAAGTGATAGAGCAATAGCCTTCACTCTTTATAAGTTATAAGTGTGATTTTAGGAAACTTGCCAAATTGAACCCTTGTTAAAATGTAACTTAACTCATGAATTTTAAATCATGAACTATGTGTATAAGCTATGTGTTTCCTTTTCAATGGAATATGTGATAAAGTATGTGCCTTATCGTTTGCTCATTGAGATCATCTATCTCACCCCTTTTTCCTTGTGTGGTTCTAGGTGAGCAAATGTGAGGAGGCAAGGTGATGGCTCAAGCATCCTACTTCGCTTGGGGAATTCCTTGTCCAAGTTATCAATAATACTATTATATGAAGTCTTGTCATTAGATGCTCCAGGAATGTTGATTGATACTCTTTTGAGATATATTACTTTCCATATGGATTTTATGTGTAATATTTAATTATAGACTTCTGCAATTAAAGGTATTCATCTAAAAGTTTTAAATGAGTTATTGTAAGAGGTTTGATATGATCCTAGGCATGATTGGTTTATGAGTAAGTGGGTTCTACGGACGTGGGTGACCTTATGTCTCTTTATGTTCTAGACCGTCATATCTCTAAGGTTGGGATGTGATAGTAA
Organism: Reutealis trisperma; assembly: GCA_947687605.1. NCBI lineage: Eukaryota > Viridiplantae > Streptophyta > Magnoliopsida > Malpighiales > Euphorbiaceae > Reutealis > Reutealis trisperma. Next base: position 334,156 of record CANTUT010000439.1, read on the forward strand.
GGTAAAACAACAATCACAAAGGCTATTTTCTTATCAATGAATGATCAATAATATTTTAAGACCAGTTGTCATTTGGTAAGCCAAGTTTAACAAAGAAATCATATAATTATAATTTATGATAGAAAGGAACTCAGGTTTCAAGAATCTTAAATGTTCACATATCATGATAACTTGTACTTGTAACATGAACATAATATTTACTCACATTGTAGTTACTTAGCTCCTAATACTCTTACCCCTTACACTTCTAACAATCCCTAAGCTCTAACATAATATTACAATTCAATACTTAGCATTTACTTAACATCATGCTATCTTATCCCATAGCTACCCCATTCACATATGCTTGGAATTGCACTTAGAAGTGCACTCATCATTATACATAACATATTGACCTTTTAAGTCTTGCACACTTTACCTTCTTACCTATATTACCATGGGAAACCATGAGATTTTATTGTTTTTCATATTTTTCAATCATTACGGTAATATGTAAAAGCATGATTTAAACTAATATTTTCATGTAAACATAACAAAAATTAGTTTAGGATAAGAAAACATACAAATTGCCCCCCACCTAATGCATGTATGCATTAAAATTCCAACTTTTATATTTAAGGGTTCACCTTTGATGGATTTGAGAAGAAAGAGATATATTCACAGTTGAAAATCAATTTCTCGCTCAAAAAGACAACCTAGGCTAAGTATAACATATAGAAAATTAGTAAATATATAGCCCCATATGGATTACTCATTATTAGTTTCATAAATTCAAAAATTAACTTGAAAGGAGAGGAAAACTTACAAGGAAGATCACAAAATCACAAGGTTTAGAGGCACCTTATGAATTTCAGCGAAGAGAGAATTTTTGAGAGAAAAATTATGCAAAAACTAATGAAAAGAGGTTGCTACACACCAAGGGAGGCCGAATATTAGGTGGGTTTTAGGGTTTTGGGTGCAAAATTACAAGATTGCCATTAACGAGCTTGGTTAGGAGTGCTTAGGTGTCTTGAGCTTTTAGTGAGTTAGGCTTTTAATCCAATTTATGGGCTGATTATATTGTATTAAAAATAAAATATTTTGCTTCTTATCTTCATTAAAATCCCCCAAAAATATTTAATTTAAATATTTTAAAAATACTCATAAAAATTATTTTATGCTTAAAAATCACTTTGTGCATGAAAATTTATTTTATATGCATTAAATTAATTAATACATATTTACTTCACTTAAAGTACCTATTTCATATTCATAATTCATATTATGCATATTAGAACTAGTCTAACATGCCACTTACTTATAAATCACATAGCAAATGAAATTTCATGAAAGCACACACTTTGTCACAATAGCCCTAAAATCAAGGAATTTGTCACGAAACTCTTTGTAAGGATATGGATTGTTACAGTTTTAATAAGTCACCATTATTTTTGGATATGTTGTATCATTATATATTTATTTTATAATGAAAAATAATCATTGAAATTGGAATTATATATCTCAGGTTATGGTGGAAACAAGCTTACTAGGTAAGCAGGACTTTAATGGGTTGAATATAGAAATTTAGCATTTAGTGTTAATGTTAGTGTAAAAGAACTTATAGTGTGTATACATTGCATATAGAACAAGTAGAAGGAAAGCAAGAATAAGAGAACTAAAAGGGTAAATATCACATCCCAATTTTAGAGACATGATGATCTTAGAATATGGGGAGAGATAAGATCACCCACGCCCATGGAACCCTCTCATGAACATACAATCATTGCCTAGGATCATACAAACCTCATGCATTAACTTAATAAAACCTTTTTATAAAGGAAAAACCTTTAGTTGCAGAAGTTAAAAGTATACTTTAATACAATTCATAAAAAAAAATAATAATAAGACTCCAAGTAAATTCTCAAACATAATATTCTAAAATAAAGTTCCCATAATAACTTTTGGAGCATCTGAGGACTCATTGTAGTATGGTATTATTATAACTTTGACAAGAAATTCCCCAAGCAAAGTAGAATGCTTGAGCCATCACCTTGTCTCCTTATATTACTCACCTAGAACCACACAAGGGGAAAAAAAAGGAAAGGTGAGATAGATGATCTCAATGATTAAACAATATAGCACATACAATAACATATATTCCTTTAAAAAAAAGGAAACCCATAGCTGATAACAAATGGTTCATGATTTACAATCCATGAATCAAATTGTGCAATTTACCAAGGTTTTTATTTTAGCAAGTTTGCTAAAATCACACTTATAACACTTATCACTTATAAAGAGTAAATGACTATGTTAGCTCATTCACTATAGGGAGAGATGGCCTCATACCAATTTCCAACCCCCAAACTTATAAAGTCATAAAACTGATAAGGCTCCACGGCTAGAACCACTCCTTTTAGCTAAGGTGGATACATTACCCCTATCCATCGAGTTAAGACCATGTGCACAGGTTCTAATGATTACCCACATCAGTATGAGGATTCCTGCATGGAAGGTTAGAGATACCATAGCTAGAGCTAATGGTAATCATATGTGACAATAGAACTTTAGGCAATAATAACATGGGTCATAATAGCAATAGCAGTTTAACTTTTTGAAAAGAAGATACAATAATAGTGTAGTTCTTGAAAGAAAGTAGGTAAGGGAATAATTACAAAAGGTCTTTCATATCATTGAATAAACATTAATGGCTTTGGACTAATTGTCTATTGGCAACCCAAGCTTAACAAAGAAATCATATAATTATAATTGAAAGTAGGAAAAGACTTGGGTTTCAAGAGTCTTAGAGATTCCCTTAACAAAATCACTTGCACTTATAATATGAATATAATGTTTATTCACCTTGTGGTTCCTTTGCTCCTAGCACTCGTAGCCCTTGAGCCTCTAACACTCCTCAAGCTCTAACATAATAATTAGTTCACTACTTAGTATTTATTTAACATCATGCTATCCTATCACATACTACCCCATGCACATATAATATTTACATATACTTAGAATTGCACTCATCACTTGCACATAACATGTTGACTTTTATAGTCTTGCATACTTTGCCTTTATAGGCCCACATGTAATCACATTATAACTCATACTATGACCTTTTTAAAGTCAAACAAATTATGTCATGATCTCAAAATCAATATACTTAATATATCAACTTAACAATAGCCCTTCGCGTGTCATTCCAATCTCTTATGATCAATTCAAACAATCAATCCCTTCATCAATTCAAGATCATTAATTCATTATTAACTCATTATAAAACTTATTTTCATATTACTTAATCACATTCACATATTAATTACAATAAAGGGTTAAGATACCCTAAGTATACCAAATTGCCTCTAGGCTTGTCTAGGTCATTCAATCAACATGCCATTTAATCATTATCATTCATATATACATGTCAATAATTATTAAAATACATTACATAAAAATTATAGATATTGGAATTGAATTCCCAATGTAGGCCAAATTACTTAATAAAGAACAAACATGATTTTTTCCTCACTTTTTGTACTTTTTGTTTATTACAGTAATGTGCAAAAACATGGTTTGTACCAAGATTTTTCATGTAAACATAACAAAAGTAATTTTAGAATATTAAGCCATAGGAATCGGCACCCATTGGTATAACATATGTATGAAAATTCCAATTTTAGGTGTTAGGATGAAAAACCATGAGTTTTCTTATTTTCAGTACTTTTCGGTCATTACAGTCATATGTAAACACATGATTTGAACCATTATTTTTCATTCAATCAAAAAAAAAATAAATAAATAAATAAAAAATCAGTTTAGAATTCCACCATACAAAAATTGATAGCCACACCAATATAAAATCATGAAAATTTTCAACTTTTAAGTTATAGGATGAAAACCATGAATTTCCTTATTTTCTGAAACTTTTTGGTTATTATAGTAACATGCAAAAATATGATTTAATTTGATATTTTTCATCTAAACACTTCAAAAATCCATTTATAACACAAACATGTAAAAATCATCTGCACCCCCTGATGAGTTTATCCATGAAAATTTTATATTTTCTGTTGTAGGATTCAATTCTTAAGGATTCGCGTAGAAAGGTTAGTGTTTCGGTAGAGAAATTAATTTCTCTTTCAAAAAATAACCTAAACTGAATATAAATTAGTAGAAATTAGTTCAAAATAATTTTCCCATAATTAGTTTCATAGAAATCAAATAATAAATTGAAAGGAGAGAAAAACTTACGAATACGGCCAAGAAATCGCAAAGTTTGAAGGTATTTTGTGAATTTGGTGGAGAGATTATTTTTGAGAGAATTTTTCTGTTAAAATAATGAAATAATAGAATGGTGGCTGCTGGATATAAGGGCTGGCTGAAATTCTACTTAATATATGTAGGGTTTTGGCCAATTTCTAATATTACCCTTAATGAGCTAGGTTAGGATTGTTATGGTGTGGTGGGCTTTTGGGGATTTGAGTTTTTTATTTAATATGTGGGCTGATAATAGATAAATAAAAATAAAATATTTTTCTTATTATTTTCATTAAAATCTCTCCTAAAACATTTATTTAAAAATATTTTAAAAATACTCATTAAATTATTTTATGCTTAAAAATCGCTTTTTTGCATGAAAATTCATTTTATGTAAAATAAATTATTTTATATTAATGCACTTCATGCAAATCATTTATTTCACAATAGTAACTCATATTATGGATATTAGAATTAATCTAACATGCCACATACTCATTAATCACATAGCACATGAATTTCCATAAGAGCACACACTTAGCCTTAATAGTTCTAAGTCAAGCAAATTATCATGAAAATTCCTAGGGTGGTCATGGGTTGTTATAGTAAATGTAATAATCCACACCTACACTAAGAGTTTTGTGACAACTTGCTTGAATTTAGAGCTATTATGGCAAAAGGTGTACTCTTATGAAAATTCATGTGTTATGTGATTGATGAGTATGTGGCATGTTAGATTAGTTCTAATATGTATAATATGAATTATTAATATGAAATTAATGATTACGTGGAGTGCATATGCATAAAATAATTTATTGCATATAAAGTGAATTTTCATGTACGAAGCAATTTTTAAGCATAAAATAATTTTTATGAGTATTTTTAAATAAATATTTTAGAGAGAATTTCAATGAAAATAATAAGAAAAATATTTTATTTTTAATTACCTATAAACAACTCATAAATAAATTAAAAGGCCCAACTCACCAAAACCCATTACACCAAAACACTCATAACCTCTCATTAATGGCAAACTTTTAATTTTGCCAAAAACCCTAAAATAAAAACCTAAAATACGGCCAGCCCTAGTTTGAAAGCCACCATTCTGTTATTCTTCAGAATTTTTATAGAAAAATTCTCTCAAAAATATTCTCTTAGCCCAAATTCACAAGGTGCCTTCAAACCTTGCGATTTTGTGATCATTTTTGTAAGTTTTTCCTTCCTTTCAATCTATTATTTGATTTTTATGAAACTAACCATGGAAAATCTATTTGGGTCTATATATTGCTATTTTTCTTCTTATTAATTCAGCCTAGGTGTTTTGTTTGAAGGAAAAACCGATTTTCATCCGTAAATGCAATTCTTTCCTCGTGAATCCACCAAAGGTGAATTCTAAAACTAAAAGTTAGAATTTTCATGTAATAATATATGGAGGGGTTGCCGATTTGTTTATTGTTGTGTTCTAAATTGATTTTTGTTGTATTTAAATGAAAAATAATAATTTAAATCATATTTTTATATATTACTGTAATGATCAAAAAGTACAAAAAAAAATGCTTCGTTTTCATCCTAAAACTTAAAAGTTGGAATTTTCAAGTGTATAAATTAGAAAGGGGGTCAATTCCTATGTATATGCATTCTAAAATGATTTTTGTCATCTTTACATGAAAAATATTGGTTTAAATCATGTTTTTGCATATTATTATAATGAACAGAAAGCGCAAAAGATAAGAAAGTTCATGTTTTCCATGAAAGTGCGTATTTGACCTACGTAGGGATTTAGATCCTAATGTCTATAATTTTTGTATGATATGTTTTAATAATTGTTGACATGTATACATGAATGATAAATGATTTAATTGCATGTTGGTTGAAGGAATAACTCTAGACAAAGCTTAGAGAAAATTTGGCCTACCTAGGGTTTCCTAACCCTACTACTGTGTTATGAGTAACATGTGTATATGATTAAGTAGCATGTGAATTAGGCCTTATAATGTGTTAATTATGGATTAATGACCTTCAATTGGCTATGGAATTGATTGCATGAGTTTGTTAAAAGGGATAAGCATGACTTTTTAAGGTTACTTGTTTAGTTGATATATATGGAAAGTGTTAAGTGTACTAGGTTGAGTGTTAAATTGAATTGATATTAAGATCATGCTATACTATGTTTGACTTTTGAAAAGTCATAGTATGAGTTATAATGTGATTTCATGTGAGCATATAAAGGCTAAGTTTGTAAGACTTTAAAAGTCAACATGTTATATACAAGTGATGAGAGCAGTTCTAAGTGCAACTCCAAGTGTATGTGAATGTTATATGTTCATAGGGTAGTTATGGGATAGGATAGCATGATGTTAAGCAAATGCTAAGTATTGAATTGTAATGTATGTTAGAGCTTAAGGATTATTAGAAGTTCAAGACCTTTTTATCACATCAAGAACCATAAGAATATCATAAAAGGAGAATTCTAAATGAATAATGTGACAATGAGTAAGGAATATAATCGATTTTGATAAGCACTTTTATGATAAAATGGAAGTCAAACTGAGTTTGCCTTAATAGGAATATGTTAATAATTCATTTGAAATATGAATCTAAAGTGCTTATGAAAGGGCATTAACATTTTCTAAGACATTGGGAGATGATAATAGTTATATAAGAAGTTAAATTTAATCAAAGTTGCAATAGTACAATGGAAGTCAAACTTAGTTTGACCTAATGAGTGTATATAATGAACACACTTAAACAATGCAATTGAAGGCTAGTAAATGTGCATTAAAATATGTATAGAATTTATCTAGCAATGTCTAAAGTGTGTAGTAATACTAGAAGGTAGAAATATGTATGCTAAAGTGAAAAAAATTAAATGAAAAATTTATTAAGTTACTTAGTTTGAAACATGCATATATGGATTTGTTAATGGGCTTTTAGACTTTAAGGCCCAAGACCAATAGAAGGTGGCCAACCCATTGGGCCTAAGACTTAGTAAATATCAAAACTTATGAACTAAAAACATTTGGCACAAGACAATAAGAATATGTTGTAGAGAAAGAGTTACAAAATTTGACCAACTAGCCATAAAAAATTGACCAAGTCAAAATCCTAAACCAAGTTGAATTCTCATTTTCACTACATATGAGTCTAGGTTCATTTTGATTCCAACACCACATGATGATCATCACTATTGTAAAGAGAATTCTAGCCATCCAACTTGATCCAATCTTAGCCATTCATTAAGATTAAATCATAACCATTGGATTTAACTTGATTAAATCCTCACAATCCAACTCATTATATATATAAGCAAAAATTATGTTATGAAATAACATTTAGCCTATCTTTACACCAAAGTTTCACCCTAAGAAAGGAAATTCTCTCTACACCACTTGCAATAAGTGAAGGAATGATGGAGCCAAATGCAATGGAAGGAAGATGGTGAGGTGAAATTTCAAACATTTTAAAATTTCACTTCACCCATTTTGGTCCAAAATTTATTCAAGCAATTAATTAATTTGCATGTAAAACACATATGCATATAAAGAAAAAGGAAGAGTAATCATATTACCTTTTGTAGGTTCCTTCTTTCTTTATCAAAGAACTTCCTAAGTGTGAAGCCTCTAGATCATCCATACCTAGCTCACCTCCAAGTCTCCTCTTAGTTTCTTTGGTGTTCTTGAATCACTTTCTTGGTTGCCCAATTTGATTCAAGATTATCCCTCAAAAACCTTTAAGAAGTTTAAGGTTTCTCTTTAGTTTATTTTGGACTAAAATTATTTTCAATTTGCAAACATTTGTCCTTTCATAAAGAACAAAGAAGAGAATTGAACATCAAAAGAAAAATTGAAGAAACACTTTCTTCATTTTTCTTTCTTTCTCTCAAATCTCTTACAAGATGTTCCAAATATGAGAAAATGATGTTCTTATCTGTTTGCAACATAAAAACTAAGGCTTTTATATATTTCCAAGACTTAACACTTAAGTCTTCATAAAGACTTAAATATCCTTTTACATTCTTCTAGCTCACCATTTGGTGAAGGGGCAAAGTTGACTTTGCTTCTTCAAATGGTGAAATGACCATTTTATCCTTTAGCGGTAAAATGGACATTTCTACTAGCCAAAAGATGTAATTATAATTTTAACCTTAGTAGAAAATTCTCTAATCCCTAAACCCATTATATGAGCTTATGAATAGTGAATTTTCTCTAACCCCTAAATTGCCACTTAACCATATCACATATGGGCTTAGGCCACATCTCATGTGTTAAGGGTTTTTACTAAGCTTAAAATTAAGTCTTTGATTTAGTCCAAATCAATTTTCAATTTAATCTTTCTCATTTGCATCATATACAAATTAAGATTTAATTGAATAGAAACCTTTATAGATTAAACATCAGGACATGCTAGGGTCCTTGTAAATTTAATTACATGTTTAATCATTTTACCACTAATTAATTAATTAAATACTTTAATTAATTATTATGGTAAACCTTTTACACTTAGAAGGTGATCACTATTGGGTGTGTGACTTTCTAGGTTCATGTCTAATTAGTAATGGAAATGAGAAAACATTTTTCTCTACTAATGTGAAATCCCCACTTCACACTTAGTCCCATTGATATGATGCAAATATGTATACCTAAACTAATCAATTAATAGTTAATTTTGTGTTTGTATGCATGAATTTTATCTTTAAAGTGGTACTTTTAATCTTGTTTTTAAGTGTTCTTTAAGTAATCTAGGTAACTATCAAAGGATCAAGGGTTCTATGCTTGAAAAGGAAGAAGTTTTGCAAGGATTAGCCAAGACAAGCCTATGCCGACTCATGCCCCATAGGTGCTGAGTCATGACAGAATGTTATGGTGCCGACTTGTGCCCTATGATGCCGAGTCATGCCAGAACCACATAGTGCCAACTCATCCTAGCTTGTCTCGAGTAGTTATGGTGCCTTTTCATCAAAACACTTCACAAAAGGCTCTTTTTGCAATGGACATGACTTGGGACACCTAGAAACCTATAAATAAGAATGTTTTATAGAATTTTAGATATGTGATGTTAGTATTATTCCTATATTAAGTTAGTAATTGAGAGTGTAATTCAAGTGTTCAAAGTTAGAACAAGATTGAAGAGTCACCAAGACATTCAAGCAAGCATTCAAGGACACTTCTTCAAAGTAAATTTATGGAGCAAGGATTAAAGAAAACATCATCAAAGTTTCTTTTCCTTGTCTTGTTATCTTTGTTCCTTGATGTTCATCTTGTATTCTTGTCTAAACTTTGTCATTTACACTGTGAATATACACTAGTTTGTTTTCTTTGAATTGTAATAAAGTATTGGTTTTAATCATTCTATTTCTTACTCACCTTGCATGATTTAGTTTTAGCTTAATTAATGTTGTAAGTGCTTGATCACCATGTATAACATGTTAGTCAAATTATTCACAACGAGAGTTAGGATAAATTGATGAAAAAACAATTGAAATTACTTAGAGAATAGGATAAGCACTTGGAGACAAACAAATCCACTCTAAGGGGAATTATAGTATTGGCATGAATATTTATGGTTCTGTTCTATCTCTATGATGACATGAGAATGCTCATAGACTCTAGATCAAACACTTCTAATTGACAACGAGAGTTGCTTTTAGGAATTATAGACCATACTCTCAATCATTGCATGCATGTAACACATCTTGTTAAAATCAATTATGACTTGTAATTCAATCTAATCAACATCCTTAATCACAATATTAGTATAGTAGCATATAGTTAGTTTTAAATCTCTTAATATCTTTGCCTATCCATCCTAGTAACTATCCAATTAATATAAAATTCCCAATTTCCCTAGAGTTCGACACCTTACTTATCATATATTAATCCTTTTGGATTTGGGTCAGCCATAGTAGGCCTAACACCCATAAGTCGTAAGGGACAACTAGCATTCCATATCATGACTACCTAATTAGAAATGAATATTTATAGTTAATAACTTTAAACATCATATGGACCATCGATCATAAATCATCATGCACTAGAATCCCTTCATTAAAGATCCCAATCTCAGCTAAGGTAATGATTTATGTCAAACCCTAATGCGCCTCAATTCTATGTCCTTATCTTGGTTCTAATTCTTAATGATATTAGATTCCTACTAGAAACTCTTTCTAGTGAATTTATTTGTTCTGCCAAGAGCTTTAGTTATCAAGAATAATCAAATAGTATAAGATCTTAACCTTATTTACTCGAGGTAATGAATTCCATCTTAGCGATCACTTACCTCCATACATAACAAATTAGAACTATCACATGCCATATATCCATACATGAATAGTATGTCTATGTAAGCAGTAATAAATCCTAACTTCCTATGTATGAGATATAGTATCCCTCAAGTCAAAGGATTATATGCACTATTATGACCTAGATGATAAATAATTGACAAGTAGTAAAATCCTATATTATTATCATCTAATGTCACAATTTGACTATTCATCCTATGAATATCAACATGTTTGTATCAACATCACATGTCAAGCAGCATGAGATTCACTGCCTCTATAATCATCCGTATCACATACTGATTATGGAAAACAAATAGAGGTAATGGTCTTTTAGAATTAATGATACTCAATCATTAATCCTATGACCATGAACATATTTAAAATATTTATACAAGAGCGATCTGTCTCCTATATTCTCAACACTATCCTCTTATAAATACTTAAGGATATTCAATAATATGAAACCCTTTTCACATTATGAATATATTAACGTGCCATTGGGAATTAAAATATACTATTACATAACTATTAAATGGCTCATAGGGCACATATTGCCATCAATAAGAACCTTAACAAATGAAAGTTAATCAAAGTGAGAAATTATGTTCATTTTATCTTTTCTATGTTCTAAGGTTGATTTTAGTATTTTAGTTGCATAAAATCCTTTCTACACAAAAAGAAAATTTGGCCAACTAAGGGAAACCCTGCATAAGATATGGCTTTGAATGATCTTAAATGAAATATGGAGATTTAGTTAAAGAATTAAAGGATTTATGGGAAGATAGGAAAAGAAAACATGAAAATACCTAAGTACAACTAAAGGGTGAATTCGACCTATGTTAGTGAATGATCAAGGAAGCATTCTAAATTTTAATTGAATACATCTATGGTCATTATAGATGAAGAACAATGATTTAGAAATGTTAAAATGAATTTTGGAAACTTGGTTTGAGATTTGAACATCTTAGAGGGATAAATATAGTTTAAAAGGGGAACTTAATGTTCTAATGCTAAATATTGATAATTGAATGATCATATAGATTTTTTGTTATGCAAATTTCATAATTCTATGATCAATTTGAAGATTTGATGAGGAATTAATAGTTTTCCCCAAATTCTAGGGTTCATGTAAAAATTGGAAATTTTGAGTAATGAACTTGAATTCATGAAATTAAAGGGGAAATTAAGTTTAAGAATGGTCTAACATAATTTGTATAATGTTAATTTTGAAATTCAATTGATAGGAATGACTTTCCCCAAATTTAATGAACTAGGTTTATTTATGAAATTTGATGGTGGAAGTAGAATTAATTCCATTGAATATTAGAAATTGTTTAAATTGATTTTGCTCAAAGTTGAAGTGTGAAATTGGGAGGAAAGGAATTATCTTTCCTTAAGTGAATACTTTTGGCTATTTGAAAGATAATTAAGGGAAAGTGTTAAAATTAGTAACAAGCATATGTATAGTGTGTCATGACCTTAAAAGTAAGAAGTTAGTACTACAATGAACAAGTTAAGCTAAATTTACACTAATGACATAACAAAGAAGTGATTAATTTGTAATTGAAATGCAAATGTGCATAACCTAAAGACAAGGACAAGGATATTGTCTAAGAGTGGAAGGAGCATCACTAGCATCAAAGTTAAATGTAAATAGGAGCAAATGAGTCTAAGGTGAGTACTTAATAAAATAATATAACATGTGCCATAGTCTTTAAACCTTTATTGTTCCATAGTCTTTAAACCTTTATTGTTCAAACTATTATCAATGAAATATTCTAATTCCTTGATGAGCATGAATTGCCTATGAATATTGAGCCATTTGATATGATACTTCTTGATGGCATTTGATTATTATGAACCTATCATGTTGAATTCATAATGTGATCATTGAATTCCTTACCATATGCCTTATACTAATCTTTCTATGATGCCCATTGATAAGAAGAAATACCCTTATGATATGGGGTAATATATCAAACTTTGTGCACTTGGTATAAGCTTGTGGGTAAGGTAAGAGTACTTAATCTCTATTAGGGGGAGTGCTTAACCAAAAGACTGGATCAGTCTTACGTAATGTGATGCATGTGACTGAGCAGGGCTTAAGCCGCCACTCTTTAATTTATATGTGTGGGAAGCATTCCACTTCCAAGAAAATATTATTTCTACTAAAGACATTGTTTCTAACTTAAAGACATTGTTTTCAACCTAAATGAGAAATTGGATTATAATGACAACATTGATTAAAATTGTTCCACTGCTATAAAGAGCCCTTCCTGATAATGGTCCTTGTACTTACCATATATATTATATAATTATATACTAACTGAGCTTTGTCTCATTCCCTAGTTATTTAAATTTTTTAGGTAAAATTGATGAGTCAGCAAGGTAAATTCCAAGCCCTACTCATCTGTTTAGAAGTTGTTTTACTAATTTCAAGAGTTGTAATTCTTGACTATGAAGATGATTATTTTAGAGCTCCATGGTTACTGAAGGTTTAGCACTAATGTGATATGGGATTGATATGTACTAAGAACCATAATGTAATTATATTTATGTTAGTGTAATTAATAAGGAACATATGTAAATGAGATGAATGTCATAATGATATAATGAACACTTGGCTATATGTAAGATGACAACATAGAAGTTTGCAATAATGCAATTGGGTTCAGATCTTAGGACAAGGTTTAATATGATGAATAGTAAAGGATTATAAGTTATATGGGGTTATATGGGTTTAGATGACTTTATGTCTCCCTATGCCCCAAGACCATCACGGTTTAATAAGTGGGTCATGACACCTTTAGACCTTGGGCAGAATTCTTCTTATCCGGTGTGGGGATCACCGAGCTGTGTACATAGTATCGACCTATAGCTAAGAGGAGGTATGATCCTAGTCACTCAGCCTACCTCGTCGAGTGTAATGATATAGTATTACTCCATAAGTACACCATGTTAGACTAGATTTTTGCTACTATCTATTCTTGATCCATTAATTATTATGCACCTAGTTCTTAAAAATTATGATTCTTACCTTAATATCTAATTGCTCATCCTTATGGATATATTTCAAAAACCATGTCCTATTTCTTGCAACTTTTTTTTGATTTCCATGCAACACATATAGTAATGTAACTTATATTCACTGGGATTTATCTCACCCACTTCTTCTTATATTTTTTTTTTATAGGAAGTTAGTGAATAGATCACAATTTAAGTAAACTTTTCTGCTTGAAGCTTATGTGAGATTTTTCAAAGGTTTATGCATATAAATAGTATGTAAATATTTACTAAGCATATAAACTATATGTGAATCTCTTAGATGCTCCATAGTACTCAAGATGTTGAAATAACATTATATAATAGATGTATAGATGTGTGCTTAGATAGTGATCAACTTAAGTTATATTATATGTTATATTAAATAAAAGAATGAATGGGAGAATAATATGATGTTTGTGAAGTTGAGGATTTAAGGATGACATATTGGGAGTGCTTTAATTACTATTTGTTGGTTTCATGTTTTATGGTTGTGTTAAGAAGCAGCCAATATCTAGCCAAAATACCATCTAATTGTCAATGTTAATGGGTTCTACAAGTTTTCAGTGGCCTTACGTCTACCCATGTCCTAGGACCATCGTGGCTCTAAAAGTGGGTCGTAACACCTTCCTAGTTAGAGTCCATATACACTTAGCCTATCTGCAGGCTTACTACCATGTGCACAAGTCTAATGTATGACTCTATTTCAGTTTGAGATTTCTACTTTTCAATTTCTTGCATATGGCAATTATAATTCACTATAGTATGGAAATATAGCAAGTATAGAGGAAACATGCCTCAATAGTAGTATGAGATCTAATAATTTCAATATAGTTTCACAATGTGAAAGTTTATGCCTAAAGCCTTTAATGGCCAATCCTAGCATGGTAAGAGATGTCATTTTAGTGTAAGTATGCGATGGGGCATTAGCTAAGACTTTAACAATTTTCAAGAGATGTTTATTGGCTAAAACTATGAATGCACATATTGATGCCAATATAATGTATACGCACCTTTGCTCCTTGTGAGGCCTCGCTCAAGCACCGACCCAATCCCCTAGAGGGAATCAAGATGCTTACTCAAGTTTAGACTCATGATGGAACCCTTGGGTTTAGATTGGTTGATTTTCAAAATGATTTTGAAAGTTTCCACCTTAATTTTATTTAATTGGAAAAATATTAAGGAAAAAACCCAAATTGACTTCAATTCATTAATTTTGCTATTAATTTACCTAAGGACAAAAATCACAAGTCTTTGAACCAAGTTGAGCTTGGGGACTAGGTTTTTGGTTAAATAATCTAAATTTGGCTCTTAAGTTTAATTTGACTTAGAAAATTAATTTAGATCAACTTAAACACATGTCCATTTTCATTGGTGGAGCACTAAAGGCTCACATTTCCATCATGGCCGAATGGCCTAATGGTTTCATTCTCATCACATTAATCAATTGCTTAAATTCAATACTTCACATATCATATACATACATAATTAAACTTAATCATATCATCAATTATCATTCAAGAAGCATAGTTCAAGTAACCCTAATTACCTAAGTTCTATTGTAACAACCCACCACCACCTTATAAATTTTCATGACAATTTGTTTGACTTAGAACTATTAAGGTTGAGTGTGTGCTTTTTATAAAAATTTATGTGCTATGTGATCAATGATTATGTGGCATGTTAAATTAATTTTAATATGCATAACATGGATTATTATTGTGAAATAAATAATTTATAGGAAGTACATTAGCATAAAATTAAGTATTTTTCATAAAATGAATTTTCATGCAAAAAGATGATTTTTAAAGCATAAAATAATTTTATGAGTATTTTAAAATAATTTTTAAAATAAATATTTTGAGGGAAATTTTAAAGCAAATAACAAGAAGAATATTTTTATTTTAATTACCTATAATCAACCCTATAAATAATTAAAAAGCCCAAATACCCAAAAGCCCACAACATCAAAACACTCCTAACCTTGCTCATTAAGGGTAATATTGGAAATTGTCCAAAACTCTACATATATATTATGAAACTTTGGCTAGCCCTTCATTCCAGTAGCCACCATTCTATTACTTCATTATTTTGGCGGAAAAATTCTCTCAAAATTATTCTCTCTACCGAAATTCACAAAATACTTTCAAACTTTGCGATTTTGCGACCATTTTGTAAGTTTTTCCTTTCCTTTCAATTTATTATTGGATTGTTATGAAAAAATCATGGGAAAATTATTTTGAAATGAATATTCTTGATTTTTATTGATAAAATTTGGCCTAGTTGAATCCTTGACAGAGAAATCAATTTTTCTACTGAAAACACCAAAATCTCTACGCGATTTCTCCAAAGGTGAATGTACAACTCAAAATTTCAATTTTCATGCATAAACATTATAAAAAGGGGGGGAGGGGGGGGAGGGGTAATTTCTACATATTTGTTTTATAAATGGATTTTTGATGTGTTTAGATGAAAAATATTGAATTAAAACATATTTTTGCATATTACTGTAATGACCAAAAAGTTTTGGAAAATAAGGAAATTCAAGGTTTTCATCCTAGAACTTGAAAGTTGGAAAATTTTATGGTTTTATATTGATATGGCTGCCAATTTGTGTATGGTGGAATTTTAGATTGATATTTGTTATGTTTGGGTGGGAAATAATGATTTAAATAATGTGTTTACATATTACTATAAGGAGTGGAAAGCGCAGAAAGCAAGTAAACTCATGATTTTCACTCTAAACCCTGAACTTGGAATTTTCTTGCATGAGAAATACCTATCACTATTGATTTGTGTGTATTGATGTTCTAAATTGGTATTTGTTGTGATTGAATAAAAATAATGGTTTAAACCACATGTTTACATGTTGCTATAATGATTGAAAGATACTAGAAATAAGAAAACTCATGATTTTTCATCCTAAAATCTAAAGTTGAAAATTTTCATACATATGGATTTATATATGTGCCAAATCCTACATATTCATGTTCTAAAATGATTTTCGTTTTGATTACATGAAAAATCTTGGTTCAAACCATGTTTTTACATATTACTATAATAGATGGAAAGTGCGAAAAGTAAGAAAATTTAGGTTTTCTCTTTAATGGGGTATTCAGCCTACATTGGGATTCTTACCTCGATGTCTATAATTTTTATGTAATGTATTTTAATGATTATTGGCATATATGAATGAATGATAAATGGTTAAATTACATGTTGGTTGAGGGACTGACTCTAGACAAGACTAGAGACTATTTCGTATACTTAAGGTATCTTAACCTTATGTTAAGATTGCAATGTGAATATGATTGGGTAATATGAAAGTAGGTTTTATGATGAGTCAGTAATGAATTTATGGTTTTGAAATGATGAGGAGATTAATTGAATGAATAGTGCAAAAGAGACAAGTATGATACTTAAAAGGCTATTGATAAGTTGACATGTATAAAATTGTTAAGTGTACTAAGATGATTGTTAAAGTGAATTGATATCAAGCTCATGACATTGTGATTGACTTGAGAAAAGTATTGGTATACTTTATAATATGTTTTCATGTGAGCCTAGAAAGGCTAAATGGGCAAGAGTTTTAAAGTCAACATATTTTGTGCAAGTGATGAGTGCACATCTATGTGCAACTTTAAGTGTATACAAATATTATACGTGCATGGGGTTGTTATGGGATAGGATAGCATGATGATTAAATATATACTAAGTGTTGAATTAAATATTATGTTAGAGCTTAGGGAGTTCTAGAGGTTCAAGGGCTACGAGTACTAAGAGCAAAGAAACCACAAAGTGAGTAAACATTATGCTATTGTTACAAGTACAAGTGATCATGATTATGTTAATGGGAACCTCTAAGATTCTTGAAACCCAAGTTCACTGTCATCTTAAATTTGATTATGTGATTTCTTTGCTAAGCTTGGGTTGCCAAAGGACAATTTGTTTGAAAACCAATAATGTTTATTCAATGATATGGAAAACCAATAATGTTTATTCAATGATATGGAAAACCAATAATTGTACCATACCTACTTTTGATTATCCAATGATAATAACTTTGTGATTATTTTCCTAACTTATATTCTTTTGGAATTACAATATTATTGTATCCTTTGTTCAAAAAGTTAAACTACTATTGTTAATATGGTACATGTTAATGTTTCCTTAAGTGCTATTATTATATGTGAATACCATTAGCTTTAGCTATGGTACCTCTAATCCTTTATGCAGAAATCCTCATGCTAATGTGTGAACCCTTAATTTTACACTTCTTAGAATTACAGACCATTCAGTCAAGAAAATAATTAATCAAGACTCTTTAATCATCATCAAATCATCTGGGACTCAGTAATAGGTGCAACACAATTGGAATCATGGAAAATGAATGAGAAATAGGCAGAACAGGCAAGTGACAGCCTGTTGCTCACAGCTCTATAGCATTGCTGCAGAGCCTCTTTCAGTGCTGCAAAGCTTTCTACGGCAGTGCCGCAGAGACCTTTGTGATGCCGCAGAGGCTTGTACAGCACCAACAGCGTGTTTCTGCTCCCATATTAGAAAATTTAGTCTCTATGCTTCATTCTTCCCCCTATGTATAGAGGTGGCCTCTCTACTCTCAGGACATATAGACTTGGAGGCTTAACTGCCGTAGAGACCTTTGCGATGCCGCAGAGGCTTGTACAGCACCAACGGCGTGTTTTTGCTCCCATATTGGAAAATTTAGTCTCTATGCTTCATTCTTCCCCCTATGTATAGAGGTGGCCTCTCTACTCTCAGGACACATAGACTTGGAGGCTTAAAAAACACTAACTTTAAGCAAATTGCTTTGCTTCTGCTCCTTGCTTTGTAAAGCATGTTGGGTGGTTTCTCTTTGATTCCTACTCGACTAGTATAAGGCTTTTCGCCAGCCTATTCAAGGTAAGCTCTTTACCTAAGGCTTGTGTCTATGGAGAAGGTAAAGTTGCATTCTGGTGGTTTAAGGCTTGTGTCTTTTGCATGGAGAAGGTGGAATTACAATCCGGTCATCTGCTCCATCTGCCTTACATCCCCAAGCTATGAAACCATAAGGTAATCTTATTTTCCTTTCTATTTGATTATTATCTATTTTAGTTATTTAATTAAATTGATGCATCTAGGTTGCTAGCTAATCAACTTGATAATCAATTAAATTAATTAATTACTCAACCCTTTTTTAATCAATCAATCAAAACATGATAAAGTGGCTAGGCTAAACTAACCTCTTCGTGAGAAGGAAGAACTGCGTGGGTTCTGATTCCTATTCAAAGGGATACATGGGCATGCTTGGTTTAAGATCGAATCTAATTAAAATTAATCAACTATTCCCCTATCACCTTCTTCACTTATTTTTGTGTTTATTCCTTTACTTTATTATTAGGATTAGTTTGGGGAATGTGTGACTTTTCTAGCACCCGTAGGGGCTAGAGGAGGTATCCCATATATTTTGGGATTTTATTTGTAATGATTAATCTTACTTTAGATTATTACTTGTATTTATTATTGGAATCAATGATCATACATATTATAAATTATTCATGCATTTTACTTGTTCATGAAATATATTTTAAGTTACTTTTTTGTTACTTGGCCAAACATGTTTTGTTAAACTAAAAACCTAATCCCCAAATCCTCTTTGGTTTTGAGGCTAGTGATCTTTTTGCTTTATGTAATGATGGGAGTCAAATGGTTTTTTCCTTATATTTTCCCAAAATAAAAATAAATTAAGGTGGTGGCTCTAAAATGATTTTCAAAATAAGCTCAAAGGCTTCGTCGTAAGTTCTTTCCCAAATGAGCATTTCGATTCCCTTTAGCAGATCGAACCGGTGCTCGGGCGAGGCCTCACACGATGTGGGTGATCATTGGAACCTATGCACATGGTCTTAACCTAATGGATAGGGGTAGTGTATCCACCTTACCTATAAGGGGCGGTTCTAGTCGTGAAGCCTGATCAGTTTCACGACTTTACAAGTTATGGGTTAGGAGTTAGAATTTGATATGAGGCCACCTCTCCCTTAAGTGAATGAGCTAACATAGTCATTTACTCTTTATGGGTAATAAGTGTTATAAGTGTGATTTCTATAAACTTGTTCTAGTGAAAATGTTGCTAAAGTGAAACTGTGAAACCATGATTGGTAATTCATGAACTATAGGTTATACACAATGGGCTTTCCTTGAAAATGGGATATATGATATCATAAATGCTATATTGTTTACTCATTGAGATCATCTATCTCACCCCTTTCTTTTGTGTGGTTCCAGGTGAGCGAATTTGAGGAGGCAAGGTGATGTCTCAAACATTCTACTTCGCTTGTAGATTCCTTGTCAAAGTCTTTAATAATACTATGTTATGAAGAGATATTTGTAGATGCTCCATGAGTTTAGTTGGGATATTAATCATTGATGATTTATCTTAAGACTTTAAATGTTATTTTCTTATAAGATGTTTTCAAAGTATTTTGTTAAACTATTCTTCTGCATATTGAAGTTTCCTATATTATTGGACATTTAAGTTAGTGCATGGGGTTTGGTATGATCCTAGGCAAGATTTGTATAAGTATAAGTGGGTTCTATAGTCGTGGGTGACCTGTGTCTCCCCACATTCTAGAACCATCATATCTCCAAAGTTGGGATGTGACAGAGTTGGTATTAGAGATGTAGTTTTTTTAAAGTTTAGTTTAGATTTATCTATTTGTTGGGTTAATTAAGTACAATCCTGAAGCATAGAAATTTTTCTATCATGTCATTTATAGTCTTTTGCTAGCATATTTCTATGAAATCCTAATAGGCTATACTAATTCTTGTTATTATTTGCCTGCCTTATGATTCTTTTGACAGATGACCAAGAAGATTACCCTTGCTTGAGGATTACGACCTAGAGCACCCCATGTGACCTTCAAAAGGACTTGGCTGGAGATGTTTGAGAAAGTCATGTTTGTGATTCATCTCAAGAGGGAGGAGACCCCTGATGAAGAGGAGAAGACTGAGGAGTGCCTAGATCATGATTGGGTTTATAGGAAGATCCAAAAATTAGAAGATAACTATGTATATTTGAAAGAGGAAAATTCATGTCTTAGGCTCTTAGTTAAAGTCTTGAGAGAGAATGTGGAGCAGCTTAAGATAGGGATTGTTAAGTGTAGGGGAGACTACTCACTAGCGAGGTCTTTGTCTTTGAGTAGTCGCTAACAAGATAGAGATCTCCTCTATTACTGATGTGGCAGTAGTTGTTATGTCACTCTCGACTACCCTAGTAGAGGACACAAGAGGGCTAGGATGAGTAATTGGTGATGATTGACGCAACGACATAGTACTTTATATGATATGAATGATATTCCTTTTGATTGCCTAGTTACTTAGTATGAAATGATTTCTTTTATTACTATGATATGATTGACTTATATATGATAGCAAATTTATGATATATGATTATGATGTATGACCCATACTGTGATGTCATATATGCTATGTGATAACTGATATATGATATGTGCCTTATGGCATGACATGATGAATGATAAGATTGAATGCATGATAAATGCAATAATAGGATAATGGTGTTAAAAGGGTTAGTAAGGATATAGTACTAAGTTGCCTTATTGTGATAAGCAGAATGCCTCCCAAAAAGAAGGTTCACACCATAGCCTAGCCTATTAGGGTAAGCGAGGATCCCTTATCGGACACTGCATTACATTCCGCCTCTGTACCTGCACAGTTAAGGGAAAGATCCAATTTGGGGGCACTAACTATGGGCTTTAATGAGTGAGCATCTTCGCAGGAGGTGCAAGCTGTGCACAAGGAAATGAGAGACCTGTACAAGGAATTAGAGGAGCTACAAGCTCAAAGGCAGGAAGTGCCACCAACATAAGAGAGGAAAGAAGTTCCACCACCCTTAGTAGTGGCACCTGCTAGGAAGGAGAGAAAGCAACCACCTGATTGCACATCTCAAATTTAGAGATATGACAGTCCTAGAACACGGGGAGACATAAGGTCACCCATCCCTGTAGAACCCATTGACATGTATACAAATCATGCCTAGGATCATACCAAACCTCATATAATAACTCATTTAAAACACTAAATGAAAACCTTTAATTTTGGAAGACTGTAATTAGACACTTCACATAAAATCCATAAGGAAATAATATTCATATTTCATTCAAAAACTTAAGAAAATAATAACTCTCAAATAAGCATCAAAAACAAAAATTCCCGAAGTATCTAATGACAACACTTCATAACATGGTATTATTAATGGCTTTGACAAGGAATTCCTCAACTGAAGTATAATGCTTGAGCCATCACCTTGCCTCCTCACATTTGCTCACCTATAACTACACAAGGAAAAAGGGGTGAGATAGATGATCTCAATTATCAAGCATGCAATTGACAATTAAAAATAACAAAAATAAATCATAAAGATAACTCAATCCTAATGAATGATTTAAATGATTAAAAACCCATTCAATCCATACAAAGTAATCTAGGATTCATCAAATACCAAGGTATGTCAAATTTAGTTCATAATGAAAAAGCAATAAGAATAAAAGATAACATATAAAGAAATCAAGCAATCCATAATGGATGAATGATAATCCAAATTTGAATCTTTAATCCTTGACTTGAAACATGAGGGACTTCGATCTTCACCTTCAATTTTCACTGCAAAACCTTAATTTTTCCTCAGAGAAAACCGCCTCCAATCGATAGATTTCAAATCCCTAGATTCCTGTGCAAGAATTTCTTATATGCCCTAATAGAGGTGCTGCCATGCCCATGGCCTTAGGCATGGGAATGACTAGAAATACTTTTGGCTTAGAGAAATTAGGTAGAAACTTTTCTTCTTATCACACGAGCATACCGACGCTCGTGGCTCTAGGCATGGGGATGGAGCGATTTGGCAAAATCAGGTAGTAGCCTTTTTTCTTGTTCGACGAGTATACCCGCGCCCGTGGCTATGGGGCATAGGAATGGGG
This sequence comes from Reutealis trisperma, assembly GCA_947687605.1. Taxonomy (NCBI): domain Eukaryota; kingdom Viridiplantae; phylum Streptophyta; class Magnoliopsida; order Malpighiales; family Euphorbiaceae; genus Reutealis; species Reutealis trisperma. Next base: position 356,707 of record CANTUT010000439.1, read on the forward strand.
CGATTACTTGAAAATAGGCAGTAGGCTTTCTCGTTGTCCCACAAGCACACCTATGCCCATGGGCTTAGGTGTGGCCCAAGCTCTACTTTGCTTCTGCCTCTTTAAAATGCTCCATCTTTTAATCAAACTTTATCATTCTTTTGTATTATCATCTCATGGCATGTTAAAGCACAAGGTTTTTGAAAAGGACTGAGAACAACACTAAAACAAATGAATTAAGCTTAATTTTAAGCATAAATCATGATAAATGAGGGGATAAAATGTAGGCATTCATATACTTATCAGCTTCCTAAGTACACTCATCCATTCCATGATTATGCTAATGGACATTAATCATAGGTATCTCCTTGATACATACCTTTCTTCTCATCCTTTATTTGAAATTCTACTTGCTTTACTCTACAGTCAATATATGCTTTATACTCATATAGCCAATCCATTCCTAAGATCACATCAAATTCTAATACTTCAAGTTCTAATAACTGCACTAGAAGTTTTCATCCATTAATGTCTACCTCACAATCCTTAAACATATACTTTACTTTCATCATTACTCTCAAAGGAGTTGACACTACTAAAGGTTCATGAATTAATTCCTCATTTCTACCTAAACTCTTAGCAAAACATAGAGATATAAATGAATGCGTAGTACCAAAATCAATCAAGCATCTTGCATTGAAATTCGAATGGGAATAATACCTTCTTCTTTTAAATTACACTAGATTAATATTCTTCCTTTGACTATACTTTATATTAACATAAGTGATAGAGAAATCCCTAGCTTTCTTATTGTTCTAGTCTATAGGGTAGCATCTATGCCACAAATTCCTTGATGTACTTCACTTACTTCCTACTGCATACTTATGTATATATAATGTAACTGATTCATTTCATTCTTCTATTGATCATTACTAAATATCATTTCTCTTCTTATGGCATCAATCATAATTATCATTTAATAACTTCATAAAATTCATATATCAAACCATTGTAACACCTAAGCATTTCATACCTCATAACATTATACACATCAATCATTAATCTAAATTGGATCAAAACTTAGTCAACTTCTCTTTCTAATCTACTTAACCCCACTATTAAAATATCATACTTATCATCATATCATATTATAAGACACATATTACATATCACTTATCACGTAGCATATGTCACATAGCATAGAACATGTATCATGTATATAATCATGTAACATATGACTTATAGCATAATGAATTCTCCTATCATATAGAGGTGAATCATGTCATAGGCAAAAAGAGTTAATGCACACTAAGTCACTAAGCAATCAAATAACATCATTCGCATCATAGGAGTCTTATACCACTAGGCCGATAGTTATCAACTACTAGCGCAAACCTTAACTATGCCCCTCATCCAGATGAATGTCAGGTAGTTCCTATGGTCACTTAAGTGAGTAATCGATAAGAGGGTAATCTATAAAAATGTGACTGAAACTATGACATTTATAGTAAAGTAAATCTTTATTCAGTGTGCGACCCATTGAGGATAAGTCCTAGATGGTGAGTAGCCCGAATCTCCAAGTGTACGATCTCCCATCTGCTCAACATCTCTTATCTTAAGCTGCTCCATATCCTCCCTCAAGGCATGAACCAATAACCTAAGACATCGATTTTCCTTCCTCAAATTTGAGCAGTCACTCTCCAATTTCTAAATCATACCATAAACTCAATCACGGTCCTGGCACTCCTTGGGGTCCTCCTCCTTGTCGGGTGTCTCCTCCTTCTTAGTGCTAATCACAAGCATGACTCTCTCTAACATCTCAACCCATGCCCACTTGCATGTCACATGAGGTGCTTTAGGTCGAGGTCCTATGGCTAGAGTAATCTTCTTGGTCATCTGATAAAAGAATCGTAAGGCAGGCAAATAGTAACAAGGACTACTATAGCCTATTAGGATTTCATAGAACTATGCTAGCGATAGACTATAAGTGACATAACAAGAAGATTTATATACTCTAGAATTATACTTAATCATCTCAATTAATAGACAAGTCTAAACTAGACTTTAAAATAATGGCTCTAGTACCACCTTTGTCACATCTTAAATTTAGAGACATGACGGTCCTAGAACATGGGGAGACATAAGGTCACTCATGCCTATAGAACCCACTTATGGATATACAATCATTGCTTAGGATCATACCAAACCTCATGCATTAACTTAATAAAACCATTTGTAAGAAAATCTTAAGTTGTGGAAGAGTAGTTAAAATATACCTTAAATATAACCCATAAGGAAATAACATTTAAAACTCCAAAAAATTTATCAAATGAATGATACTTCAAAATAAATCTCCTAAAATAAGGTCTCATGGAGTATCTAGAGACTCATCATCTTATAACACGATAATAAATTTTGACAAGGAAATTTACCAAGAAGAGTAGATTGCTTGAGTGATCACCTTGCCTCCTCATAGTGCGCACCTGGAACCACACAAAGAAAAAGAGTGAGATAGATGATCTCAAAGAGTAAACAATAAGGCTTATACAATAATACATATCCCTTCAAAAGGGCTCATAGCTCATAACTCATAGTTTATGATTCATAGTTTGCAATTTATAAAGGTTCACATAAATCACACTTATAACACATAACACATAGAGTAAAGTCTGCTGCCATAATCACTCGAACACATAGAGTGAAGGCTATTACCATAATCACTCAAACACATAGAGTGAAGGCTATTGCCATAATCACTCAAACACATAACCAATGATTACTCACATTGGTACGAGGATCACATAGCCGATGATTACTCGCATCGGTATGAGGATTTCTGCATAAAAAGGGGTATGGGTACCATAGCTAGAGCTAATGGTAATCACTTATAAAAATAACATTAAAGAAATGCAATCATATATGGCATAATAACAATAGATGTTTAGCTTACCAAACAAAAGATAAATAACAGTGTAGTTCCAAAAAGGATATAAATTTGGGCAATAATCAGAAAGGTTCTTTATTATAATTAAGTAATCAAAAATGGCTTTGGACTAAATGTCCTTTAGCCACTAAAGCTTACAAATAAATCATTTAATCATAATTAAAAGTAGGAAAGAACTTGGGTTTCAAGATATCAAAAGTTTACATAACATGATAACTTGTACTTGTAACTTGAAACATAATGTTTACTCACATTGTGGTTCCTTTGCTCCTAGCACTCATAGCCCTTGAACCTCTAATACTCCTTAAACTCTAACATACATTTCAATTCCATGCTTAGTGTTTGCTTAATCATCATGCTATCCTATCCCATAACTACCTCATGCACATATAACATTCATATATACTTAGAGTTGCACTAAAAAGTGCACTCATCACTTGCACATAACATGTTGACTTTTAAAGTCTTGTACACTTAACCTTTATAGGCCCACATCCTATCACATAAAAACTCATACTAAGACTCTTCTCAAGTCAAACACATTATATCATGATCTTATTATCAATATACTTAACACTTCCATATATATCAACTTACCAATAACCTTTCAAGTGTCATGCTCATCTCTTAAAACTAATTCATTCAATCAATGTCTTTATCAATTCAAGATCATTAATTCATTATTAACTTCTCATAAAAACTATTTCTATATTACCCAATCACATTCACATTTTAATCACAATATAAGATTAAGATACCTTAAGTATACCAAGTTGCCTCTAGCCTTGTTTAGAGTCATTCGCTCAAACAACATGCAATTTAACCATTTATCATTCATACATACATGTCAATAATGATTCAAAATACATTGCAAAAAAATTATAGACATTGAAATAAAAATCCCAATGTAGGCTGAATACACTATCAAAGAGAAAACCTGAATTTTCTTACTTTTTGCACTTTCTATCTATTACAATAATATGCAGAAACATGGCTTGAACGAAGGTTTTTCATGTAGTCAAATTAAAAATCATTTTAGAACATAAATCCCTATGAATCAGCAGCCATAGATGTCCATATGCATGAAATCTTCCAACTTTAGTTTTTAGGATGAAAAACTATGAGTTTCCTTGTTTTCAATATTTTCTGGTAATTACAGTAATATGTAAATATGTGATTTAAACCATTATTTTTCATTTAATCATAACAAATATCTATTTAGAATTCATATACACTCTAATTGGCAGCCATACTTGCATGTACACATGAAATTTTCTAACTTTTAAGTTATAGGATAAAAACCATGAATTTCCTTGTTTGCTAAAACTTTTTGGTCATTACAAATTCAATATTTTTCGTCTAAACACATCCAAAATCCATTTAGAGCACAAGCATGTAAAAATCACCCTCCTTGATGAGTTTATGCATGAAATTTCAATTTTTGAGTTGTTAGATTCACCTTTGAAGGATTTGCATAGAAATGTTGGTGTTTTTGGTAGAGAAATTAATTTCTCTTTCAAAAATTTACCTAAACTTAGTTCAAAATAATTTTCTCATGATTAGTTTCATAGAAATGAAATAATGAATTGAAATGAGAGAAAAACTTACAAATATGGTCAAGAAATCGCATGGTTTGAAGGTATTTTGTGAATTTCGGTAGAGAGAATAATATTGAGAGAATTTTTCTACCATAATAATGAAATAAGAGAATGGTGGCTGCTGGATACAAGGTCTGGCTGAAATTCACCTTATATATTTAGGGGTTTTAGGCAATTTCCAATATTAACTTTAATGAGCTAGGTTAGCAGTGTTTTGGTATAGTGGGCTTTTGGGTATTTGGGCTTTTTATTTAATTTTAGGGTTGATTATAGATAATTAAAAATAAAATATTTTTCTTATTATTTTCATTAAAAATTCCCCTAAAACATTTATTTAAAATTATTTTAAAATACTCATAAAATTTATTTTATACTTAAAAATCACTTTTTGCATGAAATTTCATTTTATGCGCAATAAATTTTTTTATGCTAGTGCACTTCATATAAAACATTGATTTCACATTAATAATTCATATTATGCACATTAGAACTAATCTAACATGCCACATACTCATCAATCACATCACACATGAAATTTTCATAAAAGAACATATTTTGCCATAATAGCCATAAATTCAAGTAATTGGTCATGAAAACTCCTAGGGTGGGTTTGGGTTATTATATGGTGACCTTATGTCTCCCCATGTTCTAGGTGATAGCAGTATGTGCTCTAAAAGCCATATAATAGTTATGTAATAGTAGATTTTAATTCCTAATGGCACAATAATATATTCATAATGTGAAAAGGGTTTCATATTATTGAATATAGTCCTTAACTATTTGTAAGAGAATCTATTCTCAAGTGTTGAGAATATAGGAGACAGATCACTCATGCATAAATATTTTAAATATGTTCATGGTCATAAGATTAATGACTAGGCATCATTAATTCTGGATGACTATCACCTCTGTTTGTTTTCTATAATCAGTATGTGATACGGATGATTATAGAGGCAGTGAGTCTTATGCTGCTTAACATGCGATGTCGATATAAACACGTGGATATTCATAGGATAAATAGTCAAACTATGATGTTAGATGATAATAATATGGGGTTTTACTACTTGTCAATTATTTATCATCTAGGTCAAAATAGTGCATATAATCCTTTGACTTGAGGGATGCTATATCTCATATATAGGAAGTTAGGATTTATTATTGCTTACATAGATGTACTATTCACATACGGATATATGGCATGTGATAGTTCTAATTTGTTATGTATGGAGGTAAGTGATCACCAAGATAGAATTCATTACCTCGAGTAAACGAGGTTAAGATCTTATGCTATCTAGTTATTCTTAATACTTAAGTTCTTAGCCAAGACAGTAAGATTCACTAGAAAGAGTTTCTAGTAGAAATTTAATATCATCAAGAATTAGAACTAAGATAAAGACATAGAATCGAGGCACATTAAGGTTTGACATAAACCATTACTCTAGCCGAGATTGGGATCTTTAATGAAGTGATTCTAGTGCGTGATGATTTATGATCAATGGTCCATATGATGTTTAAAGTTATCAACTATAAACATTCATTTCTAATTAGGTAGTCATGACATGGAATGCTAGCTGTCCCTTATGACTTATGGGACTAAGTGTGAAGTGGGGATTTCACATTAATCGAGAAAAATGTTTTCTCATTCCCATTGCAAATTAGACATAAACCTAGAAAGTCACACACCCAATAGTGATCATCTTCCAATTGTAAAAGGTTTACCACAATAATTAATTAAAGTACTTAATTAATTGATTAGTGGTAAAATGATTAAACATGTAATTAAATTTACAAGGAGCCTAGCATGTCCTGATGTTTAATCTATGAAGGTTTCTATTCAATTAAATCTTATTTTGTATATGATACAAATGAGAAAGATTAAATTGAAAACTGATTTGGACTAAATCAAAGACTTAATTTTAAACTTAGTGAAAACCCTTAACACATGAGATGTGGCCTAAGCCTATACGTGATATGGTTAAGAGCCAATTTAGGAGTTAGAGAAAATTCACTATTCATAAGCCCATATGATGGGTTTAGGGATTGGAGAATTTTCTACTAAGGTTAAAATTATAATTACACCTTTTGGCTAAAAGAAATATCCATTTTACCCCTAAAGGATATAATGGTCATTTCACCATTTAAGGAAGCAAAGTCAACTTTGCCCCTTCACCAAATGGTGAGCTAGAAGAATGTAAAAGGATATTATGGTCTTTGTGAAGACTTAAGAGTTAAGCCTTGGAAACATATAAAAACTTTAATTTTTATGTTGCAAAGAAATGAACATCATTTTCTCATATTTGGAGAAGCTTAGAGAGAGAAGTTGAGAGAGAAAGAAAAATGAAGAAAGTGTTTCTTCAATTTTTCTTTTGATCTTCAATTCTCTTCTTTGTTCTTTATGAAAGAATAAATGCTTGCAAATTAAAAATGTGTTTAGTCCAAAACAAACCAAAGAGAAACGTTAAACTTCCTAAAGATTTTTGAGGGAAATCTTGAATCAAATTGGGCAACGAAGAGAGGATTCAAGAACACCAAAGAAATCAATAGGAGACTTGGAGGTGAGCTAGGTGTGGATGATCTAGAGGCTTCATACTTAGGAAGCTTTTTGATAAAGAAAGAAGGAACCTATAAGAGGTAATATGATTACTCTTCCTTCTTCTTTATATGCATATGTGTTTTACACACAAATTAATTGAGTGCTTGAATGGACGGATCAAAATTGGGTGAAGTGAAATTTTAAAATATTTGAAATTTCATTTCACCACCTTCCTTCCACTACGTTTGGCTTCACTATTCCTTCACTAGGATCGTCATGTCTCTAAAATTGGGATGTGACATAGGATGACAATTAAAACAAGGTCTTGCTCCAATAATTAAAAAAAAAAAAAACACTAAGAAGTGGTGAAGTACCTAAGAGAAAATCTTTATAAATCTACTTTGCTTTAACTTTTGTTTCTATGGAATAGTTTGCACAAATCTTTAAATATGTAATTTAGACTTTGAAATTTGTAAAATTGGACATAAAGATCTATTGATGTGACTATCATGTTTGAGAATTGGTATTTGATAAAAGATTTCAAGTTTTCATAATGAGTAATTTATTGTCCATTTTGATGATTTGAGAGAGGAAATTTTGTTTTGAACAGCTATCTTAATTTAATTTGCTTGAGGACAAAGAAATGCTCAAGTGTGGGGGGATTTGATAAGTGCATATTTGATTAGATTTTATCCTTTATTCTTATTATCTTTTACCATTAAATTGAGTTTAATTTGTTTGTTAAGTGTGTTATTAGAACAATTTGAAGGATTAAGCTAATTTAGAGACCATGGAATAATTCATTTGGAAATTACAAAGCTAAGGAGTGAGTTCAGCAAATTTTGGGCAAAGACTCAAGGTTACATGCCTAGGAACATAGGCGTGTATCAAGGTGTATTGAACATCTTGCCCATGTACCTAGGTGTATTGCAGCAGCCCATGTCAAATAACTGAGTTTTGTAGGAAGACAGATGCCTATATGCCATGGAACTTAGGCATGTTCCAGACTGTGTCGAGAGAAAAAATGTACCTTTAAAAGATGTTTCAAAGAGAGAAAGGGGGGATCCAAATCTTTTTAGATAGTTTGACTTATAGAGAGTTTTTTGAGAAGAAAATGAGAGATCACAACCAAAATCAAAAGGGAAGAATAAGATTTGAGTAGATATGAAGTGGGTGATTCAAGATCGACGAGAATATTTTTAAGAACTTATCTATGGATTATTTGATTTTTCATTCCCTTCTTTTTTGTTCATTGTTCTTTAGATTTACCATGAACTAAACTCTATTTATCTAGATAGGACAAAGCCTAGGTTTGATTGTATGGATTGAATGATTGGGTTTTTAATGAAATCATCTTTTGGTTGAGTTATATTCATTATTTATATTGATAAATCCTAATTAACAATTGCTAGCTTATTGATTTGATACTTGATTTCTTATTGAGGAGTAGAGATACCCTTAACTTGATATGATCACTCACGAATGTTGGGGATTGCTTAGAACACTAGAGATAGGTTTATAAAATCCTTTGGCTTTAATTCCTTAATCTTACTGCTTTGCCTAACCCATTGAATAAGAAGAGATTCTATTTAATTTGCTTAGGGAAAAGGGGATTAATTCACTAAAGAAAGGTTTAAATTATTTCATGCTAATGCATTTTATTTAAACCATTTATTTCATAATAATAATTCATATTAGGCATATTAAAATTAATTTAATATGCCCTAAACTCATAAATCACATCACACATGAATTTTCATATAGTCACACAATTTGTCACAATAACCTTAAATTCAAATAATTTGTCACTAAAACTCCTAGGGTAGATGTGGGTTGTTATAATTCATTTGACTGAATGGTAGAACCATGAACTCATAATGGCCGTATCTAGTATGAAAGGCAGTCTTATAGAAATCCTCTTCATGGATCTTTAGTTAATGATAGCCGAACCTCAAGTTGATCTTGGAGAAGTGACCAGCTCTTTGTAATTGATCAAAAAGATCATCGATTCTTGGTAAAGGATACCTATTCTTCATAATGACTTTGTTAAGTTGGCAATAATTGATGCACATCTAAAATGAGCCATCCTTCTTCTTTATGAACAGCACTGAAGGGCCTTATAGCGAACTACTCGGTCGGATAAAACCCTTGTCGAATAGATCCTATAATTGCATCTTTAATTCTTTCAACTCTGCCGATGCCATGCAATATGGCAATATCGATATAGGTTGCATACCTAGTAGCAATTTGATGTTGAATTCAATCTCACGATCTGGGGGTATTACAGGTAAATCTTCTAAGAAGATGTCCATGAACTCATCCACCACTAGAGTGCTCTTGTCTTGAATAGCAGTCTTTTTGTTAGCATCGATTACATAGGCTAAGTAAGGTTGGCATCCTTTCCTTAACATCCTTCTTGCTCCTAAGGCCAATATCAAGTTCGGAGGATTCTCAATCATATCCCTCTGATACAAAAATTTCTTCCCATCCTTAGTTCTAAAGTTAACTAGCTTCTCTCTACAATCAATATGAGCCCTATGCTCATATAACCAATCCATCCCTAATATTACATCAAATTCTAGTACATCTAGTTCTAGAAATTCTACATGGAGTTTTCATCCATTAATATCTATGTCATAATCCTTAAACATGTACTTCACTGCCATTACTTCTCCCAAGGGAGTTGATACTACTAAAGGTTCAATCATTAGTTCCTTATATAGGGACACAAAAGAATGCATGGCACTAGAATCAATTAAACATTTTGCACTAAAGTTCTAGATAGGAATGATACCTATGATGGATGTTTGTGAAGCATAGGCCTCTTACTGATTTAGGGCGATGACATGCCCTTTTCCCCTATTGTCAGCTGTCAACGCATTCTCATTAGCTAGTCCTTTATTTTTCGCTCCTTGCGCTTGAGGTTGGTATGGTCTAGGTTAAGGAGGCGCTGAGGTTGCATTCCTCAAATTCCTTGTCTGAGGGTAGTCCTTAATAAAATGTCCCATTTGTCCACACTTTAGGCACGTACCCAAAATTCTTCGACACACTTCGGAATGCTTCTTTCCATGTTTGCTACAGGTGGGGAGTCCCTACTTGGCTTGACCATTATGTGGTCCAAGTGTTGAAAACTCCTTCCTTGTGCCTCCTCCTCCCTTATGTTGTCCTCCATGACCTTTGTTCTTATGCTTTCCCTTCTGGTCCCGTTCAGCTCATTTGGCCCTTTCTGCCTTGTATCTCTTCTCCATTATCTTAGCAATATATCAGTTTGGCCAAGGTTGGAAATTCCATCGCTATCAATGAGTTAAGTAGAGGTGTGATCAGTCCCCTTAAGAATTGGTTGATGCAGCTTGCTTTAGTAGGAATAATATTAGCAACAAATCTACTGAGCCAATTAAACTCTTTTGCATAATTTGATACTGTCATTCCCGGTTTCTGCTTCAGTTGTGTGAACTGTAATGCCCTATCTTGCCTTTCTCCTTCAAGCAGGAACTGATCCGTAACTTCTTGTTTGAATTCTGCCCATATAGGTGGGTCTTTTTCATAGAGTCACTCCTCGATGTTTCTCTCATACCAATACCGCCCTTCCTTCTTAAGTTGGAGTCCTACCAATTCAATCACTTGGGCATCCAAGCAAGTTAATCAATGAACTAGCTTGTCCATCTCATCCAAGAATTCATATGGCTCATCTCCTTTTTTGCCACAAAAGGTAGGTGGTTGCAGCTTCTTGAATTCTGCTACAGTCATCCCTTCATCAATGTAACAACCCACACCTATCCTAGAAATTTTTATGATAATTTGCTTGATTTAGAACTATTAAGGTTAAGTATGTGCTTTTATGGGAATTTATGTTCTATGTGATTGATGAGTATGTGGCATGTTAAATTAATTTTTAATATGCATAATATGAGTTATTATTATGAAATAAATAATTTATATGAAGTACATTAGCATAAAATAAATTTATTTATATAAAATGAATTTTCATTCATAAAGGCAATTTTTAAGCATAAAATGTTTTTCTAAGTATTTTAAAATAATTTTTAAATAAATGTTTTGGGGGAAATTTTAATGAAAATAATAAGAAAAATATTTTTATTTTAATTACCCATAATCAGCCCCTAATTTAAAAAAAAAAGTCCAAAAACCTAAAAACCTACTACCCAAAAACCTTTCTAACCTAGCTCATTAAGAGTATTAGTGGAATTGTCCAAAATCCTACATTTAATACCTAATTTTCGGCCAGCCCTAATGCATAAACACTACAAGGAGAGGGGGGGGGGGGGGAGAGGGGGGGTACAATTCCTAAATGAATGATTTCTGAACTGATTTTTGATGTGTTGTGATGAAAAATATTAGATTAAATTATATTTTTGCATATTTCTGTAATGACCAAAAAGTTTCAGAAAACAAAAGAATTCAAGGTTTTTGTGCTAGAACTTAAAAGTTAGAAAATTTTATTATTATTTAAACATGTGACTACTAATTTGTATGTGAATGGACTATAAACTGATATTTGTTTTGTTTGGATGAAAAAGGATGATTTAAATCATGTGTTTGCATATTACTGTAATGAACAGAAAGTGCGAAAACTCATGATTTTCACCCTAGGCCTTAAAACTTGGAATTTTTTTGTATAAATCTTATGTATGGCTACTGAATCATATGTGAAGTTGTTCTAAACTAATAATTGTTGTGTTTGAATGAAAAATAATGGTTTAAATCACCTGTTTACATATTACTGTAATGACTGAAAAATATCAAAAGCAAGAAAACTCATGGTTTTGCATTCAAAAAACTAAAATTGGAATTTTCATGTACATATCACACCTATTGCTGCCGATTCATGTGAATGAATATTCCAAAATGATTTTTTTTGTGTTTACATGAAAAATCTTGGTTCAAACCATGTTTTTACATATTACTGTAATAAACGAAAAGTGCGAAAGGTAAGAAAAATTTTGTTTTTCCTTTGATGATGCATTTGGCCTACTATGAGATTTTTATTCCAATGTCTATAATTTTTATGTGATGTATTTTGATGATTATTGACATATATGTATGTATGATAAATGATAAAATTGAAGCGATTGATGGTCTTGAATTAATAAAGCGATTGATTGAAAGAATTGGTCATAAGAGATAAGCATGATGCTTGAAAGGCTATAAACAAGTTGACATATATGGAAGTGTTATGTGTACTAAGATGATAATTGAAGTGAATTGATATTAAGATAAAGATATTTTGTTGACCTTAGAAAGGTATAGACATGAGTTATAATGTGTTTTCATATGGGCCTATAAGTGCTAAGTGTGCAAGACTTTTAAAGTCAACATGTTATGTGCAAGTGATGAGGTGCACTTATATGTGCAACTCTAAGTGTATATGAATGTTATATATGCATGGGGTAGTTATGGGATAGGCTAGCATCATGATTAAATAAATACTAAGTATTGAATTAAATATCATAATAGAGTTTGAGCAGCTTTAGAGTTTCAAAGGGGCTACGTGAAATAGGGGCAAATGAACCACAAGGTGAATAAACACTATGTTCATGTTACAAGTGTGAGTAAACATTGTATTCATTCTATAAGTGTGAGTAACATTATAATATGTTACAAATATGTGATATCATGTTATGTGAGGCTTTGAGAATCTTGAAACCCAAGTTCTTCCTATCCTAAAATATGATTAAGTGATTTCTTTGTAAAGCTTGGGTTGCCAAAGGACAATTGGTCTAAAAACCATTTTTGTTTATCCAATGATAATTTCTTGTAATTATTACCATAACCTATATTCTTTCTGGAACTATGCTAATTTTGTATCTATTGCTCAAAGTTAAATTGCCATTATTATTATGATACATGTTACTGCTACCTTAAATGTTATTATTATATGTGCATACCATTAGCTCTAGCTATGGTACCTTTAACTCTTTATGCAAAAGTCCTCATGCTTATACGGGTAATCATTGGAACCTGTGCACATAGTCTTAACTCGATGGATAGGGGTAGTGTATCCACCTCAACTAGAAAGGGGCAATTCTAGCCATGGGGCCTGATCAGCTTCATGCCTTCTATGTTATAGGAGTTGGAATTTGGTATAAGGCCACCTCTCCTCTATGTGTTCGAGTGATAGAGCAATAGCCTTCACTCACTATGTGTTATTTGTGTGATTTCTGCAAACCTACTAAATTGAAACCCTTGATAAATTGCAACCTGATTCATGAATTGTAATTTATGACTATGTGTATAAGCTATAAGTTTTCTTTTCAAAGGAATATGTTTCTTGCTAATTGACTTAAGAAAGCTTAGCTAGAATTGATCACTCATAAAGGTTGAGAATTGCTTAGGGTATTAGAGATAGACCTACTAAATTCTTTGGTTTATGATTCCTCGACTTTAATGCTATTTCTATTTGATTATAAATTGAGAAGAGATTCCTTTTATATTACATTATAATTACATATTGAATCACTCGAGAGATGTTTCAATCTAACTTAGTGGAATTCCAATTCAATATGATGTTTGATTTAGTTGAGTTCCTTAGTGGAATTCCAATTCAATCCGATGTTTGATTTAGTTGAGTTCCATTCATGAAATACATATGGGGTCTAGGAGGATTCAAATACCTAGGTAGCTTCTACCATTAATTCTTCTCTTGTAATTCTTTTATATTATCTTAATTAAAGTTTTTAATCTAGTTTAGTTATTTTATTTTTAAATATTACTCAAACTATTGATTAACTAGACAAAAGTCAATGTTTGAGCTAGTATTTGTCCTTATCCCCAGTGGAATGATAACTCTACTCATCGTTATATTACCTGTGTGATTTGTACACTTGCAAAATATGCATCAAGTTTTTAGCGCCGTTGTCAGGGACAATGATTTTCAATAATAGCAATACAATTGAGATTGTTGATTTAGTTTTATTTTCATGTTTTTAAGCATTTGTTCTAGTTTGTCTACTATCATTTCAGGCACTCTTCTATTTACATGACCAAAGTGAGTTCTTCCGGAATACTTGCCTTTGACCCAAAGCTAGAAAAAACACTAAGGAATTAGAAAAAAAAAAAGAAATAAGAAATAGCTTTGGAGGAGGAGGCAGAGAATTCTGAAGCATCTACTGAAGTAAGTGAAGAGGAGGAAATAGAGATCATGGTGGACGATGAACCAAGAACAATGATGGACTTTGGATGGCCCACTCTTCAAAGGACCAAGTCAAGCATTAAGAGACCAGCAGTGATGAATAACAACTTTGAAATCAAGCCAAATTTCATACAAATGATGTAGTAACACTATTAATTTGATGAATTCCCTAATAAGGATCCTAACAATCACCTAGAGAATTTCTTGGATATTTGTGACACTTTTAAAATCAATGGAGCATTAGATGATGCCATATGGTTATGATTATTCCCTTTCTCTCTTACGGAGTGACCTAAGAAATGGCTTAAGTCTTTTCCATCTAGTCACTTCACTACTTGGGACCAATTGGATAAGAAGTTCTTAAAGAAGTACTTCCTACCCTTAAAGATAGCAAAATTCAAAAATGACATCTCATCATTCCTACAACAAGACGGTGAGACACTGTATGATGGTTAGGAAAGATATAAGGATTTACTGAGGAAGTGTCCACATCATAGGCTTCCACTATGGCTACAAATTTAAACATTTTAAAATGGTTTGAATTACACAAGCAAGCAAGCCATAGATGCTGTAACTGGTGGTTCTTTTAATAGCAAGACTCCTAAATAAGTAAGGATTTGGTTAAAGACATGGCTTTAAGTAACTATCAATGGCAAGTCCTAAATGAACAAGAAAGATGTAGAACATATAGTTCATATTAGCTGGACCTTATTGTAGCTTTGACAACATAATTAGAGGTGATAAGTAAGAAAATTGATTCTTTAGCTTCCTCTTCAAGGAAAACAGTCCAGGTGATGTCATGTGATTAGTGTTGGGGTGACCACCAAAGTCATGATTGCGAAAGTGGCAACAATTTTACCAAGATGGAGCAAGTTGAGTATATGGGGAACATACCTCAAAGACATCAAAATAACCCCTACAGCAACATATATAATCCAGGGGTGGAGAAATCATCCAAATTTCTCATGGGGTAACCAAAATGCCATTAGACCACTAGGATTTCAACAATAAAATATGGGATTCAAAGCTCCTTACCTTCAACTAGCTTCTCCTAGAAAAAGCAACTTGGAGGACATGATGGAAAATTTTATGGCTGCCTCTGAAATAAGATTTCAAGCAACAGAAATTGCCCTTAGGAATCAACAAGCTTCCATCTATAATCTTGAGAATCAAGTGAGGCAAATGACCAAACTCCTTAGTGAAAGACCTTTAGGTAGTTTGCCTAGCAACACGGAGGCAAATCTAAAAAAGCAACTAAAAGGCATCGCTTTGAGGAGTGGTAAGTAAATAGAGGGGGCTATTGAGAAAAACTAAGAAGAAGTGGTTGAGAGAGAGGCATAAAATGCCAATGCTAAAGAAGTTGAGAAGGAAGTTGCATCGGGAGATAAGGTAGCAGTGGAGAAAGAGAAAGAAAAAGCAACACAAGAACTTGCCCCAATGATCATGGAGTGTTGGCCTCGAGTGCCATACCCTGCACATTTGCACAAGGACAAAATCGATGCCTAGTTTGGCAAGTTTATCAAACTTTTTAAGCAACTTCATATTAATATTCCATTTGCCAAATCTTTATCACAAATGCCCAAATATGCCAAGTTTTTGAAAGATCTCCTTTCTAACAAAAGGAAGCTTAAAGAAGTGTCTTTAGTGCATTTGTTAAAAAAGAGTTTGGAAATTTTACAAAGAAGGTTACCTAAGAAATTAAATGATCCTAGTAGTTTTAATATTCCATTTTTATAGTGAAAGACCTTTAGGTAGTTTGCTTTAGCTGACTTGGGGGCTAGCATAAGTGTTATACCCTATAAGGTATTTAAGGAATTGGGTATTGGAGAACCCAAACTAACACTTATGACAATTCAATTGGCCAATAAGTTTGTAGTTTACCCTCGTGGTATCATAGAGGATGTGTTGGTAAAAGTCAGGAATTTCATTTTCCCCAATGATTTTGTTATCATCGACATAGATGAAGATGCAAATGTTTTACTTATCCTTGGTAGGCTATTTTTAATTACGACCCTAGCCCTTATTACTGTCCATGATGGCATGTTGACTTTAAGAATGGGGAGTAAGAAAGTTGTCTTTCATATTGCTAATGCCATAAAGCACCCACTTGCACTTGATGACATGGATTCATGCACTGATGTTGTTGAGCATGAAACCGTCAATTTTATTACTAACATTGTTTCTAAGGATCCCTTTGAGTTGTGTTTGGTATAGGAAAATGTTAAGGATCAAGAAGCAATGGAGCAGTTGGCTTATTTAGAGGCAAGCAAGCTAAGCAAGAGTAGGGCATATGAGACCATTAAAATGCCCAAGGAATAAAAGATGAAGCCCTCTATAATGGACCCACCAATTTTGGAACTTAAGCCTCTTCTAGAGCACCTTGAGTATGGATATTTGGTAGAGGGGAGATAGTTGCAAATTATTTTGAATGCTCGTTTGTCCTTCGAGCAAAAGGCTCAACTCATTGAGTTGTTTAAAAGCACCAAAAGGTGATAGCTTGGATGATAGCAGACATCAAGGGTATTAGTCCATCCTATTGCACCCACAAGATCTTAATAGAGGATGAGTTTAAGCCAGTGATGTAACCATAAAGGAGGCTAAACCTGAAGATGAAAGAGGTGGTGAAAGCTGAAATAATTAAGCTACTTGATGCAGGGATCATTTACCTAATTTCAGACAGCTCTTGGGTGAGCTTGATTGAAGTAGTACCAAAGAAAGGCGGAATGATAGTGGTACCTAATGAGAACAATGAACTCATCCCTACAAGAGTAGTCACAAAATGAAGGGTTTGCATTGACTACTGAAGGCTGAAAGATGTAACAAGAAAGGACCATTTTCCACTGCCCTTCATCGACCAAATGTTGGAGAGGTTGTCTGAGCAAGAGTACTACTATTTTTTGGATGGTCTGTCAAGCTACTTTCATATTCCTATTGCCCTAGAAGACCAAGAGAAGACAACCTTCACTTATCCTTATAGAACATTTATATACCGGAGAATGCCATTCGGGGTTATGTAATGTGCCAGCCACTTTTCAATGGTGCATAATGGCAATCTTCGATGAGTTGATTGAGGACATAATGGAAGTATTTATGGATGATTTTTCTATTCATGGTGACTCATTCGATGGTTGTTTAGAGAATCTTGAGAGTGTTAGTGAGATGTGAGGAAACGAATCTAGTGCTTAACTGGGAGAAATGTCATTTCATGGTTCAGGAAGGAATCATGTTGGTCACAAGATATCAAAAAAGGGAATTATGGCAAACCAAGCTAAGTTAGAGACTATCGAGAAACTACCACCTCCCACATCTATTAAGGCAATTAGAAGCTTTTTGGGACATAAGGGCTTTTATAGGAGATTTATAAAAGATTTCTCTAAGATTGCTCATCCTTTAATAAGGCTCCTTGAAAAGGATGTGGAATTCATGTTTGATAAGGATTGCCTTAAGTCCTTTAACACTCTCAAGGAGAAACTGATTCATGCTCCTTTCATGGTGGCCCCAAACTAGAATTTGTCATTCGAGTTAATGTGTGATGCGAGTGATTTCGCAGTTGGGGCAGTTTTGGGTCAAAGAAGGGAAAAGAACTTTCAACCAGTATACTATGCTAGTAAAACCTTAAATGAGGCCCAAGCAAACTACACAACCACAGAGAAGGAGTTGTTGGCTGTTGTGTTCACTTTTGACAAATTTTGATCATACTTGATCTTGTCAACAGTGATAGTGCATACAGATCATTCAGCTTTGAAGTTCTTATTTTCTAAAACTGATGCGAAGCCAAGATTGATCTAATGGGTTTTATTATTACAAGAGCTTGATTTAGAGATTCAAGATAAAAAGGGAGATAAAAACCTTGTAGTAGATCATCTTTCTTGCCTAGAGAACTCCAATTTGGAGAAACTTGCTGAGGGAGAAATTTTAGATACCTTCACAAACGAGCAGTTGTACGCCATGGTAGGTATGGTAAGTGATTCTAACTTTGAACTACCTTAATTTGTTGATTTTGTGAACTATTTGGCTGCTAGGGAACTCCCAAAAGAGTTTTCTTATCAAGAAAAGAAGAAATTCTTTTTCGATTTGAAATACTACTTTTGGGAGGATCCCTATTTGTTTAAGTTGTGCAAGGACCATATGATCCAGTGTTGCATGGTATGGCCTAAAATAGTGGGTATTCTTCATCACTATCACATCGGACTAGCTGGGGGTCATATGGGAGCCAATAGAACTGCTCAAAAAGTTTTAACATTAGGTTTCTATTGGCTCACTTTGTTTAAAGATAGTTAAGAGTTTGTGCAACATTGTGATAGTTGCCAAAGAACTGGAAATGTTTCGTCTTATGATGAGATGCCCCAAAATGGAATTTTAGTTTGTGAGGTTTTTTATGTTTGGGGCATTGACTTCATAGGACCGTTTCCTAATTCTTTTGGTAACAAGTATATGCTTGTAGCTATTGATTACGCTTTAAAATGGCCTAAGGCATAAGCCTTAGCTAAAAATGATGCTAGGGTAGTAGTAAAATTTTTAAAGAAGTTGTTTACTCGATTTGGTACACCTAAGGCTATTATCAGTGATAAGGGTTCCCACTTTTATAACACTCAGCTTAAGAAAGTTTTCAAAAGGCTAGGCATTACACATAAGTTGGCTACTCCCTACCACCCTCACACTAATGGTTAAGTCGAGAACACAAATAGGGAGCTTAAAAGAATTATTAAGAAAACTATAGAGTGATCAGGAAAGGATTGGTCTAAAAAGTTAGATAATGCTTTATGGGCTTTTAGGACAGCATTCAAAACTCCCTTAGATATTATGCCACATAGGCTAGTGTATAGCAAGGCTTGCCATTTACATGTTGAGATTGAACACAATGCTTATTGTGCTATAAAACATATTAACCTTGATCTAGCTAGTGTAGGTGAGAAAAGAAGATTATACGTCAATGAGCTAGATTAATGGAGATTGCAAGCTTATGACAATACAAGAATGTATAAGGAGAGGACCAAGAGATGGCATGATGCTCGTATTAAGCAAAGGAAAGAGTTTCAAACAGGAGATCAGGTATTACTCTACAAGTCTAGGCTTCGAATCTTTCCAGGTAAGTTAAAATCTTGTTGGTCAGGTCCTTTTATAGTTAAAGAAGCCTTTCCTTATAGAATAGTTGAGTTAACTCACCCTGAGAAGGGCGATTTTAAGGTGAATGGTCAAAGGCTTAAACTATACTTAGGGGAGAATTGAATCAAGTGACGGAGATTAAGTATCTCCAAGATTCGAGGTGAGCAATCACCCTAATCGTTCAGCTAAGATGACGTTAAAAAGTGTTGGGTGGTAGGTAACCCACCATTCTTAGTATTCTAGCATGTTTTTCTTTTACTCTATTTGTGTTTATTTGTTTAAAGATATGCACCTTTAGTTTGGTGATTTTATGCTGGGAAAAAGGCTGAAAATCTGCCTAGCAATGGATGATCAGGAGTATGCCATGCCTGTGATTGTGGGTGTGCCATAAGGACTACAAACCAAATCTATCCAGTAGCCTGCCATGCCCTAGTTCACAGCCAAACCCATGGGCATGGCCCAAAACTCTAATTCCATTTGCATCATAAAATAGTCACACGCCCAAGGCTACGACTGTGTTACAAGGCGTGGCCTAAGGCGCATTTTCCTTCTGTAGTCTAAAAAGGTTCCACGCCCTAACTCACACCTAGAGTCATGGGCATGGGACAAGGTAAGTAAGCAAGTAAAAAAAAAAATTTGTGGCCATGCCTAAAGGCATGCTAGTGGTCGTGGGCATGGCCATGGCTTGAATAAATAAACAGCCATACCCATCTATCCCTTTCATCTCTCACAACTTTCTCCATTTTCTCTCCATCTTCTCTCTTTCTCTAAACCCTAGCACGCCAAATCCACTTACCCACACACTCACAAAGTCCATTTTAAGCTTCAAGAAGAGGATTTAAACAAGTTTTTGAATTTACACAACCACAATTCAAATTTTCTACACATACACCTCCAAGTTTGTTTTGTTCCTTCTCTTCTTGTATTTATTTTGAATTCTATATGATTTAGAATGTGAAAAATTGAATTCTTTGGGTTTTAATCATAATTCTTGTATGGGCTATGTCCACAATGCATGCTTTGGGGTTTAATTGGTATTTTTAAAGTAATTTTCTTAATTTTGTTCTTGAACCCTTGTGTATGGTTTGTACAGTATACAATTCTTTTGATTTTTCTGCTGAGATTTTGCACTATAATGATGGACCATTGTTATGTCCTAAGTGTGTGGAGTGAATTAATCTCATGGTTATTTGGGTTTATGTATTTTCTTACGGATTGCTGTGAGAAGTATTAAATTTTTTAGAATGAGGATTATGATTTATGAGGATTGTGGTTTGGTGCTATCAAGACTATTTTGCTTGGGTGTGCATTTTGATTATTTTGCAGGAATGTGCCCAAAGAAAACCACACCCTCCAAACGACTAGCTAAGTTGCCTACCAAGTGAGCAAGAGGTGAGAGTAGTTCTCTCCACCCACCACCAAAAGTAGCACTGCACATCATGTTCATCATGGATCACCCCTGCATTCAATTTATTGATAAGGAGTCATGAGCAAAATTTGAACAGTTGGCCAATAAGGATTTTGAGCTGGCACAAACAATTGATTGGGGGGCTATAGAGAGTGCTTGCTTATCAGAAAGTGTCAGGGCCTTATGTGAGGCCTTGCCCGAGCACCAGTCTAGTCCGCTAGAGGGAACTGAGATGCTCATTCAAGTTTAGACTCACAATGGAACCCTCAGGTTCAGATTGGTTGATTTTGAAAATGATTTTTAGGAGTTAACACCCTAGTTTTATTTAATTGGGAAAACATTAAGGAAAAAACCCAAGTTGACTCCAATTTATTAATTTTTACTTTAATTACCCAAGGATAAAATCACTAATTTTAAACTAGGTTGAGCTTGGGGACTATGTTTTTGGTTTTAAATAATCCAAATTTGGCTCTTAAGTTTAATTTGACTTGAAAATTGGATTTCATGAATGACATTTATAAGATGATATTAAGGAAAATGCATGAATATGACATGAGTGCAAAGTGAAAATTAAAATAAAATATCCATAAATTAAAAAGGGAAAAAGAGATTGATAGAGATTCGGATTTGAGGTTTGGATTTAGATTCCAAACATGCCTACATACCCCAATTGAATGAGGATCAAAACCTACGTAATTCATTCCACGATTAAGTGGAGGGTTTTAAGAGTTAACCAGATTGATTTTGGTCTGGGGGTGTTGAAAGTGAGGAAAAAGGCTGATACCTTGACTTTTGGTGGGTGGAGGGTTTTACTGGACCGAAATTCCGTTTTATCAGGACTAGATGATTGGATGAATTAGAAGATTAATTAATTAATTAAAATGATTAATTAACTAATTAATATGATGAAATGAATGGATTGATGGATTAATTAATTAAAAAGATTAATTAATTAATTTGAGGGAAGGGTGAATTATGGAAAATGAATAATTTGATTTTGGAAAAAGGGTTGACTTTTTAAAAAAGAGTGATTAATTAAAAAGAGTTTTAGTTAATTAAAAAGATTAATTAACTTGATTAGGGTGAGGTAATTAATTAACTAAAAAGATTAATTAATTAATTAATGAGTGATTGGAGGAAAAAGAAGAGAGGAATTTGAGGATAGCAATCTACTCAAATTCAAGAGGTGTGTTGGAATAAAGGATGAAGGGGGGGTGTATTTATAGGAAAAGTGGATGAGGGTAGTTTAGGTAATGAAAATGTGAAAAGACCATGAGAGGTAGGGCCAGAAATGGCTGAATATTGGAATGAAAGGGGTAAAAGGGTCATTTTTTATGCAGGTGGTGCCCACGAGCGGTCAAAAGGTTGCAAAACCTAGTGCGGCGCCGCACCAGGCCTGTGCAATGCATGCCTACTGTGCGGCACACCACGTGTCACCTGGCACATTTTTCAAGAATTTTTTTTTTAGAGATTGGTTATTGGTATGGAATTTAGGAAATTTGGATGTCTAGTAGCAATGTAATTGGAATAAAAAATTTTCTTTTGTAGGCACTGCCCCAAAACCCCCGCCTGCTAACCAGTTAGCGGGACCATCATAATGGCTCTGCGTAATGAGTTAAACTCAGCAAGTGCTAACGCTACGATTGGATGATAAGGGTGTAAAAATAAGAGTTCACACATTGGTGAATCAATCGAGGTGGATGCCGTTCTTTGAGATATTTGAGCCCACTTATTGAGAATTGACTCTTGAGTTTTACTGCTCTCTCCAATTTGACAAAAAGATAATTAGAGTGAGCAGGCCATCACTCCAATTTCAATTGGGTTTAAAGGATCTCCACCTCAGTATCAATGACTTGGTAGTGGCTATGGGGTTATATTAGTAGTCGGAGCTTGCCACTAATGTTTATAAGGGCACTGAGGTTGATTTTCCTAATGACGAGGTGCCTCAAACAATATGGTAGCAACTGGCTTTGGGGGTAGTAGGGTATGATCCAGCAGTATCCAAGGCTTCTAATTTTTAGTTGTTCGCTCTTTGAGTGGTGTATAATCTTTTGGCCTATACTCTCTGTGCTCGTCGAGATAGTACTGATGTGTTAACTTGGTAGGACTAGTTCTTTTTAATGTGTCTGGTAGAGGATCGCTGGTGCAATATTGCTTATGCCCTGCCTCATTTCTTCATTGAGTAGTCTAAGAAGGGCCCTAAAGAGGCTTTATTTAAGGGCATGTACATCGCAAGGTTGGCCCAGGGCTTGGGAGTTTTTGAAGGTCTTCCCCCTATGACACTTGATGGTTTGCTAAAGCATATGGGAATGCCCATATTGATTCAGTTGGATCCTCGGAAGACCTTCATGCCAGTATCTAATGCGCTTACCGCCCCTCCGCCATCGGAGGCTGATATCCCTTGCTCCTCTACTTATATAGGACATTCCACCACTAATTCTGCACCTTCTCTTGTTGACCATCTTTCTAGGACTAGGGCCATTTTAGTGGGGCTATCAAGGATGATGATCAATCTGGAGAGGTAGCTGTGTCGCATGTAGAGTAAAATGGGTCATCTTGATCTCCAATAGCAGTATCTTCACACTAAGTAGTCCCAGATGCTGAAAATGATGCGACAACAGTAGGCTCAGCTTGATTATAAGGCTGAACATCGTTGATGGTTAGAGCACTCTATGATGGAGACATGGCAGAGATCTGATTTCCAGCCTACCAGATAGCCACCACCTTCACCATCACCTCCACCTCCAGTTGACGTCTCTAATGATTATGATGATGGCGATGCTGATGATGTCATAGAGGACTAGTTTCCTCATTCCTTTTATTTTTCTTATCCTTATTTCCTTTTCTTTCTACTTTATTTTATGGATTACTATATTTTATTATTTAGAATTGCTTTTATTTAAGTTTTTTATTTTATGTTGCTTTCTTTTGGATGACTGTTATTATTCTCTTTAATCTTTCCTCTTTCTTTTTTCTAGCACACTTCTAGATCTATAGCAATATTTGCAATGGCATAGATTTTGAAATAGCATTCCTATAATTTGTATATGATGGCAATGACAAGCAGTTCTCTTTATCTCCTTTATTTCTTTTTCGTTTTATTTGTTTCCATCACATTGGGGACAATGTGTTGCATAAGTGTAGGGGAGGGGTTTTATTGATTGCCTTATGATTGATTGATTATAATGGTCAAGCTAAGTGAAATTAGATAATAGTATGGCATGAAATTTTTCCCTCCTTAGTTGATAAAGTAAAGTAAGTGAAATTAGATAAAGTAAATAACTAAATTTTCTGTTGTGAATAAGATTTGGTAGCCATATTAGGATTTTGAATTGAAGAATTTTGCAAATCCTAAAGTTTGAAACTTAAGTTACATTTTTGAGCACTAAAATGTTCCATTGCTACTTTAGTTTTGAGTGATCAAATTTTATAATATCCTAGGTTGTATGATTATTTTTCCTTGAAAATTAAGAGAAAATCAAAAGCAAATTGCAAAGGAGCTTTGAAAATTAAAACCTATTCCACTGTTCTTGGCTCCTTTAAAACAATAGAGGGTTAAGATCATAAATAGTGCTAGCAGCCATTAGAAAGTGTGATTCTAGTTGAGTAACTGGAGGTCTACACCATACTTGTTTGCATTCGTGTAAAAAGGCTAAGATGATGATTCAAACAAGTCTAGCTCCTTGATGATAATGATAATAATAATAATAATAATAATAATAATAATAATAATAATAATAATAATAATAATAATAATAAAATTTTAAGAGGGAGGAGTGAATTGCTCATATTTGTAACTATAGATTGCAAGCTTTAGGTTATAGAGTTTGTCATTTGGCTATCATGTTTTAAAGTTATGTTGATTCCAAGTAATTGCCATATAAACCATTTGATTTTTAATGTCTGAGGTAGGGGGATTTTATTCCATTCATTTTATCTTGTTTCAATTTTCTTGAGGACAAGCAAATGCTCAAGTGTGGAGGAATTTAATAAGTACATGAATGCCTACATTTTATCCCCTCATTTATGATGATTTAGGCTTAAAATTGAGTTTGATTTATTTGTTTTAGTGTTTTTCTTAGTCCTTTTCAAAAATCTTGTGCTTTAACATGCAATGAGATCATAATACAAAAGAATGATAGAGTTTGGTTAAAAGATGAAGCAACCTTTTCAGAAACCTTGTGCTTTAACATGCCATGACATCATAATACAAAAGAATGATAGAGTTTGATTAAAAGATGGAGCATTTTGAAGACCCAGAAGCAAAGTAGAGCTCAGGCCATGCCCAAGCCCATGGGCGTGGGTGTGCTCGTAGGACAAGGAGAAAGGCTACTGCCTATTTTCACATAATGGCCCTGTTCCCATGCCCGTAGCCATAGGCATAGGTATGCCCATGGGACAAAAAGAAAGGCTACTACCTGATTTTGCCAAATCGCTTCATCCCCATGCCCAAAGCCACGGGCATGGGTATGCCCATGGGACAAGAAGAAAATTTTTTGCTTGATTTCATTAAGCCAAAAGTATTTCTGGCCATTCTCATGCCCAAGGCCATGGGCATGGCAGCGACTCTGTTAGGGTATATAAGAAATTTTTGCATAGGAATTTGGGGATCTAAAATCTATCAATTGGAGATAGTTTTCTCTAAGGAAAACTAAGGTTTTGTAGTGAAAATTGAAGGTGAAGATCGAAGTCCCTCACATTTCAAGTCAAGGATTGAAGATTCGAATTTGGATTATCATTCATCCATTATGGATTGCTTGATTTATTTATCTATTATCTTTTATTCTTGTTAGAAACTGAGGACGGGATGTAGCAGAAGTATCCCTAGTTTTTAAGAATGTATGAGTAAGTATTTAAATTTGAGGACAAAATTCTTTTAAGAGGGGGAGACATAAAAGGATAAGTATTCTCAAACTTGTAATAATGATAAAAGGATTAGTATAATGCTATGCAGTTTTGAAAATTTAATATTTTTGAACATACTTGAAAGGGATTTGAGTCCTCTGGATGAGTAATGTTTCAAGGTGCTAGATACAATAAGGTTCAATTGAGGTTACTAGAAAATTTGCTAGTGATCATTAGCACGAAAAGAATTTTTATTGAGATAACCTAGAATGGCTTAGGTTTGGAAAGATATAAGAGTTGCATAGAGATTTCATTAAATAGCAATGGTATTAGAAGGTTTATTATTTAATATGGATAAGTTAAATGATTAGGAATATGAAGTATAGCGAGATGTATGTGAAAAACCTAAAGTGAGATGATAATACGAGCTAAAGGTATAAAAAAAAATTTATGAGGCATTAGGTAAATAAGTCATGGTAATGATATGTGTATTATACAGAAAGAGAGTCTGAAATAGTTATGAGAAGTGTATTTAGGAGTGTAAATTAATAGAATGCAAGGTATGTTTGTTAAGTTTAAATATGTTTTAATTGATAAATGATGGGAGTGTGGAAATTGTAATGTTAGCAAGGTATTAAACACGAAAATATTTATTGAGGTTATAATAGATTAAGTAATAATTATTAATATGGAAAGAGAATTATCAAATATCAATTGGAGTTATTAATTTAGAATTATTTGTTGGATTCTCATATGACTAATGTGATAAATATGAATGGAAATGGTGATCAAGGTATTAGTATAGATGTTAATAATAATAGAGATATAAGGAAAAGAAATGCTTGGGATTATATTTGATTGAAGGTGAAATTAAAGGTTCTATTACTTTTATTTAAGGTCAAGGGATACAAAAATTGTTAAGGAATAGTTTAAGATTTTTTTTAACAAGAGATTAACATAAGTGTAGCTTAAGCTGAAGGTTTATCAGTGTGATTTTTGATAGACTGTGAGTAGGTGCCTTTCTGTATTTGATATGTTAATTATAGTTAGATATTGTGTTTGAATGGCACGACAGAAGCGTGGTAGAGAAGTTAAGTAGAGGGTGTTGTGCTGTTAGATTTGAAAATTTGAGGATGAATTTTTTTTAAAGGAGGAGAACATAACTGTCATGCCCCAAACCCAAGGGCACGTGATCGGCACTAGGACACGAGTGATGCACATGGCTACCAATGCCCGTAGTAAGCTTGACCTCAAATAACATAACAAACTAACATATAATAGGGCTAAGGGTCTAATGTTAAGCAGATCCAATTAAACAACATTTTTAAATAAAACCACATTGGGCTATCAGCTTAATTATCTCATACATATCAATCATCATACAATTGGATTCTGCTTAATAAACAATGTCTCAACTCAGAATATACATATAACTGATAATTACATAAAATACGAGTAGTAGAAGTAACATTGTGGAGTTTTGTAGTACTAATACAATTACAGACGTATTATTTATATAACTCAGTACTTAGTGATACAATCTACTGCCGAGAGGCAATTGGTAGTTTAACTCAATTTACAATCCCTTCATAAGCTCATTCAATGACCTAAAAATAATAAGTTGAATAGGAATGTGCATCCGACTCAGTGAATGATACTAGCTAATATATTAATCAGGTGTCCTACCCACAGATTCTAATACTCGTGCTATGCACCATGTCATAGAGACAAATAAATCACACAATCAAGCAAGGATGATATACAGTCCACAGTACCACACTAATACTCAGTATAGGGAGCCGATCCCCCTATCCTGGCTGTCCGAATATAATAATCTGTCTATTATATCTAATGGGTTAGACCGTCATTGGTCTATATTATACAGCCCTGACCCGACTAATAGCGGCCTGGCCAGCATCCACTAGTTATAGCTCATCTTCTCAATCACATCATAGTCATAACAGTAACCATACCCATATCCATATCCACAATCCTAGGTGGTACTGTATCCTCTCGATCTCCATCCATCAACCATAACCATTATATAGCATAGAATATCAGTTCGTCAATCACAATCAAATATTACACGCATCTATGCAATAATAGTGCATAATATACATACATACATACATATAATAAATGCATATGCATATGCAAACAGAATAACATATTAGGGAGTATCACTTACTTAATTGAGGATACGTTTGACTGACTTCCTTCAAAAATGCGACCCTTGGAACTAGGAAGATGCCAGAGTAACCACACTAAACATAGAAGATATTATCAAAATACGAATGACTCATATATCACAATATAATTAAAAGACCATTGAGACTCTTACTAGGATTTCAGCAGAAACTCTTCTAAACTCGGATATGACCCCAAGTCAACAGAACACATAACACTTCTAAAATAATCTTAACAGTCAATACAACCCAATACAATACCAGTGACCCCTTATGGGTCCCCCTAACTCATACTCATCAATAAACAATCAACCCTTACTAATTAGAATATACTAAACATAAATTAAATTACTGAGATACAGGAGTTTCAGGTTTACCCTCACAATTCCCAAGTGAATGAACGTCGAGAGTTGCACTAGAATGATGAGACAAAGCTACTGTACTAACCCCACACACCACCATCAGAGCGTGGCCGGCCGGCAACGCGCAGCCGCTATCGGTGGCAAATCTAGGCGATCATCATACCAAATTGTTCGTCTTGACACCAAGAGTCCAGAAAGCATCACCACTCGCCATCACTCACCCATATCTCACCAGAAAATGCCTCAAAAGCCTCGGTGGAATAATTTTTGATCTCTTCTTTTGGCAAACCTTAGAGGGTAAGACATGTACCAAATCGAAGCTCATGAGGCAAGGAGTTGAATGGCACCAGTCTCACTTCATTTGGCTATCGAAGTCAGTCGAAATCTGCTGATAAAGTTTTAGTGCTAGCGAGTCCTTGTCTCCTCGTATACACCACCGTTCATCACCCGATCGAGGTGCTTCTGCTTCCTTTGAAATCGCCAGATGGTGGGCTAGCCACTAGTGGTGGCGGTGCAACCCACCGCCAACCGAACGATGGTCCCCCAACACCGCAGCCCTCTCTCTCTCTCTCTCTCCTTCTCTCCTTCTCTCCTTCTCTCTTTCTCTCTCCCTGTTTTCTGCTTCAACCATTTGATTGGCTGTTAGCTAATCAGATGGTCCCCATTCCTGTTCCTTCTTCATTTTGCAACTTATACACACACACACACACACATACACACACACACACATATATATATATAAAACAATAATAGTAATAATAATAATAATAATAATAATAATAAACCATAATTTACATACTAATAATTCAATTAATAAAACTCATTCATAATAACAGTAATTATAACGAAACTCCAAACTGCCAGTAAATTTATATAATTACAATATAATTTAGATTAATCGAACATAATATTAATTAGTATCAATATTAATATTCAAATATCAAAATATATTTTCTCCAAATACCCACTATAATATTTCCATAATAATATATATATGTATTACTTCATTCAATTATATATACATATATAATATTTAAATAAAATTACCATTATTAATACATATTCAAATAGTATGAATATATATATTTAATAAAATATAACTTCAATTCTTGCTTAAATAAAGAAAATAATAAAATAATACATTTCCATACAAAAATAAGATTTTATAAAATAATTGAAAATTCAGAGTATTACAATAACAACTCCACACGCACTCTAGGAGTTTTCATGACCAATTACTTAAATTTAGGGTTATTATGGCAAAACATGTGCTTTTATGAAAATTTCATGTGTGATGTGATTGATGAGTATGTGGTATGTTAGATTAGTTCTAATGTGCATAATATGAATTATTAATGTAAAATAAATGATTTATATGAGCTGTATTAGCATAAAATAATTTATTGCACATAAAATGAATTTTAATGCAAAAAATGATTTTTAAGCATTAAACAATTTTTATGAGTATTTTTAAAATAATTTTAAATAAATGTTTCGGGGGAATTTTTTATGAAAATAATAAGAAAAATATTTATTTTTTAATTACCTATAATCAGCCCCAAAATTAAATAAAAAGCCCAAATACCCAAAAGCCTACTACACCAAAACACTTCTAACCTAGCTCATTAAGGGTAATCTTGGAAATTGCCCAAAAACCCTAAATATATAAGGTGAATTTCAGCCAGCCCATGTATCCAGCAGCCACTATTCCATTATTTCATTATTTTGGCAGAAAAATTCTCTCAAAATTATTCTCTCTACTGAAATTCATAAAATAACTTCAAACCTTGCGATTTCTTGATCGTATTCGTAAGTTTTTCTCTCCTTTCAATTTATTATTTGATTTCTATTAACTAATCATTAAAAAATTATTTTGAACTAAGTATTTACTGATTTCTACTAATTTAATTCAGTTTAGGTGAATTTTAGAAAGAGAAATTAATTTCTCTACTGAAAACACTAACCTTTCTACGCGAATCCTTCAAAGGTGAATCCTACAACTCAAAATTTGAAATTTCATGCATAAACTCATCAAGGGGAATGATTTTTATATGCTTGTATTCTAAATGGATTTTTGATGTGTTTAGATAAAAAATATTGAATTAAATCATATTTATGCATATTACTATAATCATTGAAAAGTTTCGAGAAACAAGGAAATTCATAGTTTTCGTCCTATAACTTAAAAGTTGGAAAATTTCATGTGTACATGAAAGTATGGCTGCCAGTTTATACATATTGGAATTCTAAATTGATTTTTGTTATGTTTGAATGAGAAATAATGATTTAAATCATGTGTTTACATATTACTGTAATGAACGGAAAGCGCAAAAAGCAAGAAAACTCATGATTTTTACTCTAAACCCTAAACTTGGAATTTTCATGCATGAGAAATGTCTATGGCTGCTGACTTGTGTGTATATGAATTCTAAACTAATATTTATTATGATTGAATGAAAAATAAATGTTTAAATCATGTGTTTACATATTGCTGTAATGACAATAAAATACCAAAAATAAGAAAACTTATGGTTTTTCATCCTAAAACCTAAAGTTGGAAGATTTCATGCATATAGACATCTATGGCTATCAATTCATAGGGATTCATGTTTTAAAATGATTTTTGTTTTGATTACATGAAAAATCTTGGTTCAAACCATATTTCTGCCTAGTACTATAATAGACAGAAAGTGTGAAAAGTAAGAAAATTCAAGTTTTCTCTTTAATAGTGTATTCGGCCTACATTGGGATTTTTATCCCAATGTTTATAATTTTTATGTAATGTATTTTAACGATTATAGACATATATGTATGAATAATAAATGGTTAAATTGCATGTTGGTTGAGGGAATGACTCTAGCTAAGGCTAGAGGTAGTTTGATATACTTAAGGTATCTTAACCTTATGTTGTGATTAAAATGTGAATGTGATTGGATAATATGGAAATAGGAGTTATGAGGAGTGAATAATGAATTAATGATCTTGAATTGATGAAAAGATTGATTGAATGAATTGGTATTAAGAGATGAGCATGACATATGAAAGGCTATTAGTAAGTTGATATATATGGAAGTGTTAAGTATATTGATAGTAAGATCATGATATATTGTGTTTGACTTGAGAAGAGTCTTAGTATACCTCCTTTTCCTCCTTCTCTATGTCCACTATCTCCTCTAGGGTGAAAGTGTACTCATTCTTAGCTAGATAGGCCTTACAATAGGCATAAAGGGCTGTGGTTTGTTCAAGGGTCATGGCTGTCTTAGGGGCACTCTTAGGAGATTTAGAGGTAAATGGACCAAGGTCCATCTTGGTTATAGGTTTGTCAGAGGTCATACTTGCAATTTCATTCAATTTGAACTAAATTAGAGTAATAATTCAGAATATGATCTATATAATGGAAGCCTTTCTCTAATATGCTCAAAAGGAATGACAACCACATAACTCATAGATAAGTAAATGGAAGTAGGTAACTCATGCATTCTTCACTTGGCCCCCATAATATTTACGTAACATTTCTAATGCAATGAAATAAAGTTCAACAATAAATAAAAACAAATAAAAACAAAAGTACATAAATGAATAAAAAGAAAAATAAAGATAAAATAAAAATAAAGATAAAAATAAAAGAAAAAAAAAATAATCCTCATCTGCAAATGAACCAGGATCATCAAATTCAATTGGCTCATCATCATCTGCTAGAGGTGAAAGTAGTGGTGACGGAGGTGGTTATGTGAAGGGAGTGAACTGAATGTTGAAAGAACACCATCATCAAGTGCTCAATCCATCTCCTATGCTCTGCTTTATGGTCTAACCAAGCCTCAATGCACTGATGTTGTTTTTGCATTAGGTTCATCATTTGAGTCTATAGCTCATGCAGCTACTGCCACTGATGATCTAATCTCACCATCTTGCTCTCCATCCTACATAGTTGCCTCTAAATCAGTCATCTTGCAATCCTCTGTCTCTAGATCGTGAATGGTGAGCACCCAATCTTAGTAAGTCGAAGGAGGGAAAATAAAAGGTGGTAGTGCAAAACCTGATGGTCCAACTAGGTCAGTAGAAGTGGTGGGTTCCGAAGGATCACAAACATCAGCTATTGGTGGTAGAGGTAGGTTAGTAGCAGTAAGCGAAGGAGGTGGTGCACCCTTAATGGAACAATGGTCACCATCAGTCTATAGGATCTCCATACTCCTCAAGGTCATCAAACCAATAGGACTCGGTACCCCGTCCACAGTCATTAGAGGAAGAACAGTAGAAACTCTCAATGACTTTGCCAATCGGGTCACATACATCCCGCTAAACAATTTATCCCTCGACCCCTTCAGGGCCTCTAAATACAAGTAGTGGATAAATGTCTGGGCGACATTGTAGCATTGATGGTTGACCATGCACCACAAGAAAAAAAGATCTCATAGACTAACCACCCTTATACTATCTTTGCGCTCAACAATGGTGTAGGCAAAGAGCTTGTGGACCACTCGAAGACTAACAGAGGTGAGATGGGAGGCTTTAGAACTAATGGCTCAAAGTTAAATGCTCTCGATACTAAAGTATGCCAGGCTTTGGAGGGCTATGTCACCATATTTGAAAAATCCACCAAAGCATCTCAATACTCTTATATATCAACCGTCAGTGCCGAGTAAAGTCCTAGTCGAACCCTAAACTCATTCACAATCATTTGAAAGCTTATGGTGCCTAATCTAAATATGATCACCTCCTGGTCTTACTAACTTAACTTTTTCTTCTCTAGGTGGAGTGTGCATAAGAACTCTAGAGTCAACTTTTTGTATGCCACCTCTAAGATTTTAAAGAATTCCTCCCACCCTGACTAGTGGAAGTACTGGTGAAGCACTTTAGATAGACCAACCTAATCCATGGCTTCCCAGTCAATCATCTTACTAGGCTTAAATGATTTTTTCGCCAATGTGGGAAATCATTGTCTAGCCTCAGCCTCAGTGAATTGAATGCAGGGGTTGTTCATGATAAAGGTGGTCTCTGGTGCTGCCGATGCTGAAGGAGGTGGTGTTCCATTGGATTCACCCCATCGTCTTTTGACAAGAGATGGTGAAATGTGTGAAGAAGCAGGTAGGCAATGTGGAGGCATCCTCCAAAACAACCAGCTAAACACTAAAAAAAATAAGCCACCAAAACATAAAGTATTAGATTAATTTACAAAAATTTGGCAGCATAACAGCATAAAGTAAGCCTCTCCCTCAAATCTAACACAGGCAACCAATAGTTCCCCATAATTAATAGCCAATTAACCTATACTTCTAAGTAAAACCACCAGAACCCATACAAGTAAAAGGAATTCAGCTATCCCATTTAATCTAAACATCTCCCAATTCAAAACCATTACCTATTACAGTGATATCGCCATTACCCCTCACAAGAAATATTTCAATCACCAATAAATTAGCAAACAAACTCACCCTTGTGATTTAGAAAAGAGAAATCAAAGTTAAAGATATACCTACCTTAAATGAATGAGAAGAAAAATCTCTTGAAAAATTTAAAAGGAAACAACCATAAATTTACCCAACAAAAATGCAATATCAAATTCTAAAACCCAAAGAAAATTAGTGTGTGAGTAAGAGTTTTGAAGAAATTGAGAGAGAATTGAGGAGAGAATTAAGAGAAAATTAAGAGAAAGTGGAGAGGAGATGAAAGAGTGACAAAATAAGAGTCAGTAGGAGAGATTTAAAGGTAAAAACCATGTTTTAGTTATGAACATGCCCAATCACAAAGGTGTATAAGCGTCGGACACGGTCTATCTTAAAGTTATGAAGAGGGCTGTGTTTAGCTCTATGCTAAAACCAAAGTTCATTTTTCTTGGACACACCCATGTCCTTGGCTGTATGGATGGGCATGTAGCTATCTGTGCAAACCTACAAATTCCATTTCTTTAAAACACAAGCATGTCTGTGGGCATGTCTGCTTTTTTAAGGAAATTTGAAATTCTACTTTTTAGCATTTTGAAGGACTAGTTGAACATGCCTTTATCCTAAGGCATGTAGCTTGCTGCCTCCATCAAAATTAAAGCCTTTTCATCCTTTTTTCCTACAAAACACTTAGCTAAAAGAATGAATCACCTAAAAACAAAACAAGCTAAAGAAAAACTAAAACAACAATGGGTTGCCTCCCATTTAGCACTTCTTTAACATCGTATTAGCTAGACATTCAGGAGTGATTTCTTATTTCAAAACTTAGAGATGAAGTATCTCCTTAGCACTTTCCACCTCTCCTCCAAAATATAGTTTTAATCTTTGCCATTCACCTTAAAATCACCCTTTTTAGGGTGAGTAAGTTCCACAGCTCCATAGGGAAAGACTTGTTTCACTTTAACTAGTCCTAAGCATATAGATTTCAGCTTACTGGAAAAAAGTCTAAGCTGAGAGTTATATAACAAAACATGATCACCAAGATGAAACTCTCGATTTTGCTTGATGCGAGCATTATGCCATTACTTAGTACTTTCCTTTTACATCTGGGCATTGTCATAGGCCGTCAATCTCCATTCATCCAGCTTGTTAATCTACAAATTTCTCTTTTAGCCTATAAGAGGTAAATTAAGGTTAATCTATTTAATAGCCCAATATGCTTTATGTTCAATTTTAATAGATAGATGACAAGTTTTTCCATAGACTAACCTATAGGGTATAGTTCCTAAGGGAGTTTTAAATGCGGTTTTATAAACCCATAGAGCATCATCTAACTTTTTAGACCAATCTTTGCTACAATGCTCTATAGTTCTCTTAATAATTCACTTTAACTTCCTATTTATATTCTCCACTTGGCCATTTGTTTGAGGATGGTAAGGGGTAGCTAACCCATGTGTAACACCTAATCTTTTAAGTACTTTTTCAAGTTATGTGCTACAAAAGTGAGTTCCCTTATCACTAATTATTGCCTTTGATGTACCAATCCTAGAAAATAACTTCTTTAAGAACTTAACTACAACCCTAACATCATTCTTAGGTAAAGCTTGAGCTTCAACCCATTTTGAAATATAATCAATAGCTAAAAGAATGTATTTATTACCAAAGAAATTGGGAAAAGGTCCCATGAAGTCAATGCCTCAAACATAAAAAATTTCACAAACAAGAATACCATTTTGAGGCATTTCATCATAAGAAGAGATATTACCTAACCTCTGACAATGACCATAACCTTATACATAGCGATAACTATCTTTGAATAATGTAGGCCAGTAGAAACCCAATTCAAGAAATTTTTATGAAGTTCTACTCGGCCCCAAATGCCCTCAAGCTAGTCTTTTATGGCAATGATTTAGTATACTTATGGTCTTCGGGCATACCACACATCTCCTTATGAGCCTATTAGCACAGACTCAAAACAAGAAAGGATCCTCCTAAAAGTAATATTTTAAATCAGTAAAGAATTTCTTCTTTTGTTGAAATTTGAGTCCTTTTGGGAGTATCCTAGCAGCAAGGTAATTTGCAAAATCAACAAACCAATGAATTTCAGAGTTAAAAGTATTTACCTTACTTACCATGACGCACAATTGCTCATTCAAGAAACTATCATTGATATCTTCTTCCATGAGCTTTTCCAGATGAGGATTCTCAAGGCAAGAAAGATGATCCACCATAAGGTTCTCCACACCTATCTTATCTTAAATTTCCAAATCAAATTCTTATAACGACAACACTATTTAATCAATCTCGGCTTAGCATCTTTTTTGGACAAAAGATAATGTAGAGTCAAGTAATATATATATGTAATTACCTTAGACAAGATAAAATAAGATCAAAACTTGTTAAATACAAACACTATGGCTAACATTTCTTCCTTTTTTTTTTTGTAATTGTGTAATTTTCTTGAGCATCTATCAAGGTTTTGCTAGCATAATAGATGGGTTGGAAATGCTTGTCTTTCCTTTGCCCCAAAACTACACCAATTGCACAAATGATAGTGCATTTATGAGCTTTTCCTTCAAGGTATTGAAAGCATATAGACACTTATCATCAAACTGGTTCCACATCCTCCTCAAATAATTTGGTTGAGGGCCTAGCAATCTTGGAGAAATCCTTAATGAATCTTCCATAGAACTCGGCAAGCTCTAGGGAACTTTAAATTGCTTTAATCGAAGTAGGTGGTGAAAGCTTCTCAATTGTTTTAATCTTTGCTCTATCCACCTCAATTCCCATCTTTAAGATTTTATGCCCTAACACAATACCTTCTTGCACCATGAAGTGACATATTTCTAAATTCAAAACCAGATTGGTTTCTTCACATCTAGTAAGCACTCTCTAAATCATCAAGATAACCTTCAAATGAATCACCATACACTGAAAAATCATCCATGAAAACTTCCATGATCTCTTCAACCAACTCATCAAAAATGGCCATCATACACCTCTAAAAGGTAGTTGGTGCATTGCATAGTCCAAATGGTATCCTTCAATATGCAAAAGTCCCATAGTAAGCACTCTCTCTAAATTCTCTTGATCCTTCAGGGCTATGGGAATATGAAAATACCCAAATAACCCATACAAGAAATAATAGAATTGATGCCCAGAGAATCTCTTTAACATCTGATCAATGAAACGAAGTGGAAAGCGATCTTTTCTAGTAGCATCATTCAACTTCCTATAGTCAATACATATCCTTAATCCTATGACGATTCTTATGGGAATTAGCTCATTGTTTTCATTGGGGCACTATAGTTGTAATAACTTACACCTACCCTAGGAGTTTCGTGATTGATTTCTTGAATTTAGAGCTATTATGTCAAAGTATGCGCTTTTATGAAAATTTGTGTGTGCTGTGATGGATGAGTATGTTGCATATTAGATTAATTCTAATATGCATGAAATGAATTTTTTTTGTGAAATAAGTGATCTATATGAAGTGCATATGCATAAAATAAATTATTTCACATAAAGTGAATTTCCATGCACAAAATGATTTTTAAGCATAAAATAACTTTTATGAGCATTTTTAAAATATCTTTAAATGAATGTTTTGGGGGGAAATTTTAATGAAAATAATAAAAAAATATTTTATTTTTAATTACCTATAATCAGGCTATAAATTAAATAAAAGGCCTAATTTCCCAAAAGCCCACTACGCTAAAACACTCCTAACCTAGCTCATTAAGGGTAAACTTAGAAATTTCACCCAAAACCCTAATATATAAGCAAAATTTCAGCCAGCCCTTGTTAGACAGCCACCATTCTATTATTATTCAATATTTTTATAGAAAAATTATCTCAAAAATATTCTCTCAACCGAAATTCATAAGGTGCTTTCAAACCCTGCAATTTCACAACTGTTTTCATAAGTTTTTCTCTCGTTTCAATTTGTTATTTGATTTTTTATGAAACTAATCATGAAAAAATGATTTTTGGTTTATTTATTGATTTTCTACTAATTAAATTTGGCCTAGGTAAATTCTTGAAAGAGAAATAAATTTTTCCACTGAAAACACAACTCTCTCTACGCGATTTCGCTAAAGATGAACTCTAAAACTCGAAATTAGAATTTTCATGCATAAACACTTTGGGGGGCTGCCAATTTGTATTTCTTGATGTTCTAAATTGATTTTTGTTGTGTTTAATGAAAAATATTAATTTAAATCATATTTCAGTATATTACTATAATGATCAGAAAATACTAAAAAGTAAGAGAACTCATGATTTTCACCCTGCAACCTAAAATTGGAATTTTCATGCATATGGATTACTATGGCTGCCAATTTGTATATATTTAGGTTCTAAACTTATTTTTGTTATGTTTAGATAAAGAATAATGATTTAAATAATGTGTTTACATATTATTGTAATGACCAAAAAGTACCAAAAAAGAGGATGATTCATGGTTTTCATCCTAAAAACTAAAGTTGTAAAATTTGCATGCATATACAAATACATGGCTGCTTATTTTTTAGATTAAAGTATTCTAAAATGATTTTTGTTATGATTACATGAAAAATCTTGGTTTAAACCATGTTTTTGCATATTACTATAATGAACAGAAAGTGCAAAAAGTAAGAAAATTCATATTTTTCTTTGTTAGATACATTTGGCCTACATTGGGAATTTAATCCTAATTTCTATAATTTTTATGTGATATATTTTAATGATTATTAACATATTTACATGAATGATAAAATTGTATATTGGTTGAAGGAATAACTCTAGACAAGTCTAGAGACAATTAGGGTTTCCTAACTCTATTTCTATGGTGTGATTAATATGTTTATATGATTAAGTGATATGGGAAATAAGTTTTATAATTTGTTAATAATGAGTTAATGATCTTAAATGTATAATGAGATTGATTGTGCGAATTGGTCATAAAAGATAAGCATAATACTTGAAAGGTTACTTATTAAGTTAATATATATGGAAAGTGTTAAGTGTACTAAGTTAAATGTTAAATTGAATTGATATTAAGATCATGATATATCATGTTTAACTTTAGAAGAGTCCTGGTATGAGTTACTATATGATTTCATGTGGGCCTATAATGGCAAAGTATGTGAGACTTTGAAAGTCAATATCTTATGTACAAGTGATGAGTGCATTTCTTTGTGTAACTCCAAATGTATGTGAATGTTATATATGCATGGGGTAGTTATGGAATAGGATAGCATGATAATTAAGCAACTGCTAAGTGTTGAATTAAATATTATGTTAGAGCTTAAGGAGTAGTAAAAGTTCAAAAGGGCTACAAGTGCTAGGAGCAAAGGAACCACAAGGTGAGTAAACATTATGTTATTGTTACAAGTACAAGCTATCATGATATGTGAACCTTTGACATTCTTGAAACCCAAGTTCTTTTCTATTTTTAAATGTAACTATATAATTTCTTTGTTAAACTTGGGTTGCCAAAGGACAATTGGTCCAAAACCATTTTTGATCATCTAATGATAATAAAGAACCTTTGTGATTATTACCCTAACTTATATTCTTTCTAGAACTACACTGTTACTTATCTTTTGTTCAAAAACCTAAACTATTATTGTTATTGTGTTAAATGTGATTGCATTCTTAAATGTTATTATTATATATGATTGTCATTAGCTTTAGCTATTATACCTCTAAATTTATGCAAAAATCTTCGTGCCAATGCAGGTAATCATCAGAACCTATGCACATGGTCTTAACCCAATGGATAGGGGTAGTGTATCTACGTCAGCTAAAAAGGGTAGTCCTAGCCATGGAGCCTTATCTCTATGTATTCGAGTGATTATGGCAATAGCCTTCACTCTATGTGTTTAAGTTATTATGGCAATAGCCTTCATTCTATGTGTTTGAGTGATTATGGCGACAGCCTTCACTCTATGTGTTATGTGTTATAAGTGTATTTCTATAAAACTTATTAAATTGCAAACTATGAACTATGATCCATAAGTCATGAATTATAAATCATGATCTATGAGTTATAAGATGTAAGCCCTTTTTAAGAGATATGTGTTATTGTATAAGCTATTTTTACTCATTGAGATCATCTATCTCATGCCCCTTACCTTGTGTGGTTTTAGGTGAGCATTTCGAGGAGGCAAGGTGATCACTCAAGTAGCCTACTCCACTTGGGAAATTCCCTTGTCAAAGTTATTATTACTCTATACTATGATGAGTCTTAGATGCTCTAGGAGTTATTATGATGAAAACTTTATATTTGGAATATTATGGCTTTTGTGAATTTATTTGGAATCTAAGTATTATTTTCCTATGGATTGTGTTTAAACTGTTTTAACCCATTCTTCTGCAAATTAAGGTTTTCCTTTATTAATGGTCTAACTAAGTTAAAGCATGTGATTTTGGTACGATCCTAGGCAATGTTTGCTTCTATGAGCGGGTTCTAAGGGCGTGGGTGACCTTATGTCTCCCTATATTCTAGGACCATCATATCTCTGAAAATGGGACATGACAACAATCACACCCCTTTTCTTTTGTACCACTTGAACTATACTTACCCAGGAACTGTCTGAAATAGGGTAGATAATTCCTGCATCAAGAAGTTTGATCAAAATAGCTTTTACCACATCCTTCATCTTAGGATTGTGATGCCTTAAGGGTTGCACCACATGTCTATTTTCTTCTTCCATTAAGATTTTGTGATTGCAAAAAGAAGGACTAATTATAACAACCCATACTCTTGCTAGGAGTTTTGTGACAAATTACTTAACTTTAGAGCTATTGTGACAAAGTGTATGCTTTGATGTAATTTCATATGCTACGTGATTTATGAGCAACTGGCATACTAAACTAGTTCTAATATGCATAATATGAATTATGAACATGAAATAGGTGATTTATGTGAAGTGCAAATGCATTAATTAATTTAATGCATA
Organism: Reutealis trisperma; assembly: GCA_947687605.1. Taxonomy (NCBI): domain Eukaryota; kingdom Viridiplantae; phylum Streptophyta; class Magnoliopsida; order Malpighiales; family Euphorbiaceae; genus Reutealis; species Reutealis trisperma. The sequence goes on from CANTUT010000439.1 coordinate 397,143, forward strand.
TAAAGTAAATTTTCATGCACAAATAGATTTTTAAGCATAAAATAATTTTTATAAATATTTTTAAAATATTTTAAAATTAAATATTTTTTTAGGGAATTTTAATGAAAATAAGAAGCAAAATATCTTATTTTTAATACATTATAATCAGCCTATAAATTGGATTAAAAGCCCAACTCACTAAAAGCCCAAGACACCTAAGCACTCATAACCTAGCTCATTAATAACAATCTTGTAATTTTGCCCTAAAACCCTAATTGCAACAATAATATTCGGCCCCCTTGTACATTAGCAGCCTCCATTTGTTTTCCCATTAAATTTTTATAGAATTTGCTATCAAAAATTCCCTATTGACTGAAAAACACTAGGTGCCTCCAAACTTTGTGATTTTATGATCTTCTTTATAAGTTTTTCTTTCCTTTCAAGTTAATTTTTAAATTTTATGAAACTAATTATCAAAAATCCATATATGACAATGTATTTACTGATTTTCTTTATATTATATTCAATCTGGACTTATTTTTGGAGGGAGAAACTAATTTCCAACCGTGAACATATCTCTCTCCTCTCAAATCCATCAAAGGTGAACCCTAAAACCTAAAAGTTGGAATTTTCATGCATGTGTACATGTGGTGGGGTGATTTGTTCATTTTAATGTTCTAAATTGATTTTTGTTATATTTACATGAAAAATGTTGATCTATATCATGCGTTTACATATTACTGTAATGATCAAAAAGTACAAAAAAATAAGAAAAACCCATGGTTTACATAGTGATGTAGGTTTGGCCATTCTTGCGATTTTGATCCCAAGGCCTATAATTTTTATAAGGTCCATTTTAATGAATTTAATATTTGTATATGAATGGTACATGATTTAATTGCATGATGATTAAATGAGTAACTCTAGGAAACTCCTAGAGTGGTTCAGCTTACCTTCCAAAACCCTAATTAACATATTTGGTGAATATGTGTATATGGTTAAGTGGCATGTGAATTGAGTTTTGTGATGTGATAATTGTGGATTAATGATCCTAAATTGCCTATGCGATTAATTGTATGATTCAGCCTAAAGGAGACAAGCATGACTTCTTTTAAGGTTTACTTGTTAAGTTGATATATATAGAAAGTATTAAGTGTACCAAGTTGGAAGTTAAATTAAATTGATATTAAGATTATGATTTATTATGTTTGCCTTTAGAAAAGTCTTGATATGAACTATTATATGAATTCATATGAGCCTAAGAAGGCAAAGTATGCAAGACTCAAAAGGTCAACATGTTATGTATAAATGATAAGTGCACTTCTAAGTGCAACTCCAAGTATATATGAATGATATATGTGCATAAGGTAGTTATGGGATAGTATAGCATGATGTTAAGCTAATACTAAGTATTGAATTATAATGTTATGTTAGAGCTTTGGAATCATTAGAAGTTTAAGGGCTATAAGCATTACGAGCTAAGAAACCACGATATGAATAAACATTATGTTCATATTACAAGTACAAGTTATCATGATATGTGAACCCTTAAAATTCTTAAAACCCAAGTTCATTTCTATCATAAATTACAATTATATGATTTCTTTGTTAAGCTTGAATTGCCAAATGACAATTGGTCCGAAACTATTATTGACCATTCAATGATAAAAAAAAAAAAAAAAAAGGTACCTTTGTGATTGCCACCTTACCTTACATTCTTTCTAGAACCACACTATTGTTTATCCTTTATTCAATAAGCTAAACTTCTATTGCTACTATTATACATGTGCTTGCATTCTTCAATGCTAATGTTATGAGTGATTGCCATTAGCTTTGGCTATGGTATCTACGAACCCTTTTATACAAAAATCCTCATGCTAATACGGGAAATCATCAGAACCTGTGCTTATGGTCTTAACCCGATGAATAGGGGTAGTGTATCCACCTCAGCTAGAAGTAACAGTTATAACCATAGAGCCCAATCAACTTCACACTTCTTTATAAGATAGGAGTTATTTTGTATGATGCCACCTTTTCTTTTTTTAAGTTTGTGTGAATAAGGCAAAAGCCATCACTCTATAAGTTATAAGTTTCATTTATGCAAATCTTGCTAAATTGCAAACTACAAACTATGAACTATGAATTATGAACCTTTCTAAGGAATATATGTTATGTATTGTTTACTCATTGAGATCATCTATCTCACCCTTTTTCCTTATGTGAATTCAGGTGAGCATTATAAGAAGGCAAGGTGATAGTTCAAGCAACCTACTCTACTTGGGAGATTTCCTTATCTAAGTCATTTTACATGCTATGATATGGAGAGTCACTCTTAGATGCTTTGGGAGTTTTGTTTTTGGAATATTATACATTTGATGATGAACTTGGAGTCTTAATTGTTCTTTTCCTTATGGATTGTATTTAAAGTATTTTTAAACTATTCTCCCACTAGTTAAGGATTTCCTTTATTAATGGTAATATAAGTTAATGCATGAGATTTTGGTAGATCCTAGGCAATGCTTAACTAAAAGAATGGTGGAGCCAAAAGCAACAAAAGGGAGGTGGTGAGATGAAATTTCAAACAATTTAAAATTTCACTTCACCTAATTTTGGTCCAAAATTCATTCAAGCAATCAATTAATTTATATGTAAAACACATATGCATATAAAGAAAAAGGAAGAGTAATCATATTACCTCTTATAGGTTCCTTCATTCTTTAACAAAGAGCTTCCTAAGTGTGAAGCCTCTAGATCATCCAGACCTAGCTCACCTCCAAGTTTCCTCTTGATTTCTTTGGTGTTCTTGAATCCTCTCTTGGTTGCCCAATTTGATTCAAGATTTTCCTCAAAATCTTTAGGAAGTTTAAGGTTTCTCTTTGGTTTGTTTTGGACTAAATACATTTTCAATTTTCAAGTAATTTGTTCTTTAACAAAGAGCAAAGAAGAGAATTGAAGATCAAAAGAAAAATTGAAGAAACACTTTCTTCATTTTTCTTTCTCTCTCAACTTCTCTCTCTAGAAATGCTTCAAACTTGAAAAATGGTTTCCACCAAATTGCAACATAAAAACTCATGGTTTTTATATCCTTTAGAAGACTTAACTCTTAAGTCTTCACAAAGACTTAAATGCCCTTTTACATTCTTCTAGCTCACCATTTGGTGAAGGGGCAAAGTTGACTTTGCTTCTTCAAATGGTGAAATGACCATTATATTCTTTAGGGGTAAAATGGACATGTCCATTAGCCAAAAGATGTAATTACAATTTTAACCTTAGTAGAAAATTCTCTAACCCCTAAACCCATTATATGGGATTATGAATAGTGAATTTTCTCAAACCCCTAAATTGCCTCTTTTTCATATCACATATAGGCTTAGGCCACATCTCATGTGTTAAGAGTTTTTACTAAGCTTAAAATTAAGTCTTTTATTTAGTCTAAATCAATTTTCAATTTAATCTTTCTCATTTGCATCATATACAAAATAACATTTAATTGAATAGAAACCTTCATATATTAAACATGCTAGGGTCCTTATAAATTTAATTACATATTTAATCATTTTGCCACTAATCAATTAATTAAACACTTTAATTAATTATTATGGTAAACCTTTCACACTTGGAAGGTGATCACTATTGGGTGTGTGACTTTCTATGTTCATGTCTAATTAGAAATGGGAGTGAGAAAACATTTTTCTCTACTAATGTGAAATCCCCACTTAAAACTTAGTCCCATAAGTCGTGAGGGATAGCTAGCATTCCATGTCATGATTACCTAATTAGAAATGAAAATTTATAGTTGATAACTTAAAAATCACATGGACCATCGATCATAAATCATCATGCACTAGAATCCCTTTATTAAAGATCCCAATCATGGCTAGGGTAATGGCTTATGTCAAACCCCAATGTGCCTCAATTATATGCCCTTTTTCGATTCTAATTCTTGATGAGATTTGATTCCTACAAGAAACCCTTTCTAGTGAATCTTTCTATCCTAGCCAGGAGCTTTCGTTACTAAGAATAAGCAGATAGCATAGGATCTTAACTTTATTTACTCAAGGTAATGAATTCTATCCTGGCGATCACTTACCTCCATACATAACAAATTAGAACCATCACATGTTATATATCAGTACATGAATTATACGTCTATCTAAGCAGTAATAAATTCTAACTTCCTATATATAAGATATAGTATCCTCAAGCCAAAGGATTATATACACTATTATGACCTAGATGATGAATAATTGACAAGTAGTAAAACCCCATATTATTATCATCTAACGTCACCGTTTGACTATTCATCCTATGAATATCCACATCTTTGTATCAACATCACATGTCAAGCAACATGAGACTCACTGCCTCTATAATCATCTATATGACATACTGATTATAGAAAACAAATAAAGGTGATGGTCTTTTGAAATTAATGATGCCCAGCCATTAATCCTATCACCATGAACATATTTAAAATATTTATACAAGAACGATCTATCTTCCTATGGTCTTTTGAAATTAATGATACCCATCCATTAATCCTATCACCATGAACATATTTACAATATTTATACAAGAGCGATCTATCTTCCATATTCTCAACACTTAAGAATAAATCCTCTTACAAATACTTAAGGACTATATTCAATAATATGAAACCCTTTTTACATTATGAATATATTATCGTACCATTGAGAATTAATATCTACTATTATATAAATATTATATGGATCCTAGGGCACATACTGCTATCAATCTCCCACTTGCACTATAGCCATTCTTCCTAGTATCAGAAACTCATCTTTTCAAGATGAAATTTAATTGTTACTAACTTTTGACTTTAGTCAATAGATTAAGTAAGTTAATGGTTAACACTATTTTTTGCAAAGCTATAACGCTTTATTCCAACAATTGATTTGATAAATATCTTAATGTCTTTCAAAATTTTCTGGATTTCAGTGTAAGACTCGAGTTCCCTTACCATAAGCTAAGGCTCTATTATTATCACAGTAGAAAGATACTCATGATGTAAAGAGAAAATCTTAAAACAGTTCATAACTACTAAATCCAAAATGATTTCTTATTTTGCAACATCCTATGTAGCAAATTTGGTTTCCATAATGAAGTTTGTAATAATAATTTGCTTAGAACTTTTCTAGCAAATTATTTCTTCATTATAGATAACAACAATCCCAATGATAGACTCTCTATCATTTATGTAGTAACATTCTTCATGTAACAACTCACATCTACCCTAAGAGTTTTAATGACAAATTATTTGAATTTACGGTTATTATGACAAATTGTGTGACTATATGAAAATTTATGTGTGATGTGGTTTATGGGTTTGGGGCATGTTAAATTAATTTTAATATGCCTAATATAAAATATTATTGTGAAATAAATGATTTAAATAAAATGCATTAGTATGAAATTATTTATTTTTCATAAAAAAAAATTTCATGTAAAAAGGCGATTTTTAAGCATAAAATAATTTTATGAATATTTTTAAATTATTTTTAAATAAATGTTTCAGAGGAAATTTTAATGAAAATAATAAGAAAAATATTTTTATTCTAATTACAATAATCAGCCCCTAATTTAAATAAAAACCCCAAATACCTAAAAGCCCACTACACTAAAACACTCGTAACCTAGCTCATTAAGGGTAATATCGGAAAATTACCCAAAACCCTAGAAATATAATGTAAAATTTGGGTAGCACTAGTATTCCAATAGCCACACTTTGTTATTTAAGTATTCTCATGGAAAAATTCTCCAAAAATTATTCTCTCTACCGAAATTCTTAAAAAAACTTTTAACTTTGCGATTTCTTGACCATAATCATAAGTTTTTCTTCTCTTTCAATTTATTTTTTGATTTCTATGAAATAAATTATGATAAAATTATTTTGAACTGGGTATTTACTGATTTCTACATATTTAATTCAGTTTGGATGAGTTTTTAAAAGAGAAATTAATTTTCTCTACCGAAAATACAAACCTCTCTACGCGATTAACTCAAAAATTGAATTTTTCAAACATAAATTCATTAAGGGGGGTGGCTACTGCATATTTAGATTCTAAACTGATTTTTGATATGTTTTGATGAAAAATGTTGAATTAAAACATATTTCTGCATATTACTGTAATGACCAAAAAGTTTCAAAAAATAAGGAAATTTAAGGTTTTCATGCTAGAACTTAAAAGTTAGAAAATTCTATAATTTCATGTGTATATGGCTATTGAATTGAGTATGATGGAGTTCTAAAATGATATTTGTTTTGTTTGGATGAAAAATAATGATTTAAATCATGTGTTCACATATTACTGTAATGAACGGAAAGCGTGAAAAGCTTGAAAACTCATGATTTTCTATCTAAACCCTAAACTTGGAATTTTAATGCATAAGCTTAGTCTATGGCTGCTGAATTGTATATATTCATGTTCTAAAATGATTTTTGTTATGATTGAATGAATAATGGTTCAAACCACATGTATAAATATTGTTGTAATGATCGAAAAATACCGGAAATAAGAAAACTCATGGTTTTGAATTCTAAAATCTAAAATTGGAATTTTCATGTATATGTCACACCTATTGTGGCTGATTCATATAGATCGATGTTCTAAAATGATTTTTTTTGTGTTTATATGAAAAATCTTGGTTCAAACCGTATTTCTACATATTACTATAATAGATGAAGTGCGAAAAGTAAGAAAATTTAGCTTTTCTCTTAATAGGGTGTTTGGACTACCATAGGATTTTTATCCCAATGTCTATAATTTTTATATGATATATTTTAATAATTATTGATATGTATGTATATATGATAAATGATTAAATTGCATGTTGTTTGAAGGAATGACTCTAGACAAGGCTAGAGGCAATTTGGTATACTTGAGGTATCTTAACCTTATGTTGTGACTAGAATGAGAAAGTGATTGGGTAATATGGAAATAGGTTTTGTGATGAATCAATAATGAATTAATGATCTCAAATTGGTGAAGAGATTGATTGAATGAATTGGGCATAAGAGATAGGCATGACACTTGAAAGGCTATTGATAAGTTGACATGTATGGAAGTATTAAGAGTACTAAGATGATTATTAAAGTGAATTGATATTAAAGATTATGACATTGTGTTTGACTTGAGAAAAGTTTTGGTATGGATTATAATGTTTTTTCATGTGAGCCTATGAAGGCTAAATGGGCAAGACTTTTAAAGTCAACATGCTATGTACAAGTGATGAGTGCACTTCCAAGTGCAACTCTAAGTGTATGTGAATGTTATATGTGTATGGGGGTTAGTTATGTGATAGGATAAAATGATGATTAAATAAATATTAAGTATTGAATTAAATATTATGTTAGAGCATAAGGACTATTAAAAGTCAGGGGCTACAAGTACTAGGAGCAAAGGAACCACAAAGAGAGTAAACATTATATTCATATTATAAGTACAAGTGATTTTGTTATAGGAATCTTTGAGACTCTTGAAACCTAAGTCTTTTTCTACTCTCAACTATAATTATGTAAGGTAAGGCAGTAATGATATGAAAGATCCTCTGTAATTGCTGCCTTACCTTATTTTCTTTCTGGAACCACATATTATTTTATCCTTTCATCAATAAGTACAACTGCTATTGCTATCATGCTACATGTTATTGTTTCTTAAGTGCTATTATTATAAGTGATTACCATTAGCTCTAGCTGTGGTACCTCTAATCCTTGTTGCAGAAATCCTCATGCCGATGTGGGTGATCATTGGAACCTATGCACATGGTCTTAACCCGATGGATAGGGGTTGTGTATCCACCTCAGCTAAAAGGGGCAATTCTAGCCGTAGTGCCTAATCAGCTTCACGACTTTATAAGTAATGGGTTGGGAGTTGGAATTTGGTATGAGGCCATCTCTCCCTTGATTGAATGAGCTAGTATAGTCATTTACTCTTATTGGGAAATAAGTGTTATAAGTGTGATTTCTGCAAACCTACTAAAGTGAAAATCTTGCTAAATTGAAAACTGTTAAACCATGATTTGTAAATCATGAACTATGTGTTATATACAATGGGCTTTCCTTAAAATGGGATATATGATATTATTTATTCTATATTGTTTACTCATTGAGATCATCTATCTCACCCTATTTTCTTGTGTGGTTCCAAGTGAGTAATTTGAGTAGGCAAGGTGATAACTCAAGCATTCTACTTCGCTTAGGGGTTCTTTGTCAAAGTCTTTAATAATATTATGTTATGAAGAGATATTCATAGATGCTCTGAGAGTTTATTTTGGAATATTAATTATTGATGATTTGTCTTAAAACTTTAAATGTTTTTTTTATGAGATGTTTCCCAAGTGTTTTACTAAACTATTCTTCCACATATTGAGGTTTCTTATATTATTGGATATTTAAGTTAAGGCATTGGGTTTGGTATGATCCTAGGCATGATTGTATATATATAAGTAGGTTCTACGAGTGTGGGTGACCTTATGTCTCTCTATGTTCTAGGACTGTCATGTCTCTAAAGTTAGGATGTGACACTTCATTTGTCAAAATTAAATCTTAAATACTTCTCAAGTACTTTAGAATAATATTAATTATATTTTTAACAATTTAATCCTAGATAGGATTAGAATCTATTAGTCATACTAACAACATTCTTGATGTTTAGCTCATTATACAACTCTTGTATAATTTAGATTTCTTATAGTCATACTATAAGGAATCTATGCCATACTTTCTTTGGGTATCTAGCGAATCAACCCTCAAAAAGTGGATATCAAAATCCTAGGAAATAAAACTTTTGGAATTAGCATGTTGAACTTTTCAACATCTTTTCCAAATATTGACTTAGACATATTTAACATTCTCTTTAATCTATCTTTATAGATATGAATTAACAAGAATGTAAAATATTTATCTCAAGTATAATGAAGAAAGTAATGGTAAAACCATTCTACAAATGCAAATATATTAATACTTTTACAAACCAATGTGTTATCCATGTACAAAACTTAAAAGTGAGGATACTCCCACTATCCCTTTTGCACATTAAGGATTCATCTTGTGATGATACAACTTATTAAGGTTTTCCATACTTTGAAATTTTCTTAAGACTCTAAGCCTTTAGATTTATTCCACGATTATGTTTTCTTTTCTAGAGAAAGAAAACTAGTATTGACATGTACATGTCAAACTCATAATCATTATGCATTGCTATATCACATATAGCTATAATAGAATCATCTCATAATTTGCTTCATCATGAATGTACAACTTTTGTGCATTCACATAAAGTAAATTATATTTTTCTTAAGATTAGCTATTTTACTATCTTATGATTTACCTCATCATGAATATACAACTATTGTGTTTTCATATAAAGAAAATCATATCTTATAGAAAAATTAGATATTCTACTAAACCTTTTAGCAACTTATAAGAATAAAACCTTTAGTTAGTTTTAGATTTTTCATAGGGTTGATCAAATTTTACTTTGATCATTTCATTGGATATTATTGGATGACATTCACCTAATCATTCTATATTTCTCAATATATCACTTTTTTAAATAAACACTTTATCAAGAAATAATATCTTTGCTAACAACTATTTATTATGCAACAGATCTCTTTATTATGCAAATATTATCTTAATTAGAATTATCTTATAATTGTCTAACTTTAACTTATCAAATAAGCTAGATATCTCAATTCAAATTAGGAGTAAGAATTTTGATATCTATCCATATCGTATCATATATGAATTAGGATTAGATAGACTTTGGAGAAAATTCTATTTAAGAACATTTTGCTCTTAATTGTAAATTTCCATAAGGAAATAAACAAAATTTTTATAGTTCATCATTTATTACATCATATCATATGTGTTGTAATTTATTCTTTTGAGTATACCATCACGTATGGTTTTCCCAAAAAGAATTATGATTATATGCCAATTTTATATTTAGGAAATTCCTCAAATTTCGTAATTGAGTTCTCCCCACTTTGATCAAATCAAAGGGTTATGATACTCTTTCCCTTTTGTATGAAATATCCTTAATATTTATTTTCCTTTTCATCTTGAATTCCTTGAACATTTCAATGAATTCAAATGAACAATTCATTTTATTCACCCTTTTTCGAATGGGTCAATATCATAAATTTAGGTAAATACAATGAACTAGGAAAAACTCCCACTAACCATTTCATAAATGGTACTGATGCATCTGTATGCATAAATTCTAAAACTTCTTTGATTTCTATCCTTTTGTCCAACACAAGGTGATCTATTTGTTTTTGCATTAGATATTAGACTTTTAAGTAGAAACAAGTTCACAGCCTGATGGGTAGTGACACATGTTATCCAACTAAGTTGTCTTATCTTCAGCTAAACAAATTAATCTAAGAAATCATAGTGATTTTATATTGGAGTTTTTATGGCATTATCATAAAAGCACTTGGAGTTGTTTTGTTATTATTAACTTAATAATAATACATCAACCATATAATTCATACTCTTAAGTTCATTACCATAATAAACCATGCAAACATTTTTCTAGTAATGGAATTCACAATTCCTTGAAGTTACAGAATAATGTAGCTTAAGTATGAAATACATACATGATTTACAAAACATGATTTCCTTAAATCATCATCAAGTACATATAAGACATACAAAATATGATTTCTAAAATCATCATGAAGTATTCTAAAAGCTCTTTAGAAACAAACATTTTGCCCCTTAGAATTTTTCAAAATCACTTCTTCTAACTCCATGCTTCCGTTGTTTACTCTGATCATGCATATGGTATAGAAGCACCTATATCATGAATCCAAGAAACAGATGAACTATATGAATCATTAGAATATAGTAACAAGAGATAAATTTTCCTTCAGAAGGTCTATCCTTCTCCATGTCTTTAAGTATTCATAATACTAAGAACAATTACTTTTCCAATATTCATAACATTGACAACATAAACATTTTCTTTTGTCAACAATAGCATTATCTTAGGATTTGTCCCTTGCAATTTCCCTTTTAGGATTTATAATATAAACTTTTTCTATTACCTTAAAGTGTATTTTCCATCTAATGGAAATTTGGAATGAATTTGAAGAATTAAACTATTTGAAAATTATTATTCATCAAAACATCTAGACTCTCTAGTTGTTTGATGAATTTAATCATCATATGAAAATAATTCAAAATTTAGTTTAATTAAAATTAATAAGAAATAAAAGTGATTTCTCATAATTCAAATTCTTTCATAAAGAATACTAGATAGAAAAATAGAGAAATAAGAAATTAAAGATGAAACATTTTCTTTTCTCTAATTTCTTACTCTAGTTGAATAGTAAGAATAAGAACGAGAATGAAAAATATGGAGAAGATAAAGAAAAATAAAGTTATGAAGATTAAGAAGAAACACTTGCTTCTTTTCTTCCTTCACAATTTCTTTTCCTTTTCTTTTCCTTTCTCTTTCTTTATAATTTTCTTCATATTCAAACAAAATAACTGCCTTAATATCTCATATTAATCAGTGTATTTATGCTTATCATACAACTCTCGTAGATGATGCATAATTACTTGGAGTCTTGTTATACTCATATGTTGTTTTTGCATCCCTTGACTTATAAAACAATTATATCACATCAAACTCATCCAATGTTTTGTTTCATTACACTTAGAGTGATATGTTCCCTTGAAGTGGTCTTTTCTCAAAAAGACTAAGAACAAATCAAGTTGAATACATACACTATGTACTCAAATGCAAGGACTATAGATTTAGGCCCTGTGAGCCTAAAAGAATCAAACATATTTGCAGGTGGGATTGCCAATTTCATATTATCAAAATGCAAAAAATAACAAGATTAATAACTTATGTAATTGAGTAGCTACCATAATGATTTGGCCTTTAATCAAAATGGTAATTTTATTAATTTGGCGAATCCTATACTTCCAAATAAGAAATGAAAATCCCATTGGGGTGGATTTCTAGTAGGTAATTGAATTCTTATTAGATTATCACAAATTCCTCAGATGCACATTGTCATTATTGGAATTTTGATATCTAATAAGTGAAAAACACTTGTTCATCACAACTCTTTGTGAGATACAATCAATTTGATTCCTAGTGTTTCCAACCTCAGATATGCATTGTCATTAGTGCCTTTCACACTAGTCATGTCAAACCCATTGGACTAATAAGTATAATGATTTGAACATTATATGTCTTAGATACTCATTATCGTTATTGATAAACAATGTATCTTATACTCGTAACATCACATGCTTTATAATAACTTTTAGAAAATATTCAAACCAAATATGTCATCCCTATGTAACCATAACTAATGACATAAGTGTTTAAATTTTTCTTGAATTATTGCTCCAATGGAGAACCATGACTTAATATTTTCTTTGGAACATTTTTGGGCTTTATTGATTAGTCTCACTTTGCACATTATCCATTTTAAACATACATCATATGCTTTCATATATATCACATATATATTTGATAAAATGGACAACATACACATAGGTATGATCATGGATTCTATGGATCCACTTCCTAGCCACAAGGAATGGATTAGGGATTTAGGTTAAATAATTTACAAACATGAAAATATAGCATTTGTATCTTCATGCTCCCACTAGGCATCTTCATGAGTTGAACCTCTTCTTATTCTTGCACCTCTATATCTCCATATATATATTAGCAACCTTGGCATTCTAAGGTGAGATTACAAAAACAAAAGAGCTTAGAGGCTTAATGGAATTGATTTATGACCTAAATGAGTAATTAACATTTAATTACATCCCATCAAATAAAAAAATTAATTATTACATGTACACATTAGAAATCATACAGTGTGGTTTCTAAATCCATGATCAACCATTTATGCCTCTCAAACAACAACAAAACATATATATACAACAATTGCTTTTATAGATATGTTGTTCAACATTGGAGCATTTCCAACTTTTGGAACATTTTCAATATCGCATATTCAATGTTTCTATAGCTTAAAATCATATTTTATGTCACAGCTTGACTTAGGGAGCTATGACCATCCTAGGACATGGGAAGACCCACACCCGTAGAATCCTTAGCATATCTAAAATTACTTATCAAATACCCATATCTTATTTAATTAAATAATAACTTATAAAATTTGCAAAATAGGCCCATAAACTTCTTACATCTTAAAAATAGTTCTTATAAACCAAAGTAAAAGGAAAACATTTGAAGATAACTCAACAAAATAAAAGTCCAAATAATCCCAAACTTAAAACCACAAAACATCAATTTTCGATCGATTCTTAAGTACTTTGCTTATTACCCCCGAAGCACTAAACCGAAGTTCACCAATACAAATGAATAAAGAGAACTCTATTATCTTCTAGGCAAAGCAACCACTCAAGTGGAGGAACAGGCTTGAGTTAGTTACCTTGATCAATCTTGCCATCCTGAAATATATAAACATAAAAAAGGGTGAGTAGAAGACTCAGTGAGAGTAGATGCACACATAAGGTATGTAAGAAAATAGACATAGGCTCAATAACATAGCTTGGTTGTAAAAATGAGGAATAAACAATAGGGTAGCATAAACAACTTATAACTTATATTAACTTAGGAGTCGGGGCTATTGCCTTCTCTACTCAACTTATAGCATAAGACTGATCAGGTCCTATGGCTAGCAATATTGGACCCCTACTAGCCGAGGTCTGGATACTTTGCCCTATCCATAGGCATACCTTCTGCACAAGTCCAATGTTCACCCCACATTGAGAAGGGGTGTTTCTACAGGCTTGGAAAAGTAAACAATAACATATACATAGCAAGAGTTTAACTTATACTAGGACTCTTATGAAATAGTCCTACTTAGCTTGAAAGACTTGGTTTAAGGTTCACAACATTATTACATGTCATAATATAGCTTAATGTGAGTTTTGGGTTCAAACAATCAACTTAAGAAAGAGTCCTACTTAAGGTGGGACTCTTAAGCAAACATAGCTTATGAAATCATAGTCAATCAATGGACATGGAATCATGAATGAAATCATTCAATCTCAAAGAAACTATTTCATATTTACAAAGAAATAAGAGTGTGCATTACAACTCACCTTAAACTCTTGTGCTCCTAGTTAACCGAGCCAAGTGGACCTCAAGACTTAAACCTCTTTAATGTCTATAGCATAAATTAAATAGTTCTTATTTAATTCATAAAGTCAATAACTTATCATGTTTATGCATATTCTTACTTAACTTAAGTGGTTGACTTGAACTAGGACTACTAGTCCCACTATGAATCTTTGATCAAACAAAGTCAACCTTTAATATTTTTCCTTATTTTGACTTTTAATCTTGATGATTTAATGTTTTAATATTATTTTAATATGTTTAATAATATGTTTTAATACATCTTAGGTCATGGTCAAACTTTTGACTTTGACTTCTTAAGGTCAACCTTATACTAAAGGTACACCCTAATGAAAGTCTTAATATTTGACTTGTTCATACTAATTGACTTCATAAATTTTTAATTTATTTATTTAATTATATAATTATATCCTTAATTCGATGTTTATATTTAATTTATTTAGAAACTGAATTCTTAGGTCTAGAGTTCACCCCTTAAAAGATTTCAACTCGCCAACTTTCGATTGCTTGTGTTCTTGTTATCAATTTCAAATTTTATTGCTTAATTATTTAATTAATTTATTTAATTACATAATTTTAATTAAAACTAGGCTTAATTTAACTTAAATTGGAAAGTTCCCAAATTTAAATTGTTCATAGATGTTTAAGAACATTTTTAAAATTCCATTTTGGATTTCTCAATAATTCGAGCTCGGATTATACTTCCAACAATTTCTATGTTCAATTGGTTCTAAACTCAACCAAAATCTACTTAAAAAAAATTATAGAACTTGGGAATTAATTTCCCCTTTTTGGCCGAATGGTTCTTGCATAATTTTTTTTTTCTCAATCGATCATGTTCTTCACCGTCAACCATACGTTTGTTTGCAATCAACTCCCTTTTTCATTCCTGGGCACAATTCTTTTCTTAATTCAACAAATACCTATCCTATTCTACTAATTAATTCAATAAATCACCACATTACCATGATTTATAAACATTTTTAATTACTATAAAAAAATAAAATAAAAATTTAAATTGAGAAAATAATTCTTCTCACCTTAATTCACAAGGATAATTTCACTCCCCTTCTACTAGCCTTAGCCAACCCTTCCAAGATTGAACAACAAAAATTTTAATTTAATTTTTTTTATAGTAGATGCAGAAATAATTAGCCCACAAGAATTAACAAGATTTAATGTAGTGGAATTTTACCTTGTAAAAATCTTGCTTTTTTGTTGTTGATTCTTGAATTGTTTGAGAGAAAAGGAAGAAGAAGAAGAGGATTTGCTTTGTTTTTTTTTCTTTTGGAGAAAGGAGGTGGCGTGTATAGCAATTGAAGAGGGGAGGGCAGCTACTAGTTACTAAATATTCTAGGGTTTTCTTTTTATTTTATTTAATTTTATTAATTTTAAAAAATAAAATACCGATTTTTAGGTTTAGGTGCAATTTCTTATGCTTCTGCTGAGAATTTGGAAAAATGCTCAACTGGACTTTAGTTCCAAATATTCCTAACTTTCATTTGGTATATTTATTTATAACTTTGGTCAAATGACTAAAATACCCTGATCAGTGGCAGCTGCCAAGGGTTATTTCGGTATTTTCATAATAACTTTTCCGTTTCTTATTCTTTTTCATTCAAATGAAAATTATTGCATTTTATGTAATATTTGGGACTTATTTTTAGTATTTTCTTGATTTTTAACTCAGATACCCCTAGTCCACTGTCTTAGGGTCAAAATGACCAAAATACCCCTATAGTCAAAACATCCCCGATTACTATCCTAACTTATTCCTTACATTATTAAACATCCTAAAACATATTTTGAACATAAAATAAGTCACATTATACCATACTTAATGCACATTAGATCTTATAATTGTTATCTTTAAGTAGGGTGTTACATTTTAAGTCAAAGAAATTTATTTGATTGAAAAATTAATCCAAAACAATTTTGGAAAAAATTAAAGTTGGTGGAGACACAGAGCAAATCACGACCACATCGTAGCTGCAATACGGATTTCGCAGGTGCGAAATATTAGTCATGGTCACAATTATGTAAACTAACCTAAACAATGTTTATTCTGATCCACTCATTCATGGAGGCAACATCAAATTTGCAGTCGCGATTCTCGATTCGCAAGTGCAAATTCTATGTCTGACAGCACAACATTTGTGCACCAACTCATTTTCAACCAAATCAAAACCCTCCAAAAAAAACATATACAAAGGTTTTACATATAAATTATGTGGCTTTGATACCAATTGAAGGAATAGTGGGGCCAAAAGCAGTGGAAGGGTGGTGGTGGGGTAAAATTTCAAACAATTTAAAAATTCACTTCACCTAATTTTGGTCCAAAATTCATTTAAGCAATCAATTAATTTATGTGTAAAACACATATGCATATAAAGATGAAGGAAGAGTAATCATATTACCTCTTGTAGGTTCCTTCATTCTTTAACAAAGAGCATCCCAAGTGTGAAGCCTCTAGATCATCCACACCTAGCTCACCTCCAAGTTTTCTCTTAATTTCTTTAGTGTTCTTGAATCCTCTCTTGGTTGCCCAATTTGATTCAAGATTTCCCTCAAAATCTTTAGGAAGTTTAAGGTTTATCTTTAGTTTGTTTTGGACTAAATACATTTTCAATTTGCAAGCAATCAGTTCTTTCACAAAGAACAAAGAAGAGAATTGAAGATCAAAAGAAAATTTGAAGAAACACTTTCTTCATTTTTCTTTCTCTCTCAACTTCTCTACCTAGAAATGCTTTAAACTTGAAAAATGGTGTTCCACTAAATTGCAACATAAAAACTCAAGGTTTTTATATCCTTTAAGAGACTTAACTCTTAAGTCTTCATAGAGACTTAAATGCCCTTTTAAATTCTTCTAGCTCACCATTTGGTGAAGGGGAAAAGTTGACTTTACTTCTTCAAATGGTGAAATGACCATTGTATCCTTTAGGGCTAAAATGGACATTTCAATTAGTGAAAAAATGTAATTATAATTTTAACCTTTGTAGAAAATTCTCTAACTCCTAAACCCATCATATGGGATTATGAATAGTGAATTTTCTCTAACCCCTAAATTGCCTCTTTTTCATATCACATATAGGCTTAGGTCACATCTTTTGTGTTAAAGGTTTTCACTAAGCTTAAAATTAAGTCTTTGATTTAGTCCAAATCAATTTTCAATTTAATCTTTCTCATTTGCATCATATACAAAATAAGATTTAACCTTCATAGATTAAACATTAGGACATCCTAGGGTCCTTGTAAATTTAATTACATATTTAATCATTTTACCAGTAATTAATTAATTAAACACTTTAATTAATTATTATGGTAAACCTTTCACATTTTGAAGGTGATCACTACTGGGTGTGTGACTTTCTAGCTTCATGTCTAATTAGAAATGTGGGCGAGAAAATATTTTTCTCTACTAATGTGGAATTCCCACTTCAGACTTAGTCCTATAAGTCATGAGGGACAGCTAGCATTCCATGTCATGACTACCTAATTAGAAATAAATGTTTATAGTTGATAATTTAAACATCACATGGACCATCAATCATAAATCATCTTACACTAGAATCCCTTCATTAAAGATCCCAATCTCAGCTAGGATAATGGTTTATGCCAAACCACCCTAATGTACATCGATTCTATGTCCTTATCTCAATTCTAATTCTTGATGAGATTAGATTCCTACTAGAAACTCTTTCTAATGAATCTGTCTGTTGATGTGCCGAAATGCACACCAACAAACTGCAAGTGTATAGGTCATTATCAAGTAATAAAGTACTATATATGAGTATCGTCTCAACAAGGATAGTGTATAAGTACTAATGCAAACTTTGACGATTGTCTAGTTGATCAAAATGTAGATTCATTAAATTAAGCTAAATTAACTAAGCTAACCTAAGAAAGCAAGTAAATGATATTGATGGAAATAATCTAGGCAAAGCTAATCTAGATATAACTCTCCCTATTTTCTTGTGCATATCAAACAATGGATTGAGTTGGACTCTCAATAAATTAGATAAAAACCTTTCTCAAGCGATTAAATCCTTAACTTCCTAAGTATTACAGGGGAATCTCTTCTCAACCTATAATCAAATAGGAGTAGCATTAAGTTTAAGAGATTAACATCTAAAAAAGTCTTCTAGGTCTATCTCTAGCACCTCAATCAACTCTTTATTCCCATGAATGATCTATTTATACCAAGGTATCTCTACTCATCCAATATAGAAACAATATCCAATCAACAAGCTAGAAATTGCTAATTAGAATAATAAGATTTATCATGAAAATAAAACAACCAAAGATGAATTGATTAAAGTTTAAATCCTTTAATCTATACAATCAAAACTAGGGTTCATCACAAATAGAATTAGTTCATATTAAAATTAAAGAACAAAAATGCAGAAAATAAAAGAAGAAGAAATCTCAAACAGATCTTGAAGATGTTCTTCGAAATCTTCTCTTCAATCTTCCACATCCTCTTGGATTTTGGTCTTTGATTTGATTAAACCATCAATATCTCTAGCCTTCAAGCTTTTTCCATGACTCTAGGGCTTAGCCAACCTTCTTAAATCTCTATTTTTGCTCTGTGGCGGCTCCCCCATAAAATGTTATCTAATCTGATTTATATTATTGGAATTTAACCTCACACCACTGGAGCCACGGCTAGGATTCCAGTGGTCTCTACGATGCTAGGGGTCAATGAGTGAAACCTCAGTGGTGGCTCCACCCATAGGAGGCTACTGGATGTATTTCTAATTTGCTTTTATTATATGGGTGGAATCCCAGCTTGGATTTCAATGGTGTCTGCCCACACAGGTGGAATCTCAACTGGGATTTCAGTGTTGTCTTCCCACATGGGTGGAATCTCAGCTGGGATTTCAATGGTGTCTGCCCATCTTCTTCCAAAAGTCAGCATTTTGGCTTGGATCTTTCACCATTCTGAGTCACATTTGGTTCATGGCATCATTTGGCACCAGGTAACTAAAAGATCTCTAGAAAAACACTAAACAAACAAATCAAACTCAATTTAAGGATAAAATATATTAAAAATAAGGGGTAAAGTGTAGTCAATTAAGTGCTTATAAAATTCCCTCACACTTGAGTATTTGCTTGTCCTCAAGCAAATTAAATCATAACAACAGTAAGAGATAAAACCTACCTTCTCTAGTTAAAGAAATTCAAAAAGATTTACAACAACTTGAAATTAGTAAGACTCAAACATGGTAGCTAAAGTAAGAAATCTCTAAAACAAATCTCAAAAATCCGAAACCTAAATTCTAAAATTACACGTTTGAGCAAATAACTCCACAGAAACAAAAGTTCAAGCAAAGTAGATTTATAAGGATGTTTCCTATAGGTGTTGGACTACTTACTTGACTTTTCATTGATTATGCATTTCAATTCATATTTTCTTTTTAATTAACTAAGGAGCCTGACTTGTTTGAATTGTCATCATAGCTTTTTTACACGAATGCAAACACTTATGGTGCCGGCCCCCGGTTACTTAACTAGAATCACACATTCAAATGGCAACTAGCACTATTCATATTCTCAACCCCTTTTTGTTTAAAAGAGTTAAGAATAATGAAATATGTAAATATTTTCAAAGCTCCTTTGCACAATCCTTTTTTTTAATATATATACTTACTTTTTTTTTTTTTTAAGAAAAATAGACAAGCCACCTAAGTTATTAAGCATTTCTACTAAACTATAACAAAAGTAATAATGGAATAAAATAAGCTCAAAAAGTGTAACTAGATATTCAAATTTCAGACAAAAAGATTTGCAAAAATTTAATTTCCTAATCATGACCACCATATTCAATCCACATTGCAACAAGTCATTGTTATAGCAAAATTAGACTAATTTATCACTAGAGAGAGTTAATTTCAAATCAAACTATTGCCACAACTCAATTTACTTAAACGCAAGATTCATAAAAGATAGGGCACAACTAGAAAAACACTAAACAAATAAATAAAACTCAATTTAAAGATAAAATATATCAAAAACAAGGGGTAAAGTGTAGTCAATTAAGTGCTTATCATCTGTCCTAGCCAGGAGCTTTAGTTATCAAGAATAACTAGATAGAATAGGATCTTAACCTCATTTACTTAAGGTAATGAATTCTATATTGGTGATCACTTACCTCCATACGTAACAAATTAGAACTATTACATGCCATATATCTGTACATGTATAGTACGTCTATCTAAGCAGTAATAAATTCTAACTTCCTATATATGAAATATAGTATCCCTTAAGTCAAAGGATTATATGCACTATTATAACCTAGATGATGCATAATTGACTAGTAGTAAAACCCTATATTATTATCATGTAACATCATCATTTGACTATTCATCCTATGAATATCCATATGTTTATATCAACATCACATGTCAAGTAGTATGAGACTCATTGCCTCTACAATCATCTGTATCACATACTAATTATAGAAAACAAATAGAGGTGATGGTCTTCCAGAATTAATGATGCCTAGTCATTAATCTATCACCATGAACATATTTAAAATATTTGTATAAGAGCAATCTGTCTCCCATATTCTCAACACTTGAGAATAGATCCTTTTACAAATACTTAAGGACTATATTCAAAAAATGAAACCCTTTTCACATTATGAATATATTATCATGGCATTTAGAATTAATATCAACTATTACATAACCATTATATGGCTCTTAGGGCACATGCTGCTATCATTAACTGTGCATGAGTGGGTTCTACAGGCGTGGGTGACCTTATGTCTATCCATATTCTTAGCCCATCATATCTCAAAAGTTGGGATGTGACACTAATACCCTTGATGTCTGCAATTTTCCATGATATAGCCTTTTTATGTTTTCCTAAGACCTCCAATAACCTTGCCTTTTGTCCCCTCAATAAGTTAGCATTCATGATCACAGGCAACTTAGACTCTTCCGCCAAGAAAGCATACTCCAAATGAGAAAGGAGTTGCTTGAGCTCTAAATTAGGTGGTAAATAATGGATGGTTTCATTGTTTCACTACTAGGCATCTCAATGTGCTCAAATGCCTTGTTCTTCTTTAATGGCTCAGTAGCCTCAAGATAAGCCACATGCTCAATGGCCTCAGGTGTCTTAAGATCTTCTTATCCCTGCATAAGGCACAACTCCAAAGGATCCTTATGAATAATGTTAGAAATGAAATGCACAATCTCAAGATTATTTACATCATCACAAGCATCCATATCCTCAAGTGCAAGTGGGTGTTTCATAGCATTGGATATTTGCAAAACCATTTGCTCATTCCCTACCCTAAGTATCAATTTACCATTATGCACATCAATAACTGCTCTAGCAATAGCTATAAATGGTCTACTTAGGATAAGTGACACATTAATATCCAATATTTCAAAATCCCTAGGAAATATAAATCCACCAACCTTCACCAACACATCCTCAACTATACCCTTAGGGTAAGTGATAAATCGATCAACTAATTGAATACTCATGTGTATTGGTTTAGGTTTACCTAGACCTAATTTTTTGAACATTTTGTAAAGCATAACATTAATGCTAGGCCCTAAATCAATCATTGCCTTATTAATCTCCAAACTACTTATAAGATAAGGGATAGTAAAACTCTTTGGATCCTTAAGTTTTATAGGTAGCTTCTTTTGAATGATTGCTGAAAACTCCTTAATAAGTTGAACCATTGACACCTCTTCAAGTTTCCATTTATTGGAAAGTAGCTCCTTCAGAAATTTAGCATCCTTTGACATCTATGAAAGAGCTTCTACAAAAGGAATATTAATATGCAATTGTTTAAAAAGTTTGAGAAACTTACCAAATTGTTCATCCATTTTATCCTTCTTCAACCTTGCAGGGTATGGAATGCGTCGTTGGAACTTTAACCATAGATGTAGGATCTGCTTTCTCTTTCTTATTAACCTCCTCATCTTTGGCGCCATCATCCTTAACTGTCAATTTCCCATTTTGCTTCTTAGGAGCCTTCAACTCCTTAGCACTTCTCAATATAATGACCTTGAGCTACACTTTAGGGCTAGCTTCAATATTGTTGGGCAAACTACCTTGAGATCTTTCAGATAGTGTTTTTGCAATTTGCCCAACCTGATTCTCTAGATTATGAATAGAAGCTTGTTGAGTCCTTAAAGCTATCTTTGTGATTTGAAATCTAGTCTTTGAAGCTATAATAAATTTTTCTAACATCTCTTCCATATTGCTTTTCTTCTCTTACTGAGGTTGGGATTGGAATCCAAGTGGAGGCCTCACATTGGATTGGTTATTCCAAGAGAAATTTTGATGATTCCTCCAACCAAGGTTATAGGTGCTACTATATTGATTATTTTGCTGTCTTGGTCCATTAACTATATAGTCCACTTGCTCGAGCTTGGAAAAATTATTCCCAATCTAGCAGTCTTAACTTTAATGTCCTCCCCCACACCATTCATAATACATAACTTGGGCAAGCTTACCTGATAAGGCTAAAGTATCAATCTTTTTATTCAAAGCCTCAATTTGTGCCGCCAAAGCTACCATAGGATCCACTTGATGAACACCAGCAGTCTTCTTTCTTCCTTGGTCTTGAGTGGGTTGCCATTAGTAGTTAGTAATTGCCATGTTCTTTATCAAATCCCTAGCTTGCTCGCTCTGATGTCTTGTTATTAACTGAACCCCAATTTGCTGCATTAATTGCTTGCTTACTTGCATAATTCAAACCATTGTAAAAGGTTTGAACTTGCAACCAAAATGGTAGGCCATAGTGTGGACAGTTTCTCTGTAAATCCTTGAATCTCTCCCAAGTGTCACATAAAGTCGCAATGTCATTCTACATAAATGAAGAAATATCATTCATCAACTTCGCTATCTTAAAAGGTCTAAAAATTTTTTAGCCGAACCTCCTAAGTTGTAAAGTGCCAGTAACAAATGATTTCAACCACTGCTAAGATCAATCCTTCAAAGAAAATGGAAACAACCTCAACTTAATTGCATCATCTAAACCCTATTTGATCTTGAATGTATCACAAATTTCTAAAAAATTTACCAGATATTCTTTAGGATCTTTATTGGGAAATCCATCAAATTGATAGGACTGTTGAACCATCTGAATAACATTTGGTTTGATCTCAAAATTATTAGCAGCAATTATTGGTCTTCTGATACTGGAATCAGCCCTAGTGAGAGCAGGCCTAGCATAATCTAACATTGTTCTTTAGTCTCTATCTCCCATTGTTTCAACTTTTTCTTGCTCCTTAATCTTCTTAATCACAACTAGCTCTCTTTCTTCAACCTCTTGTGTAAAGTTCTCTCTATTTCAGGATCTATCTCCACCAAGTTAGATGAACTAGCTCTGGTCATACAAGAATTAAGTCACCTGAAATATAAAAGACCAAGAACAATATTTAGAAACAAAAATTAAAGAACTAAAGCAATAGTCTCCATTATTTTGCTAATCTCAGGCAACCGCGCAAAAAACTTGATGTTAGATTCATACTTCTACTAGGTTAAGTAAACTCTAAGTTATTATACCCTAAATATAGGTAAGTGTACCTATCATTTGGGTAGTATTGCACAAAAGAGGTCAATCCCATAGGGAAACTGCATAACTATTAGGTCAAATGTTAACTATTGTCTAGTAAATCAAATTCCAAGGAAAATTAAAATTAAATTAAATTGAAAATTAATCTATATTAATCAATTATAGAAAATCGGCAAAATCAATGGAAAAGAATTAACAAGTTAATTATCTAGATAGAAACTCCCCTTAGCTCCTCATGTATGTCATGAATTACATAATCAATCAAATCAAATGAATCAAGTTAATAATCCTACAATTAGAATTAAACCTTTCTCAAGTGAATTAATCCCCTTTTTCCTAAGCAAATTAAATAGAATATCTTCTTATTCAATGGGTTAGGCAAAGCATTAAGATCAAGGAATTAAAGTCAAAGGATTTTGTAAACCTATCTCTAGTGTTTCAAGCAATCTCTAATATTCATAAGTGATCATATCAAATCAAGGGTATCTCTACTCATTAATAAGAAATCAAGTATCAAATCAACAAGCTAGCAATTGTTAATCATACTTTAGTAATATAAATCATAAACATAACTCAACCCAAGATGATTTGATTAAAAATCTAATCATTCAATCCATACAATCAAAACTAGGGTTTGTCCTATCTAGATAAATAGAGTTTAGTTTATGGTAAATCTAAAGAATAATGAATAAGAAAGAAAGGATTGAAAAATCAAATAATCCATAGATAACTTCTTAAAAATCTTCTCTTCGATCTTAAATCACCCACTTCAAATCTACTCAAATCTTGTTCTTCCCTTTTTATTTCGGTTGTAATCTCTCCTTTCCTTCTCAAAAAGCTCTCCAGAAGTTGAACACTCTAAAAGATTCAAATCCCCTCTTTTTCTCTTTGAATCATCTTTTAAAGGTGCATTTTTTTCTCAACACGGTCTAAAACACAACCATGTTCTAGGGCGTGTAGGCATCTGTCTTTTTAAGAAACTTAGCTCTTCAACATAAGTTGTATCACACCCAGGTACATGGGTAGGATGTTCAACATGCCCTAATACAAGCTCATGTTCTTAGGTGTGTAACCTTCTATAACCTTGAGTCTTTGCCTAAAATTTATTGAATTAGCTCCTTAGCTTTGCAATTTCCAAATGAATTGATCTATGGTCTCCAAATCAACTTAATCCTTCAAATTATTCTAATAACACACTTAACAAACTAATTAAACTCAATTTATTGATAAAACATAGTAAGAATAAGGGATAAAATCTGATCAACTATGCATTTATCATTGCTACAATGCAATAATTATATCACAATACTGTAGTTTGCCCTTACATATAATTTGCTTAAATTAAATAGAGAAAATGGAGCCCTAAATTCATTATGAGTTATGCCTTTTCATTAATCTAAATTGCTTACTAACATGCTAAAGCCTATATTGGTTGGTTTCTACCTATGCCACCATGTCATCCGACTTTATTAACCTAATTATGCATTCTTTTTATCAAGTATGAATTGACAGGAGTTAAGGATTCTAACAACCAAACAACAAATACATTGAATAGAAAACTAAAAGACCTAAACATGTTCTCCAATCAATTGAATAGAAAACTAAAAGAGCTAAACATGTTTTTCAATCAAACAACCAACCTAATCATCCCTCATCTCTAATTAAATCCAATTTTAATTAATAACCTAACATTCATAGAATTCTAAGGTGAAAGGTTCATTTTAATTCCAACTTCATGCTTAAACATAATAATAAATTTACAACTTAATTAGTGATCATAAAAACCTGGTCTAAAGCATTAAATTGGGATTAAGGGGAATGGTTTCTTCAAAAGGTGAAAAATTAAAGATTACAATACTTTAATAACAAAATTACAAGTGAAATAAACTAAATGAACTAAGGTAGTAGATTATTTAATGAAATTTGGATTTAAGATGATTGAACTAGATTTTGGTGTCTATATAAGAATTGTATCTCTATCTATCAGCTTTTTAATACATCTTGAATCACCTCATTATGACATCTATAGCTTTAGTCACAATTAAAAAACAACAGGATGTTTGGGCTATCCAGGGCTACAAGCCCCTGGTTTACTAGACTGGGTTTTAATTTTCCACTCAGATTCATTTATCTTCTATCCTTTATAGATTTTGATGTTTATAAATTCAAAAACTCAATTAAATAAACCAAAATAAACTACAAAATAACATTTGGAAATAAGAATCAAATTAGATTGACATAAGAACATCATTTTCAAAACCAAAATCACAAAGTTATTGTAATCTTAGTCCTTATAATTAAAGTACAAAATATAAATATGCATAAAAGATTAAAATAACTAAATTACAAGATCAAATGAATTTAAATAATGTAAAATTAAATAGAAACATGAATTAAACTTAATTATTTTAAAGCATTGTAAATAACACTTTAAGAATAAAAAATTATCAACTTATGGTAAGTTTAATCCTTAAACTTCATTCAGAACAATTAAATAGAGAATATAAACAAGCAAGAATGCAATAAATAATTACATAATAAATTAAATGAAATTAAATTGCATGAAATTAAATAGGAACCAAATTAAATAAACTAATCCCATTGCATTCTCAATCCATTAATTGGAAGAGAAGCATTGGAAATCCTTAGTTCATGGTTCCATTGTCCTCAGTTTAGCATTTTAGATTAGTGTCTCTTCCTTCTTTAAGTGTTAAATTCATAAAGATTTAGGATTGAAGAACACTTACACTCTAAAACCTCACTCTTATCTTCTCTCCTTGATTTTTTTCTTTCTTTTTTATTCTTAGCTTGTGTAGCTTTTGGAGTTTTTGAATTCCCCTAGGTTAAGCCTCCTCCTCTTAACAAAATAATAAGATGTATTTATAATGTTAGGGTTAAGATTTTTTAAGAAAAGAAAGATCCTACTAATTTAGGAATTTAGGTTTAATTAGGATTCAATCTTTATTCAAGCATTAATGAGTGGATCTAGGGGTGTGGATTATGGGTGGAGGAGATTCAAAAAAGAAAAAAATCTAGTCAAGAGTTAAAACCTAAAGAACATGGGCTACTGTAAATCTCAAATTAGGGGCGTATGGGGGTGCCATATGCCCCCAGTATGAGGCTTCAACAAACTTCATGCCATAATGTGCACCCCTAGGATGGGACGTATAATGTGCACCTCAGAGTAAGGCTCTCATTCCTTCTGAGCTTCGGTTTGGTTCCCAACCTTAGTTTTCTCAATATCCTTTACTTTATGAACATATTCCTTAACAAAAACAGCTTTTGCTTTCTCATTAAACTTCTAGGTAAAAAATTAGGTGTTCATAGTCACTTTGGCTTACTAAGCAAACTATGAATTCACTCTCGCCTAATTTTCTTTCTAACTCACACACACTGATATACTTGAGATTTCCATCACCATTATAGCAGAATGAGTTTCAATCTTGGTGTTGCATTTTTTTATCACTATCTTTTAATATAACTATTGCTAAGATGTTTTGCCTATCTAATTGAATTTTTTATCTTTTTACTCTATCATTGAGATAGTCATTGTGACTACTTCATCATTTAATTTTTGAGATCAAGCCATTGATGTTGGTTCATTAACTTGTACTTTTGGTCATTGAGATCGGGCTTGTTAATTTTCTTTCTTGGGCATTAAGATGTTATACATTAAGGCTTTCTTCATAGTCATACTAACTTGCCATTAAGGCCTATTCATTATGACTTCACCATTAATGCTCTATTAGGTTTTTCTGGCTATGAGACCTCACTTGAGCACCAATCTGATCCACTAAGAGGGGGATTGAAATGTTTATTTGGATTTGGACTCACTATTGGAGTCCTTGAGTTTAGATGTGTTGATTTTGAAAATATTTTGGGAGTCACCACCATGATTTATTTTAAATGGAAAAATTAAGGAAAAACACAATTATGACTATAATTCATTAATTTTGTAATTAATTTATCTAAGAATAAAGTCACTAGTCTTTGAAACCAAAGAGGACTCATGGACTATTTTTTTAAAATAATTTAAATTTGGCTCCTACATTTAATTTGAATTAAAAACTAATTTCATGAATGACAACTATAAGATGACAATGGAGATGCATGATAGTGTAATTATGAATGCATGAGGAATTATGGTGTAATTATGAATGCATGAGGAAATTAAAAGAGCAAGAAAAATAAAACATTTAGAAGGTAAGGAGAGTGTTCTCTAATCTTTATAGATACTAAGAGAACCATATAATCACTTATTAACTACAAAATAATTAAATGATTAATTATATAAATTAATAAATGGGATGCCTTCTCTAGCCCTTATAGGTTCTAGAAAGACCACAAATTCCCTTACAAAATATGAACATCGATATTTACAATGAAAATAAAAATAAAAGGGGAAAGGGATTGATGAGAATTTGGATTTGAGCTTTGGATTTACATTTTAAAAGTGCCTATATACTTCATTGAATGGGGATCAAAACTCATGTAGTTCATTTCATGATTAAGTAGAGAGTTTGCAAGATTGATTAATTTGGCATTGTATAAGAGAAAGTATTATATCTTTAATTTTTGTGGGTAAGATGGATGAAGGGTTTTGCTCAACTGAAGTTTTGTCTTATTAGTACCAATTGGCAAAAATCCTACTCAGGGAGAGTGGATGAGAAAGGAGGGTCATATTGATTGACTAACTAATTAATTAGATTGGATGGTGGATTGATTAATTAATTAAAAAGATTAATTAATTAATTGGATGGATCAATTAAAAAAGGAGATTAATTGATTAATTAAAGGGTTAATTACAAAAAATACCAACTTTCACGAAAATTGCATATTTAGCACAAACTTTTAATTTTGGCAATTCAAGTCATGAACATTAAAATTTTTGCAAATTAGATCACGTGAATAGAATCCAATCATATGTATGATGGCCAAAGCTAATGTGGCATTAATTTAATAATATATTATCCACATCAGTAAATCTAACCTATAAAAAAAAAGAAAAAATAGAAGATGAATGATGGAGGAGTTCTAATTGCAATACAAAATCTAATATCCTAGCTCAAATGAGGACCACCTTGGCACAAATAAACACTAAAGAACCATTTGGAAAGTAATTATAAACTAAAAGCCTATGGTAATTCTCTGAACAAAACGTAAGTCTCATAAGATTGACATGTTGAATACTTCCAATGGTACATACCTCTGCACTAAATTCTTTCTCTCCCCTCCCTGGCCTTCAAGGTGTTTCACAGCAATAAGAGTAGAATCCAACAACTCACCTTGAAACATTGTACCAAATCCACCATGCCCAAGTTTATTTGAAAAACCTTAAGTTACAGGATATAACTTTTTGTAAGAAAATATCTCCAACATCTTCCCTCTTACTTATTGTCTTCCTTTTTCTCATCTGTAGAATTAAAAAAATTCCTATGGCTAAATCAAAAAAGCAATTGATCTAAGAATGCTACCAATCAAAAGGACAAAATTTAACTCATTCTTCTTTATAGTTCCTTCTTTTGGCACCTGAACAAACAACACATCTTGGTATGTGCTATAAAAACTCATATTTCTCAAATTCAATAAAGAACCATATAAATTCTTGCATAAATTAAGACATCTCACAGGAGCTCCTACTCCCTAGAAATGACATTGTAACAACTCCCTCATACTCCACAACATTGACCTTTATGAACCCATTGATCTCTTCATAGAAAAACCCACTTTCCTTTCCATAGTCACCAAAATAATCCCCAAACTCCTAATCGTAACCACTAGTAGGCTTAAACCCCAAAAGGCAAATACAAGGCTTTGGTGCCATGTAAGTACTTTTATAGAATCACAAATCCCCACATAATTGATAATGTGATTTAGGGGATTAGGACTAATTAACTTTGTTATTTAGGGTTCTTCATCATTTTTTTTTCATTTTTTCTTTTTCTATAGGTTATATTTCCCGATGTGGATAATATAATATTAATTTCATGCCATCAGCTTTAGCCATTAGATACATGACCAGATTATGTTCATATGATCCAATTTGTAAAAATTTTAATGTTTATGACCTGAATAGCCAAAATTAAATTTGTGCTAAATATGCAATTTTCCCAAAAGTTGATTTTTTTTTATAATTAACCCTTAATTAAAAAGATTAATTAATTAATTGAATTGGCGGGATTGATTGAAAAAGAATTAGTTAATTAAAATGGCTAATTAATTAATTAAGAATGTGATCGATTAGAGGGAGAGAGAGAGAGCAAATGGATAGCCTATCAATTAATGCTCAAGGGTGTAGAGGAATAGTGAAAATGGAGGTCTATTTATAGGAAAATGGGGTGAGGAGCATTTTCAAAATATTAAAAGTGAAATGTCAAAAAGGGTAGGGCTAGAAACAGGGTGAAAATCAAATAAAAAAGGGAGCAAAAAAGTCATTTTGAAAGGTAGGAAGAGCATCAGCTACCAAAGGGGTGCTACCCTAGATGTGCTCTGTGCGACATCGGACACACTTGGTATGGCACCATGTTCGACGTTGTAGATAGCTCCTGCGGCTAATGGTGGCACAACCCTATTTTGTCATTTGATATTTTTGAGTCAATTTTTGGGGCTTTTGAGGGTTTTTAAGTCCAAAAAATTTAGTACTTAGTGTCTGTGGATCTAAAATTAATTATCAATCAATCTGCAAATTAGTTTCAAGATGAAGCTAGTTAATTTTTGAAATAAAGTTGTCCAGTATAAAAGGCCTGGCCAGGATCAAAAAAGTGTCAGTCTATGCTAAAAATACTTTGGATGAGTCAAGTGGTTTCAAAATGTATTTGGGACGGCTTATGCTGGCATAATAGGTGTAATGGGTCTTTTTTGGTCCATTAGTACCCCTTGGGGTCAATCATTAAGGTGTTCTTCATATAGTTATCAAGACTTTGCCATTACGGCTCTCTTTATAGTCATTAAAACCATGCACATTAAGACTATCTTCATTCTTTTCTATATCTTCATTCCTTTTGCTTGAACAATCTTCATCATCATTAGCTATTAGAGTAGTGCCTTTAAGGCTCATTCCTCATTTCCTTCTATCTTTGCTCAACATTCTTCATTATATCGTGATTGAGACCATACCATTACAACTTCCTATCTCATCAGCTTATTCTTTATTATATACTTTCTTTTTCTTTTCAACACTTTTCTTTCTTCTTTTGGTAGTATTTGCAAAATAGAATATGCTTGTGCTATGCTAACACTTATTATTCTGCAAATGTTTCTCTCTCTCTCTCTCTCTCTCTCTCTTTTTTTTCTAATGTGATGCATATGGTATACAATTTCTACACTCTATATAATTTCATGTATGTATGATTATATATGTGAGTATGCATTACTCTAAACCCACTCAAGCTTAGAATGTTCTCTTGCCATTACTTCTTAGGAATCTTTCACCTTTGCAATTAAAGTAGCATCATCAAGTGGATCCATAGGACCTTAACCATATAGCCACAGGTTTGCAATCAAATATTTCATTTTCCTTCTTTTGTCCTTTTTTTTTTTTTTTTCATTTCTTGCTCTATTTTTTATTTGAGCCACTCTTTCATATTTTTAGCTCAAACGAGCTTGTCCTAACTTATGCCTAAGTTATCCTTTTTGAGTTTCCAACTTAGCAAGCTATTTTTCTTTTTTATTTCCTTTTTGTCTTTTGTTTCTTTTTTGTTTTGATTACAAACCTAAATTTTACCCCAAGGCTAGGTACTTTACTAGATACTTATATTGTTTAGAGAATTTACTAGCCACTTTTCAATCTTCATGAAGTCACATTGCTCAATTACATACCCCTTAGAAATAACTACTCTAAACCATTCAACCAAAGGTTTATAAAATTGATATGTTCATTGTCTCTTCATCAACCTTATACTTGATAAAGCCTATTAAAGCTTACTCATTTTCATTTAAAAGGAAATCCAAATAAACTAGAGTCCATGAGCTAAGATTCCAAGGTTTAAATTATTCCACATTGCTTTCCATAGATAAAATATCTTTATAAACTTGGTTCTTTGCTATCCTTAACATGCATCTCTTTATTCTATATGAAAACAATTTCGACAAGGTTTGAATATTACATCTATTATGACCTTTTCAAATTTTCTAACTAAATATTTTTACTCATGTCCCTAATTTTTTTCTAAGTAACCATACAACTGGTAGGAATATTCTCTAATTCTTTCTTCGTTTTCTTTCGAAGAGATGTTATGTGACAAATGCCTTGCACCCTAAGAAATTAAACAACTTGGATGGAGTTTTGATTTCTTTCAGTTCTTTCCTAAGCAAAGAAGGCGTTTGTGATAACAGTATGTACCCTTAATTCAACGC
This sequence comes from Reutealis trisperma, assembly GCA_947687605.1. Classification (NCBI taxonomy): domain Eukaryota; kingdom Viridiplantae; phylum Streptophyta; class Magnoliopsida; order Malpighiales; family Euphorbiaceae; genus Reutealis; species Reutealis trisperma. The sequence continues at coordinate 429,192 of CANTUT010000439.1, forward strand.
TGAGTGACATCAAGTTTTTGGCGCCGTTGCCGGGGATAGTTTTATAATATTTGCAATATTAATAAAGATTACTGATCTAGTTTTTATTTTATTTTATTTTATTTTATTTTCATATTTGTTTTTCTTTTTGATTTGCTTGTTTTATTTTTAGCTATTTTATTTATTTTTTTTCTATTTCATGTTTTTGTTTTTGCTTTTGTTTTAAGTTTGTGTTTCCAAAAAAGGAAAAAAAATTTCTCCATAACTAATCAAAACTATTAGGATTGGAACTCTTACCCAAATTCATAATGAGGATACCAGGGAAATCAGTATTATGATCACAGATATTTTTATCAAATTGATTTCCCAGAGGAATATGCAAGGGAAGCACCGATAGAGAAGCCATCCCTTGAACTTGCATTAGAAAGATTCGCAGCATTTACAGACAATAAGACCAAAGAAGTGGAGAGCAGCAAAAACCATACATCAGAAGCTGATCTCCCAACTCAATTTGAAGTGGACGCTACATTAGAGGGTGATGAGCATGCACAAGAGGAGCAGAGGTTAAAAGAGATGTTTATGACTTTAGTGGAAGCTACAGAGAAAAGATTTCAGAACATTGAGATAGCTCTAGAACACCAACAGACTTCTCTTCACAATCTAGAGAATTTCGCTGGGCAAATTTTGAAACTGCTAAATGAGAGACGTGAAGGCAATTTGCCTAGTGAAACCAAAGCAATTCCAGAAGAACAACAAATGACCACTACCACAACTTGGTTGTGGAATGATGATAGTGATGAAGAAGAGAATGGTAAGGACAATTTGGGGCTACTGCACATAGAATTTGATGATTGCTTACGTGAGCAACTCCAAATCTAGCAATGGGACATGAATAGAGTGAAGTCAAGTGTTGAAGAACTCTCTCTTCTTATGATAGTGAGATATGGGAGAATATGGAGGGGGAAGCTATGCATGTTGAAAATCACACCTCCCCTATCATTCCAACCCTCCCACCTTATGATGATAAAAGGGATAAGTATGATGCTAGTAGAGATTCTTTAGTGATGAGATTCCTTTGAGTATATAAGGCTACAATTAGAGTATAAGGATTCAAACTTTTATAAAGTGATAAATGTTAAGGCCATACGAACTGTAAATTTGAGGATCTATGAGGATTGATCTATAAGTGTATAAAATGATTTAATTTAAAATTTTAAATTATTTTAAGATAAAATTGTACTAGATTTGATTTGATTATATACTAAATTAAATAGTTTTGAATATACCTGAAAGGGATTTATGCCCTCTGGAAGAGAAATGTTTTAAGGTGTTAGATACGATAATGTTCAATTAAGGTTACTGGAAAATTTGGCAGTGATCTTTAGTATGGGAAGAATTTTTTTTTTTTTTAGATAACCTAGAATGGCAAAGAGTTGGAAAAATATAAGAGTTGCATAGAGATTTCATTGAATACCAATGGTATTAGAAGGTTTATTATTTTAATATGGATAAATTAAATGATTAGAAATGTGAAGTATAGCAAGATGTAAGTGGAAAATCTAAAGTGAGATGATATTATGAGCTAAAGGTATAAAAAAAATTTTGAGGCATTAGGTAATTAAGTCATGATAATGATGTATATATTAGGCAAAAAAGAGAGTAAGTTTGAGATAGTCTTAAGAGGTTATTTGGGATCGTAAATTAACAAAATGCAAGTTCATTTGGGATATGATATATATAGTAATGTTTGTTAAGTTTAAATATGTTTTAATTGATAAATGATGGGAGTGTAGAAATTGTGATGTTAGCAAGGTATTAAATACGAAAATATTTATTGAGGTTATAATAGATTAAGTAATAATTATTAGTATGAAAAGAGAATTATTGAATGTCAATTGGAGTTATTAATTTAGAAATTATCTATTGGATTCTTATATGACTAATGTGATAAATAATGAATGGAAGTGGTGATTAAGGTATTAGTATAGATGTTAATATTAATAGAGATATGAGGAAAAGAAATGCTTGGGAGTATATTCTATTGAAGGTGAAATTAAAGGTTCTATTACTTTTGTTTAAGGTTAAGGGATACAAAATTATTAAGAATTAGTTCTGAGATTTGTTTGAACAAGAGATTAACATAGGTGTACCTCAAGCTGAAGGTTTATTAGTGTGGTTTTGATAGATTGTAAGTATATGCCTTACTGTATTTGATATGTTAATTGTAGTTAGATATTGTGTTTGAGTGGCACAGCAGAAGCGTGGTGGAGAAGTTAAGTAGAGTGTGTTGTTTTGTTAGATTTGAAAATTTGAAGATGAATTTTTTTAAGAGGGGGAGAATATAACAACTCACATCCACCTATGAATTTTCATGGCCATTTACTTAAATTTAAAGCTATTAAGACTAAATATGTGCTTTTATGGAAATTTATGTGCTATGTGATTAACGAATATGTGGCATATTAAATTAATTTTAATATGCATAATATGGGTTATTATTGTAAAATAAGGGATTTATATGAAATGCATAAGCAAAAAATATTTATTTCACATAAATTTAATTTTCATGCACAAAACGATTTTTAAGCATAAAATAATTTTTATGAGCATTTTTAAAATATTTTTAAATAAATATTTTGGGGAAAATTTTAATAAAAATAATAAGAAAAATATTTTATTTTTAATTACCTATAATTAGCCCATAAATTAAATAAAAATTCAAATCCCCAAAAGCCCACCACACCAAAACACTCCTAACCTAGCTCATTAAAGGTAATCTTAGAAATTGCCCAAAACCCTATATATATTAAGGGGAATTTTGGCCAGCCCTTGTATCCAGCAGCCACCATTCTATTATTTCATTATTTTGATAGAAAAATTCTCTTAAACTTATTCTCTCTACCGAAATTCATAAAATATCTTCAAACTTTGCGATTTTGCGACTGTTTCATAAATTTTTTCTTTCTTTTCAATTTGCTATTTGATTTTTATGAAACTAATCATGGGAAAATTATTTTAATTGAATATTTACTGATTTTGATTGATAAAATTTGGCCTAGGTGATTCTTGAGAGAGAAATCAATTTTTCTACTGAAAACACCAACCTCTCTATGCGATTTCTCCAAAGGTGAATCCTACAACTCAAAAAAAAAATTTTCACACATAAATAATACAAGGGGGGTGATTTCTGCATATTTATTTTTTGAATGGATTTTTGATGTGTTTAGATAAAAACTATCGAATAAAAATATATTTTTATGTATTACTATAATGACCAAAAAGTTTCAGAAACCAAAGAAATTTAAGGTTTTCGTCCTAGAACTTGAAAGTTGGAAAATTTCATGGTTTTATATTGATATGGCTACCAATTTATGTATGATAGAGTTCTAAACTAATATTTATTTTGTTTGGATGGAAAATAAAGATTTAAATCATGTGTTTACATATTACTATAATGAACGAAAAGCGCAGAAAACTAGAAAACTCATGATTTTCTCTTTAAACCCTAAACTTAGAATTTTCATACATAAGTATGGTCTATGGCTACTAATTTGTACATATTCATGCTCTAAACTAATTTTTCTTATGAATGTCCTAAACTGGTTTTTCTTATGATTGAATGAAAAATAATTATTTAAAACACCTGTTTACATATTACTGTAATGACTGGAAAGTACCGGAAACAAGAAAACTCGTGGTTTTTCATCCTAAAACCTAAAGTTGGAAATTTTCATGCATATGGATTTATATATGTGGCAATTCCTACACATTTATGTTCTAAAATGATTTTTGTTTTGATTACATGAAAAATCTTGGTTTAAACCATGTTTTTGCATATTACTATAATAAACGGAAAGTGCGAAAGGTAAGAAAATTTAAGTTTTACCTTGAATAGGGCATTTGGCCTACTTAGAAATTTTTATCCCAATATCTATAATTTTTATGTGATGTATTTTGTTGATTATTGGCACATATAAATGAATGATAAATGGTTAAATTGCATGTTGGTTGAAGGAATTATTCTAGACAAGGCTAGAGACAATTTAGTATACTTAAGGCATCTTAACCTTATGTTATGATTGCAATGTGAATGTGATTAGATAATAGGGAAGTAGGTTGTATGATGACTTGATAATGAATTAATGATCTTGAATTAGTGAAGAGATTGATTGAATGAATTGGTCATAAGAGATAAGCATGACACTTGAAAGGTTATTTGTTAAGTTGACATATATGGAAGTGTTAAGTGTACTAAGATGATTGTTAAAGTGAATTGATATTAAGATAATGATATTATGTTGACCTTAGAAAGGTATTGATATGAATTATAATGTGTTTTCATATAGGCCTATAGGATAGGATAGCATCATGATTAAATGAATACTAAGTATTGAATTAAATATTATATTAGAGCTTAAAGAGTTTTGGAGGTTCAAAAGGGCTACGTGTACTAGGAGTGAAGGAACCACAAGGTGAGTAAACATTATGTTTCAAGTTACAAGTACAAGTTATTATGTCATGTGAACCCTTAATATCCTAAAACCCAAGTTCTTTCCTATTTTTAATTATGACTAAATGATTTCTTTGTAAGCTTGGGTTGCCAAACGACATTTGTTCCAAAACCATTTTTGATTACTCAATTATAATAAAGAACCTTTGTGATTATTGCTCTAACTTATATCCTTTCTAGAACTACACTGTTATTTATCTTTTGTTTGATAAGTTAAACATCTATTGTTATTATGCCCCATGTGATTGCATTTCTATGCTATTTTTATAAGTGATTACCATTAGCTCTACCTATGGTACCCATGACCCTTTTTATGCAGAAATCCTCATACCGATGCGAGTAATCATCAACTATGTGATCCTCGTACCATGTGAGTAATCATCAACTATGTGTTCGAGTGATTATGGCAATAGCCTTCACTCTATTTGTTCGAGTGATTATGTGTGAGGCCTTGTCCAAGTACCGGTCCAATCCACTAAGTGGAATTGAAATGCTCATTTAGGTTTGAACTCACGATGGAACCCTTAGGTTCAGATTGATTGATTTTTAAAAAGAGTCACCACCTTAATTTTAATTTATTTGGGAAAAGATTAAGGGAAAAACCCAATTTGACTCTAATTAATTTGCCAAATGAAAAAGATCACTAGTCTCAGAACCAAAGAGGATTCGGGAATTAGGTTTTGGGTTTATTTAGAAAAATGATTAGTTTGGAAAATTTAATACAAGATGACTTAAAATGAATTTCATGAATGCATGAATAATTATATAATGCATGAATAAACAAATAAATAAATATACATCCAAAGCAATAAAGCAAATAAAGTAAATGAATTAACTTTACAATTCAAAACCAAAATGAGGGATACTTCCTCTAGCCCTTATGGGTTCTAGGGAAGTCACACATTCCCCAAAATAAAGCAATAAGTAAAGAAAAATAATACAAAAGAAAGACAACATCAATATTATAATAAAGGAGACAAATTAAAAGCAAATATCATAAAGAAAAGAACTAATTTATAAAGTGGCATACAAGAGAATGATTACATTTTGTTTAAATTAGATTTGATGCTTTAAACAAGCAAGTCTACATATCCCTTTGAATGAGAATCAAAATCCACGTAATTCACCCTTCTTGCAAAGGGGTTAGTTTAGCCTAGCCATTTTATCATGTTTCAGTTCATTGATTGAAAAGTGGATTGATTGATTAAATAAGTAGAATTATTGATTGATTACCGAGTTGTTAATTAGGTCAGGTTTTAATTAAAAAGTTGATGCAATAGTTTAAATCGTTAACCTAGTTGACTAATTTAGATTATAATCAACATGGCTCAAAATAACGAAAGAAAACAACAAAACATGCTAAGCTAAGAAACAATAAATGAAAAGAATAAACTAAACAATCCTAAGAAAAAAAAACAAAACAAAACAAATAAAGCAATATAAAACAAAAGAAATACTAAAATAAAACAAAATAAGAAAAACAAGAAAATAATTATCTTACGAGGATGAGACTTGGGAACGTACGGCGAATGAAGCAGATGACCGGATCGCAATTCCACCTTTTCAACTCGACGGAACGACAACCTTAAAATGGCGACTCAGACTACGTATTCGGGACCTCCTCAGACTGATTTGAGGAGAGCTACCTCGAAACGACCTCCCTAACAAAATAAAAAAAATATACTAAAAGTTCGTTCCTTTGGGACCAAACCTTAAAGAATGTTGATTGCTTTGAAATCAATTAGTTTGATTAAGCAATTTTGAGTGTGGAAATGAGGTAGGAAGGTAGTACTTTTATAGGGAAAGGATTGCGAGTAGAAATGGCAAGTTTCAGATGTGGGATTCACTTCCTAACGCACAAAACCGCATAGGAAGCCTCAAAAACTGCACAGAAGGGAGATTGGCACACGGTAACTACATAGGACCCGTGCGGTACCGCATAGGAGCTATGCAGTTTTGCATAGGCTCTGCGAGGTACTACATAGAGTCTGTGTGGTTACAGACTTGTGCAGTCTGTATGGCACACACACCCTGTTTTTACTCTATTCTGATCCATTTCAAATCTGATTTAAGTCCAGTTTGATTCTATAGGTTCATAATTGAGTGTCGATTGTTTAGAGGTGTAAATTTGAGGGTTCACAGCTGCCCCCTCATTAGAATTAGCCTATTGGGAAGGCAATTCCAATTATAGTGAACCAGGGGAGAAAAGTGCCATATCAGATTTTGGGCTTATGTGTACTTTTCAAATTCTTTTGGAGGAGACCCTATTAGATAAATGAAGTTTTGTCAATGGCTATTAGTTCAGCCTTGATGTTGGATGCAAGAATGATCTTGGTGAATTTCAATTAAGGCTATCTATTTGGCCCTAATGTTAAAGGTAAAGTTGATTTGAGTAACTCTCAATCAAGGCTATCTGTTTAGCCTTAATGTTGGATGCGAGAATGATCTGGTGAAATCTCAATTAAGACTATCTGTTCGACCTTAATGTCAGAGAATTTAAATCAATGTTATCTATCTAGCCTTAATGTCAAAGAAGAGTTAATTTGGTGAAATATGGTAGAAGTAGGGGTCTTTGTCTGTTTTGGACGGTCTAGCTTGATGCTCGGTCAGTTTTGAGACATTTTTGGTCTGATTTGGATGATTTTCTATTTTTAAAGAATTTTTTATTTTTTATTATTTCTATCATAACAGAAGCATCCTAAGTCTGATAGAAGAGAACAGGGTATCTTAAGAAGGAGAAAAATATTGCGAATGCACTAGAATTGACAGCGCTGAATTCTAACTTAAAAAGAGTTTAAAATTGTGTCCCAAGTGATCTAGCAGTAGGAGTTTACTATGCAAGTGGACCCCTATATAAAGAAGTAACTACTTCTCACTTTTCACCTTTTCTCATTTTTTACATTTTCACTCTCTCTTTAACTTTCTTTTCTCTCAATTCTCTTTAACTTCTATCTAACATTTCTTTTTTCTCTCTTCTTTTCTTTTCTCTCTTTTTCTATGGCTTCCCCATCTAGCAGCTACCATACCCGAAGCTACCAAGCCCCTTAGGAGAACACCTAGCCTGACGATCTACTTCAAGAGTCAGAGCATCATGTGTCTCAGACTCGCGCCATGGAGGTATTTATATTTCTCTCTCACTCTTTTTTTTTTCAAAGTAGTTTGTGTAAACAAGAAAATACATACATGTAATTAGATAGCAAAATGAAACTTAAATGCTAATAGTATGATCTTTTTTTTTTTTCAAAATAAGGATGTGAGCTTTATGTCTGAAGGGGGACTGTTAAACCTGTCAGTTGTAGATACTTTCCTAGAGGCACGTTCCCAAGTTAGAGATCTGATTGAGCCGTCAGGGCTACTCAGCTTCCTTTCATTAGATTACTCTCATGAGGGTAATCTACCATTACTGCGAGCTCTGGCGGAAAGATGGTGCGATACCACTAACACTTTCCATTTCCCTTGTGGGGAGATGATGATGACTCCCCTAGACCTGACGATGCTGATAGGGTTGCATTTCCATCGGCAACCCTTGGAGTTCTATGCCGGGTGGCACAGGCTACTTGAGGGGAGGTTAGAGGCACTGCTAGGTGTGGCTCCATCTCAAGGCCACATCCATCTTTCCTGGGTCTAGCTTTGAGATCACATTGACTCCATCATTTACACCAGAGTCTGAGCCACAGATGAGCAGGCTGCCCTCCTTGCTATGCTAATGATACTTGGCTACTCATTTGTTCACACGAGGAGGGATACTATCGACCTGAATATTGGTGAGTTTAATTGGGGAGGATCAGTGCTTTGTGCTATGTATAGGGAGATGTCAGATTTCTCCCAAGGGGTATTCGCTAGTTTGGGCGGGAGATCCATTATTTGAGAGGTATGCTTTGATATCTCTATTCTATCACACATTTGCCCCCTGTTTGATTGTCTGATTAACTGTCATCTGATTTGTAGTATTAGGCTTATGAGTACTCCCCCTCTTTATCTCTCCCTCTGAGGGATGCGACTACAGGCCATAATCCATATGGTTATGTTTGGAGATCAGAGAACAGAGGTAGACATGAGCGATTGAGCTTTCATGGGATCAGAGCTTACTGCTCTTAGCTCAATGTATCTCAGATATGGATCATTTTGGACTTATTATGTCTTTCACTGTGTTCCATGATTCACCTCTTATATCTTTACAGGTCTGATGGAGGACTTTTATGTCAAGGATGATGCTTCTGACAGAAAGGATGGAGTCGAGCCTAGCTTTATCTTTTATTCATCTTCTACTGTGTTTTCGATTTGACCAAATTTTCTATCTTAGAGAGAGGGTCCACACACAGATCACTGGAGAGAGGATTGTTCCTGTTAATCCTCCTATCGAGATGCGATATGGACTTCACATTCGAGACTAGGATGTACTAGCTGCAGGACTTTTGATAGAACCTTTACTAGATCCTGAGGCTGATTATGGTGCTTTCTGCCACAGAGGCTAATACTATGGGTACCTTTCTATGATAGACCTGCTCGACCTAGACTAGCAGCTAGTTTTACTCATGCACCACGAGAGCGAAAGGGTGCTAGTACAGGTGCAGGTCCAAGTACTAGTGCAGGACTTAGTAGAGCTTTTCCTTAGTATCTCTGGGCCACTGAGGATCTAGATTACTTCACTCGAGATCGTGGGATAGTCAGATATGATATTCCTGACACTCTGCCATCAAGATACCCACCATTCCCTAATGACATTGTTGAGGTCTGTAAAATGCATTTGTTTACCTGAATGGTTATATACCTTTGTTTCTGACTCTTTTCTACTTTCTGCAGGTTCCTGTGGACTGGGCCCGACATAACTATGAGATGATTAGATGGCTAAGATCAGCACTATCCCTAGCCTTGTCTTTTAGAGGACTATTTGATGGCGGCGACAGGTCTCCACCACAAAGGAAGAGGCAGAGGCGTGGCAGAGATTAGCCTTATTTCCAGACTTGTTTTCTTGTTATGCATTTATGACTTATGTATGCAAATGTCATGTATGCATGTATGGATGTATGCATGCAAGTACTATAACATGACATCTTTTGGCCTTCTATGAGATGATTATGCTATGAGATGACATGCTTTGTTAGGGTTTTGTGTATGCTTATGGATGCAAAATGAATGACAGGGCCCCTTTCAGTCATTTTACACCTTCTCCTGACTCTTTTTTGCCATTTTTTTTTCTTTTTTTTACTAAGAATTGCATGATGGACTGCATCGGGGGTCCAAAAAGGCTGAGGTTGATGTATGGGCTTATTCAAAATCGCAAAGAGCCTGTTCAAAATCGTACAGAGACTTTGCAAAACTGCACAAATCTGTGCGGTACTGCACATGGCCTATGCAGTTCCATATAGGTTCCATGAGGTCACTGTATACAGTCTATGCGGTTTCACAGATATTTCCTATGGTTCTGACAATGAAATTCCATCTTGTAGTCATTTTTCTTCTATAAATGGGTCCCTTTAGTGCCTAAAACTTCACATTAACTTTTCTTTGATCCCTAGGAAGCTTTTCTCTTAATTTTTCTTTCTTTTACAGGCTTTCTCTCTTTCTTTTCCACTCTTTTTTGCCCTCTTTTCTTTCTTTGTTTATTTCTTTCTTCTATTATTTCTCCTTTCTCTCTTTTTTTCTTTCTTCTCCATGGAGCCCTACTTCAGTCACTCTATGCATTTATGGACTAAGAACCTTGAACAAGTGGAGCGAATCAATCTAGGAAGGTTTAGGATCAACACAATGCCAACTCTAAGGGGTGTGAGGATTGATTGGGATTTCTTAAGGGCATTTTTAAAATTTTGGGATCTTGATGTTCATGTGTTCAAGTTTGGGGCAAGTATGGAAGAGATGTGCCCTACTTTTAAGGAGTTTAGTATACTCTTAAGATATAATCCCGAAGCAAATCTGGCTGCTCCAATTGAAAGGGTAGGTTATTTTAACTCTTTCCAAAGGCTTCTGGGATTGGATGTGGCAACTACTAGCCCTATGGTTATGGGGAATTGGATTGATCTTACTGCTGTGATCGTCGAGTTCCTTGACCCCAAGGATTTTGAGGATGATGTTTGGGAAGATCATCATATGCGAGCCCTATCTCTCTGCTTGGTTTCAGGCTTTCTGTTTATAGGTCTTGTGGGTTGGGGAGATATTAGAATAATAGAGTTGGTGAGACAAATGGAAGATGAATGCTTGATTACTGTAATTGTCTTGGCTGAGACCATTCTTGGTTTGGATCAAACATATAGGAGTGATGGGTCATAGTCTGTGAGCCCAATTATTCTGCAGGTATGTTTGTTGAACTTTCCTCCTTGTAACCTTCTTTCCTTTTACTCCTTTTCACATAATCGTATTCCAAAGCAGATATGGCTCAGGGATCATTTAAAGGTGGTTGCTCCTCCTACTTAAAGGGATTACTCAACCTCTTGGTATGGGTCAAGAAAGATAGTTCTCAAATTTAGCTTAGAGAGGAAATGGATCTCATGGTTACTTAAGTTGGATTCAAAAGAGCTTTTATGGTTTTGCCCTTGGTATAAGATCAAGAAATTCATGATCATGAGTTTTGGTTATCGGATGGTATATCTTCTGGGATTGCAAATGGTAACCTTTTATCAAGGGACACGAGTTCTGAGACAAATAGGTCATACATAAGGAGTGCCTCCTGACGGCGCTCTGTTCCAATCTACTCTGATTACACCCACTATGGCTAGGGCTGTTATGAATGGCTGGATGAGAGGCTTTCATACTATTCTCCCATCTCACAGGTTTGATAGGCTAGAGGAGTACAACTCATGGTGGATTGCTATGTTTTGGCCTATAGAGAAGAAGAGGAGGGTGGCCTTGCTACATGAAATTGAGGATGAGGAGGTTACAAAAGAGACTACTTTTAAGATGGATGACCCAAGGGGGAAGAAGAAAGTGGCTTAGACTTTTAGGACTTTAGGACTTAGGGCTTTAGATATAGCCACAGACAACATATTTGTTATTTTTGGATCTTGTGTTTACACTAATTTTATTTTTTAGATGAATTTTGAATAATACATCATTTATTTGCTCTTATTTTTGCCTAAACCGCCCTTTTGAGTTTTCAACTTAGCGAGCTTTTTTTTTTTTTTTTTTTTGCAAGCAGAGAACCAAATGATGGAAGCACAAAAATGGTAATTTTTATTAAAAATTAGACCAGACCCACAATGGGCTGCTACCTTTTCAATATAGACTAATTAGTAAATATTTTGGAGAATCAAGTTTGTGTAGTTTTAGTTACATGATGCAAAAAAAACTGACATTCACATAAAATAACGCTTAAGTTGATCTAAGTTGCATGGACTGGTGAACTCTACCCCATCTAGATCTATGAGAATAGCAGTCCACCTGATAGGATCCTTTTGAGTATATAAGGCCTAGCCCAATTTGGTTTGAATTTTCCCCTGGGATCATGCACAGGAGCTCTGATTTCTTTCAAGGCCAAATTTCCTTCTTCCAAACCTTTGGCCTTGACTCTTTTGTTAAAGTGCCTTGATATCTTCTGCTAATAACCTTGAATCCGATATAAGGCATCCATCCTCTTTCCATCAATGGTGTTAAGTTGATCATGGTAACCTTTTATCCATTTTGTTTCTTCCAACTGACTTTCTCTCATGATTCTGGCTTATCTGATTTCAACCTCAATTGGCAAAATAGCTTCCATACCATATACCAATGAGTAAGGCGTTGCGCCTGTTGGGGTACGAATGGAAGTGCGGTACCCCCATAAAGCAAATGGCAACTGTTGATGCCAATTCTTGTGATTATCTATCATCTTCTGTCAGAGGGTTTTTAGTGTCTTATTGACTGCTTCAACTACACCATTGGTTTGAGGCCGATAGGGAGAGGATCTATGATGTTGGATCTTTTCTCTCTTCAATAATTGGACCACTTCTTTCTGAAAATGTGACCTATTATCTGTGATGATTTCAAAAGGAACTCCAAACTGACAAAGGATGTTAGTTTAGATAAATTGAGCTACTCTTTTGGAATCTAACACTTGGTAAAGAGTAGCCTTAACCCATTTTGAGAAATAGTCAATCACAACTAAGATGTATTCATGTCTAGCGGAAGATTTAGGGCTTATCCTCCTGATGACATCAATACCCTAAGTTACATAAGGCCAAGGAGTTGCATGGAACAGGAGGTTACTTTTGGAGTTTTGCATAAATCTGGCATTTATGGCATCTTTGCACAAATTTAGCACAGCCTTGATTCATAGTCAACCAGAAATAGCCTAAATTCATTATCTTCCAAGCTAAAGCAATCCCATTCATGTGAGCACCTTCTTCACCACTATGGACCCATTCCATGATCTTCTGAGCTTCATTCTCAATTACACACCTCAAGTGTATATTGTCCCATGCTCTTTTGAATAAGACATCCCCATTTGGGATGAAATTGCTGGCCAACTGCCTTAGAGTTCTTCTTTTTTATTTGGTTGCCCATTCTGAATATTTGTCATTTTGAAGGTAGTTAAAGATATCCCAAAACCAGGGTTTCTGATCAGCTAAATGAATGTGAATACACATAGTGTGATAACCGGGTTCCCTTTTCACTTTGATCACCACAGGTCTGATTATCTCTCCATCACTCATATCCAGCATTGAGCAAGAGTGGCTAAAGCATATGTAAACTGATTTTTAGCCCTAGGTAGATAATGGAATGATAACTCATGAAAGTTCTCTACAAGATCCTCCAGGCGCTTATGATAAGAACCAAACGCTCCTCTCTTATCTTCCATTTACCCAAAGCTTGTGACATAATCAAATTGGAATCACCATAGACCTCCAAATAGTCAATTCTAAGGTTTACAGCAACTTCTAACCTAGTAATGTAGGCTTCATATTTAGCTTCAGTATATGTTACTTCAAAAGCTAGCTTAACAGCCATAGGCAGACTTTCTCCCTTAAGGGTAACCATGACAATCCCAGCACCATAACCCTTGTTATTTGTTGCACCATCAAAGAAAAGATTCTAAACTTCAGGTTTTAGCTCTATAGTATCCTCAGCAGGGAATTCTGGTTCTGACCATTTGCCATCTATAGGAACTACAACTAATTGATCAGCTATTACACTTCCCTTTATAGCCTTCCTCTAGACATACTTCAAATCATACACTACTAGGACAACTATCCATCTCACCATCTTACTATTAAGAACCAGCCTCTCCATAAGGAATTTCAAGGGGCTCTTGTCAATAAGTACATGAGTGGTGTAGGAATTGAGGTAATGTTGGAGTTTATGGTATACCCATACCAAAGCAAGGCATAGCTTTTCAATTTGGTTATAATTAAGTTCATGGACTAGGAGTCACTTGCTTAGGTAGTAGATGGCATTTTCTTTGTGTGAATCTGGGGCATTTTGAGTAAGCATTGCCCCCATAGCCTCTCGAGTGATAGAAAGGTATAAGAGCAATGGCTTACTTGGTCTAGGTGGTAATAGGATAGGGGGGTTCAGGAGGTATTCTTTGATTGCTTCAAAGGATTTTTGGTAGTCTTCGTTCCATTGCTTAGAGGCTCCTTTCTTCAATAACTTGAATATGGGCCTACATACAATAGCCAATTGAGAGATGAATCGATTAATGTATTGGAGCCATCCTAAAAAACCTCTAATCTCCTTCTCTATCTTAAGAGGTGGCATTTTTAAAATTGCCTTTGATTTAGTTAGATCAACCTCAATGCCTTTTCTACTAACCATGTACCCAAGGAAAACCCCTGATGATGTGCCAAAGAGGCATTTTGCTGGGTTAAGCTTCAGGTTATACTGGTGAAGTCTAAGGAAGAATCGCTTTAATGCTTCTAAGTGTCCTTCAGCTGTCTTAGATTTTATCACCATGTCATCCACATACACTTCAACATTTTTATGGATCATGTCATGGAAGATGGTGGTAGCCATCCTTTGATAAGTTCCTTCGGCATTCTTCAACCCAAATGGCATTACCTTATTACAATAAGTTCCCTATTCAGTCACAAAAGCAGTCTTCTCTTTGTCTGGTGGATGAACCCGAATTTGGTTATAACCAACATACAAATCAGTCAAAGAGACTATTTTAGACCCTGCCATATGGTCAACCAATAAGTCAATACGAGGTAGTGGGAAATCATCCTTAGAGCAGGCTTTGTTCAAATATCGGTAATCAATACACATTCGCACTTTTCCATCTTTCTTTGGAACTGGAACAATATTGGCTAACCATGAAGGGTATGTGATCAGCTCTATGAATCTATTGCCTAGTTGCTTGGTGATCTCTTCTTTAATTGGCAAGGACCATTTTGTCTTCAGCCTTCGCAACTTCTGTTTGACAGGCTTCACATGGTCATAGGTGGGGATCTTATGCACTGCTATGCTTGGGTCTATGCCAGTCATGTCCTTAGGGGTCCATGTAAAGCAATCAATAAACTTTTAAATCAACTTGACAAAGCCATCCCTATTAAAACATGCAGATGCAATGAATGTAGTTTTAGGATTCTCATTGGTGCCAGTATTGATTGGTTCTTTGCTTGCATCATTTTTTATTTCATTTATCTCTTTTTTGGATGTATTATTCAAATGGGATAAAGCATTCAGTGAAACAAAAGACACAGGATCATAAGAAGAAAATTCAAATTTCTTATTGCAAATGAGAGAATCGTTGTCCATGGTTACATCAAAATTGAAAGAATGATAATTTACAGACTCAAAAGAAGAAAATGAAGAAAAAGACTCAAGAGACTCTAGCTCAGACTCTGGGTCAGACTGGGACTCTAATGAGGATTCCAATGGGGACTCTGACTGGTCACCTCCTCCCTCATAGTACCAGTTGTCAAGTTGGGTTTAGGTTGGTTGGATCAAATAAGTGGGATGTATCTCTTCTTCCAATCATAAGGACCTGCTCAAAGAGAATGACCTCCATATTTTCCTCACAATCCTGCTCCAAAATGAAAACCGGCTCATAATCCTCTATGCTCAACCTGACAGTAAAGAATATTTCAAATCTCAATATCAGATTCTTAAAAATAGGACAGACCCACGGTTCAGGAAAACCATAATAAGGAAAATCTTCTCCTTCTTTCACAAAGTAACCATTTAGAGTTTTAAAATAGGGGCACATAGGCTAGTCATAGGACTCACATCTTGTTAGGGCTTTCACCCTCTCCTTGGCCCTTTTTTTCCATTTCAGCCAGGTCTTTTTCAGTTGGTTCGTAGCTAAGCCCAAAAGTTGGAGTGGCTACAGGGTACTCCTTGAAACTGCTCATTCCTTGCTGGCCCTTGCCTAAACCCAATCTAGGAAAGTAATTCATGTTCCTCATCATGTTAGCAACAACAATATTACCATAAGGATCAAAATCAAAAGGAATGTATTCTTTAACTCCCTCTGCTTTAATGAACTAGATGGTGTTGAAAGAGAACCCAGTGAGTGGCAACAAAGCTTGGTCAGGTTGAATTTCTAGTATGGGTATAGGGTTTGGGGTCTCACTCCTCCCATGTCCATCCCCTTTGATGGTTACAACGGAAGTTCCATGAGGGAACTTGAGCTTCTGATGCAAAGATGAAGGGATGGCTTTAGCTTGATGAATCCAGGGCCTTCTAAGGAGGAGATTAAAGCATGCTGGAACATCAATAATTTGAAAAGGGATGGGAGCAGTGACAGGGCCAATGGTGACATCCAAAGTAGCTACTCCTAACACCTCTCTTTTGGTACTATCATAAGCCCTCACAATTTTATCTGAAGGTGTAAAGTCCAAGACTTCCAATCCCAAACAACTAGCTACCTTTAGTGGGCACACATTCAAAGATGACCCATTATCTACCAGTACCATTGGGACAGTCTTACCACATGTTAGAACTATTATGTAAAGAGCATGGTTATGGTTTGGCCCCCCTTTAGGCAAATCATGGTCAATCAAGGAGATGGCAGTACCTTTGGTGGCACTGGTGAGTGAGGCTACTAGGGTTTCGGGGGTGATATCTATTATAGCTTGGCATTGATTCAAAGCCTTGAAAAGAGCTTGGCGATGAGGGTATGATGATTAGATTAGGCTCCAAATGGAAATGTTGGCCTGGGTCCTCTTAAGTTGTTTAAGGATAGGTCTTCATCAGGTTCAAGACTCCCTTTAAATTTCTCAGCTGGAGGTGGAATAAGCTGTACTAATGGTTGGTTGGTTTGAGGGGCTAGTGTCTGATGAACTCTGCCACTTCTGGTTATAGCATCTATTTCCTCAACCAAATTGCTCAAATCAAGCACACAATAAAAATCAAAAGTTGATTGAATTAGAGAGATAGGATCAATTTCAGGGTCAGAAGCGATGATGAAGTTGACTTTATGGTTTGGAAGTGGATTGGTGGTGATGTTGGGCTTGGCTTTTGGTGGAATGATGTCACCACTATCAATTAAGTCTTAGATTTTATGTTTTAGGGCTTTGCAAGCATTAGTCTTGTGCCCAGCTCCTTGATGACACTCATAATATTCATTGGGATTGTAGAATTTGGGTAATGGATTTAGGGGTGCTCTAGGCTCCAGAGGCTTTATCATTTTTGCTTCCAATGCTTTCTTATAGACTATAACCAATGGGACCCCAAGATCAGTGAAGGCCCTCCTTTCTAGTCGCAGTGGCTAGTGGTGTGAAATGGTTTGCTGGTGGTGAGAAATGGTTGATACCTCCCCCCCTTTTTGACCTGCTGAGGAGGTAACATTAGATTGGTAAGGCGTGTTTTTCTTGTATCTGGGGTTAGAGGATTCATCTTTCAAGTGGCCGCTCTGGATTAAATCCTCTATTTTGGAAGCAGTGGAAATGAGGGCTCTAAAGTCTAGTAGATATTGGGTTAGGAAATGGTTCTGGTAAATTGGGAGAAGGTTTTTGACAATAATATTGATTTATTCTTGCTCAGTGGGGTGGTTTACCATCTGAGCGGCCTTAGTCCTCCACCTCATAAGGAACGTGGAGAAGGACTCCTTAGCAAGCTGCTTGGTTATCTCTAAATCCCTTCTTGCTATATCCACCTCAACATTGTAATGCTACTGCTTGACAAATGCATTGCATATGTCATCCCAAGTTCTTTTTTGATTTGGGTCAAGGTCAAGTAACCACTTCACTGGAGTTCCAGTAAGGGATTGTTGAAATAACTGAGCCAAAAGTTCATCATCCACTCCAAATAGCTTCATCATCCCCACATATTTTCAAGTGAGTTTTAGGACAAGTGGTCCCCTCAAATTTGTCAAGGTTTGGTATTTTAAACTTGGGTGGAAATCTAGCATTGGGAAAAAGGGTCAAGTCACTAACATCAACAAAGTCATCATGCCTCTTCATATTCTTCATGGTCTTCTCTAAGACTTCAAATTTCTCCATAAAGGGCTTTAGCTCAGGATGTGAGAAAAGTTCCTTCCCTTGAAAAGTATCCATGGAAGAGGAAGTAGTAGAGTGAGTAGCAACCTGTATAGGCTGTGATGAGATAGTAGGATTTTGCATGGGTAGGGTGGTGATATTTGGCAATTGAATGGATGGTGTATCAACTACTGCTTTTCCTCTATCAATCAGGTCAATGGTTGTTTTGGAGAAGGAGGTAGTGTTTGTAGGGATTTGTGTCAAGCCATAGGTTGTATGACTTGGGTTTAAGGTAGGTGAGGTCACAGCTGGATTAATGGAGACTTGGCCAATCATTCTTTGGACCTCTTCAAGAATAAACCGTCTTTGTTCTTGAAACTGGGCTTTCTAGGCTTCTAACAGCCTAAAAATTTCTCTCCATAGATGTAAGTTGTTTCTCTTGTCTCACTAGAAGGCTAGTCATGAATGCTTCCATTTGAGAGGTCTCTTCCTCTTGATGAGTCTCAGTTAGGTCAATACCAATGGGAAGGTTGTTGGTTTCTTCAGCCATCTTAGATACTTTATAAGGGTGAAATAGAAAAAGGTAAGTGTTTGTTTTAAAGATAGGGAAAGATCAAGATTCAAGGCAATCACAGACTTTTGGATGATGATGGATTATGGGTTTTGGGCTAATAGTTTAGGATGATGGGCTTTTGCAATTTGTTCAAGGTTCTTGAGTTTATGGATGTATGCATGAATGCATGAATGAAAAGCTATTTCATGGATATGCAAATAGGCTTGATTTAGGGTACATACAACCTATGGTCCCAGTTCTAGATCCATTACATGAAAAGGGTAAGGGTGGCTTGTATAGGATACCCGTCACACTAGAGCAGTGATATACCTAACCACATGTGAGTCAAGGAGCCTCGTGTGGCTCTAACATTACGTGCAAGCTCGTTACACCTTTGAAAGGATCAAAGGATTTGTCACAGGGTGGATGATTTCACCATCGGCAAATAGACTCAAGGAGGGTTACCCACTCAATGTTACTTTCTACCCATTGTTTTCCTAAGAAATCTAGGTTGAAAGACAAGGATCTAATGCAAATGATGCATGAAAGTCATTTCTGTATTAAAAGTGCCAAACTTTGATTTTAAACCAATTGGTAGTCCTCTTATTTCTTTTATAAAAAAAAGAAGGTGATCTCTAGTGGAGTCACCAGCTATGAGGCCTCGCCCGAACACCAGTCTGATTCGTTAAGTGGAATCGAAATGCTCATTTGGGTTTGAAGTCACGATGGAACCCTCGGGTTCAGATTGGTTGATTTTTGAAAAGAGTTGCCATCTTAATTTTAATTTATTTGGGAAAAGATTAAGGGAAAAACCCAATTTGACTCTAATTAATATGCCAAATGAAAAAGATCACTAGTCTCAGAACCAAAGAGGATTTGGGGTATAGGTTTTTGTTTTATTTAGAAAAATCATTATTTTGGCAAATTTAATACAGGATGACTTAAAATGAATTTCATAAATAGTTTACATAATGCATGAATAATTATATATGCATGAATAAACAAATAAATAAATATTCATCCAAAGCAATAAAGCAAATAAAGTAAATGAATTAACTTTACAATTCAAAACCAAAATAGGAGATACTTCCTCTAGCTCTTATAGGTTTTAGGAAAGTCACACATTCTCCAAAATAAAGGAGACAAATTAAAAGCAAATATCACAAAGAAAAGAACTAATTTATAAAGTGGTATACAAGAGAATGATTACATTTTGTTTAAATTGGATTTGATGCTTTAAATAAGTAAGCCTTTGTATCCCTTTGAATATGAATCAAAATCCACGTAGTTCGCCCTTCTTGCGAAGGGGTTAATTTAGTCTAGCCATTTTATCATGTTTCATTTCATTGATTGAAAGGTAGGTTGATTGATTAAATAAGCAAAATTATTGATTGATTATCAAGTTATTAATTAGGTTAGGTTTTAATTAACAAGTCAATGCAATAGTTTAAATTGTTAACCTAGTTGACTAAATCAAATTGTAATCAACATGGCTCAAAATAACGAAAGAAAATGACAAAACATGCTAAGCTAAGAAACAATAAAAGAAAAGAATAAACCAAACAATCTTAAGAAAACAAAACAAAACAAAAATAAAATAAAGCAATATAAAACAAAAGAAATACTAAAACAAAACAAAATAAGAAAAATAAGAAAATAATTACCTTATGAGGACGAGACTTGGGAACGTAGGGCGGATAAAGCGGCCAACCGAATCACAATTCCATCTTTTCAACTCGACGGGATGTCAACCTTAAAACAACAACTCGAACGGTGTATTTGGGACCTCCTCGGACTGATTTGAGGAGAGTTACCTCGAAATGACCTCCATAACAAAATAAAAAAAATAAACTAAAAGTTCATTCCTTTCGGACCAAACCTTAAAGAATGTTGATTGCTTTGAAATAAATTAGTTTAATTAAGCAATTCTGAGTGTGGAAATAAGGTAGGAAGGTAGTGCTTTTATAGGGAAAGGATTGCGAGCAGAAATGGCAAGTTTCAAAAGTGGGATTCACTTCCCAAAGCATAAAATCGCATAGGAAGCCTCAGAAACTGCAAAGAAGGGAGATTGGCACACATTAATCGCACAGGACCCGTGCAGTACTGCACTAGAGCTATACGATTCTGTACAGGCTGTATGCAATATTGCATAGAGTCTGTGTGGTTACAGACCACCTTGTGCAGTCTGTATGGCCCACCCACCCTGTTTTTACTCTATTCTGACTCATTTCAAATCTGATTTAAGTCCGGTTTGATTTTATAGGTTCATAATTGAGTGTTAGTTGTCTGGAGGTGTATATTTGAGGGTTCACATTATGGCAGTAGCCTTCACTCTAGGTGTTCGAGTGATTATGGCAGCAGCCTTCACTCTATGTGTTATGTGTTATAAGTGCAATTTTTGCGAACCTTTCTAAATTGCAAACTATGAATCATGAACTATAAGTTATAAGCTATAAGCCCTTTCTAAGGGATATGTGTTATTTTATAAGCCCTGTTGTTTACTCATTGAAATCATCTATCTCACCCTTTCTTCCTTATGTTATTCTAGATGAGTATTATGAGGAGGCAAGGTGATCACTCAAGCTACCTACTCTGCTTGGGAAATTTCCTTGCCAAAGTTATAATAACACCATACTATGATGAGTGCACTCAAGCTACCTACTCTGCTTAGGAAATTTCCTTGCCAAAGTTATAATAACACCATACTATGATGAGTGCTTAGACTCTCTAGGAGTTATTATGGGAACCTTATTTTAGAATATTATATTGGTGACTTTATTTGGAGTCTTATTATTATTTTCCTATGGATTGTATTAAAGTATATTTTTAGCTTTCGCAACTTAAGGTTTTTCCTTTATAAAAGTTTTTTATTAAGTTAATGCACAAGGTTCGATATGATCTTAGGCAATATTTATATATGTATAAGTAGGTTCTACGGGGAGGGAGTGACCTTATGTTATCCTTATGTGTTATGTGTAGAGCATGGGGGTAGTTATGTCCCTTAAAAAATATGGATGGTATAAGCCTTTTGTGTTATAAGCTGATGTTATATGACCATCCATATTTGTCATAATGTTAAAATGGGATGGTATAAGCCAACATTAGTCATAGAAAGGTATTGATACGAAAGGTATTTTATGACCTATATTTGATATCAAATAAGATGTGACATATAGGTTTTCCTTTGTTGCCATTTGACTAGTGTCAAGGTGGTATCAGAGCTATAGTTTTTTTTAAAAGTCTAGTTTAGACTTATTGGGTTAGTTAAGTATAATCTTGGAGCATATGAATTTTTCCTATCACATCACTTGTAGTCTATCACTAGTATAGCTTTGCAAAATCCTACAAAGTTATAGTACTTTTTGTTATTGTTTGCTTGTTTGCCTTACGATTCCTTTAACAGATGACCAAGAAGATGACCCCTGTTTGAGAACCACAACCTAGAGCACCCTGTGTGACCTGCAAGAGGACTTGGCCAGAGATGTTTGAAAAGGTTGTACCTGTGATCCACCTAAAGAGAGAAAAGACTCTTGATAAGGAGGACCCCGTGGAGTGTCTAGGTTATAAATGGATTTAGAGTAAAATGCAGAGGTTCGAAAGGGACTACTCAGACTTGATAAAGGAAAATCAACATCTGAAGTCCCTAGTGCATGCTGTGAAAAAAAAGACATGGAGCAGATTAAGGCCAGAGATGTTGAACATATGCGAGACCATGCACTCAATGTTCATCCTGACGAGGACATAATTGAGGTTTGCGTTGGTAGTGGATAACTATTGTCCTAGGGGTATAAGACTCTTGCAATGTGAATGACATTAATTGATTGCTTAGTGACTTAGTGTGCATTGATTCTTTTTACTTATGATATGATTCACTTATATATGATAGGAGAATTCATGATGCTATAAGTTATATGTTACATGATTATGATACATAATACTGTGAGGCCTCGCACTAGCATCGATCCAATTCGCTAAGTGGGATCGAAATGCTCATTTGGGTTTGAACTCACAATGGAACCCTTAGGTTCAGATTGGTTGATTTTTGAAAAGAATTGCCATCTTAATTTTATTTTATTTTAGAAAAGATTAAGGGCAAAACCTAAATTAACTCCAATTAATATCCTAAAGGAAAAGATCACTAGCCTCGAAAATCAAAGAGGATTCAAGGACTAGGTTTTCGGTTTATTTAGAAAAATGATTAATTTGGAAAATTTAATATAAAAATGACTTAAAATAAATTTCATAAATAGTTTACATAATATATGGACAATTATATAATGTATGAACAAATATATAAATAAGCATTCATTCAAAGCAATAAAGCAATAAAGTAAAGGAATTAACTTTACAATTCAAAACCAAAATAAGAGATACTTCCTCTAGCCCTTATGGGTTCTAGGAAAGTCACACATTCCCAAAATAATTGTAAAATAATAATTAAAGGAAAATAAAGAACAAGTGGAACAAAACCAACATCATAATAAAGAAAACAAACTAAAAGCAAATAGCACAAAGAAAAAGAACTAATTCATAAAAGAATATACAAGATAAGGATTATTTCTTATTTAAATAGAATTTGATGCTTTAAACAAGCAAGCCTACGTATCTCTTTGAATGAGAATCAAAATCAATGCAGTTCGCCCTTCTTGCGAAGGGGTTAGCTTAGCCTGACCATTTTATCATGTTTCAGTTTATTGATTGAAAGGTGAGTTGATTGATTAAATCAGATTGATTGATTATCAAGTTGTTAATTAGGTCAAGTTTTAATTAACAAGTTGATGTAACAATTCAAATCATTTACTTAGTTAATTAAATTATATTCTAATCAACATTCCTTAAAATAATGAAAGAAAAAGATAAAACATGCAAAGCAGAGAAATAATCAATGAAAAGAACAAACTAAGTAATCCTAAGGAAAAAATAATAAAACAAACAAATAGAATAATATAAAGCAAAAGAGACACTAAAATAAAAACAAAACAAAACTTGAAAATAAAAAAATAATAAAAGGGAAATAAATACCTTACGAGGACAAGGCTTGGGGACATAAGGCGGATGAAGTGGATGACCATATTGTAATTCCACCTTCTCAGCTCGGCAGAATGATAACCTTCGAATGGCTACTCGGACGGCTGATATAATGCAAAATAACATATGTTTTTAGGTATTTATTTTTGTGTGTTTAGTATGATTGCATGTGAATTTTATTAAGTAATGTTGGAAATTGGTATGTTTGATGTTTTCTTGAGTTTTATAGGATATTTATAAGTGTTTTGAGATGATTTAGGTAAATTAAAGAAGGAATGAGACCATAAAAAAAGAACCAAGGAATGATTATAGCAAAGCTAAGAAAATCTGGACCCGTGCCGACTCATCCCGTCTGTGCTGAGTCGTGATAAAAGCCAACTATGTCGACTCAGCATGACTATGCCAACTCATGATAGGGTGGTTACTATAACCTTTCAAGGCACCCTTTCGTTTTAACACCTTTTTCAAAGGGGCACTTCTTGGGACAACTTAGGGCTTATAAATACTTAGATTTGGCTTTATTTTTAAAGGGAGATGTTATTGTATTAGATAGGAAAAACTCACTTAAAGTCCTTGTAAATTCCTTATTAGAATTAAGTACTTGGTTTGTATCAAGTGTCCTTCCAAAAGGCACTTTAAGTTCAAGAATTGTGCAAGTCATTTCCTAAAGAATAAAGGAGTTTTCATTCATCAATCTTTCTTCCTTTCTTCTATTTTTATTTTACTATTCAATAATGAATGCTTGCATTATTTCTATGTTATATTTTACCATGTACTTAGGCTAATAGGTTGTTAGAATTGCAATGATGAATTAATTTTATGAACTACATTCTTAATATGCATGAATGATTTAGTTTCAATTAAGTCTTACATTGTGTTATGTATGCTTAATCACCATATATAACTTGTTAATCATTTTGTTCACAATGAGAGTTGGGGCATTTTGGTGGAAATGCAATTGAAATCGCTAAAAGGATAAGAAAGTACCTGGAGACAAGAAATCCACTTTGAGAGGTTAAAGAATTGGCATGGAACTTAATGGTTTTTGTTTATCTTTACAATGTCACGAGAATACTTGTAGACTCTAAATGAAAATACCCTTAATTGACAATGAGAGTTGCTTTTAAGGAATGTTGGTCATATTCTCCAATCATTGCATGTGTTTATATGTTGTTAACTTTTATAGTTCAACATTAATTCTAAGTTGTAATTCTAATATTTATTGTTTATTGTTATTAATTAAAGTAATAATAAAACTTTAGTATTTTATATTAGATAGAATAAATCAACATTGTTTGTTTGTTGTTTGCCTATCCATCTTAGTAATTACTCTATTAATATAAAATTTCTCTAAATTCCTAAGAGTTCGACATCCTACTCATTATATACTTAGTCTTAGAGACTAAGGTATTAAATTTGACCCACATCAACGATGTTATTGAGACCTCCTCAGACTGCTTTAAGGAAAGTTACCTCGAAACGACCACCCAAATAAATAAGATTTTAAACTAAAAAGTTAGTTCCTTTCAGACCAAACTTATGGAAATGGTTTCCTTCATACAAAGGCTAATCAAGTAAACCAAGAGGTTAAGAGGTGATTAGAAAGGAGTGGGAGGACCCTTATATATAGGGAAAAGGATGAGGGAAAGTTTCATACACTTTTGATGTGGGATAAGTGCACAAAATGAAGAAAAAATGGAAAAATATGGCAAAACCTGACTGCTGCCTCCAGAAGCCTTATGGCAGCCATAGACTTCTTAGCGGCAGCCATAGGTCAAAATGCAGCAACCGCAAGCATTTTGGTGACAGCCGCAGAACTTCTCCCATTTTGTGATTTTTGCCCGTTTTCACCTATTTCTGGTCCATTTTTTACGATTCCAGTTGCATTGTGTTCATTATTCAATCCTAGATGATCTAAGGGTAGTTCAAAGCATAATTTTTCATTTTTAGCTTCTGGAGGTCTGTTGACCACACTTATGCATCTTTAAGGTTTCAAAAGCAATCTGAAGGGTAAAAAAATAAAGGTTCACAGCTGCCCCCTCATTAGAATTGGCTTGGCAAAAAGGCAATTATGATAATAGTGAACCTGAAGATGAGGGATGGAAAAAATGAACCAAAGGGATGTCTAAGTTAATATTAAGACATGTTTGGGTGAAAGGCATGGTTAATTTTTTTATAAGTAAATGATAGATGGAAAAAGAAACTATAGAAATGTTTAAGTGATCATTACTAAACATTTATGGGTGATATTTCAAAAGAATTTTAATAAATGGGTAGGGGTAGGAGTCACATGGATGTCTAGGTGATCATTACTAGACATTTATGAGTAAAATAATGTTTTGTCAATGGATATCATTCTTGCCTTGACATTGGATGCGAGAATGGTCTTTGTGAATTTCAATTAAGGCTATCTATCTGGCCCTAATGTTAAAGGTAAAGATAATCTAGGATAAATCTTAATTAAGGGTATCTGTTCAGCCTTAATGTTGGTAAATTTAAGTCAAGGCTATCTGTTTGGCCTTAATATTATAGAAAGAAAATTTAGGTAAATCTCAATCAAGGCTATCTGTCTGGCCTTAATGTTAGAGAATAGAGAAGATATGGGGAAATCTCAATCAAGGCTATCTGTTTGGCCTTAATATCAAAGAATTTAAATTAAGACTATCTGTTTGGCCTTAATATTGAAGAATTTAAATCAAGGCTATCTGTCTGGCCTTAATATTAGAGAAAGAAAATTTAGGTAAATCTCAATTAAGGCTATCTGTCTGGCCTTAATGTTAGAGAATAGAGAAGATCTGTGGAAATCTTAATCAAGGCTATTTGTTTGGCCTTAATGTCAGAGAATTTAAATTAAGGCTATTATTCAACCTTAATATTGGAGAATTTAAATCAAGACTATCTGTTCGGCCTTAATGTTAGGTAAATCTCAATTAAGGTTATCTGTTCACCTTAATGTTGGGTAAATCTCAATTAAGGCTATCTATTTAGCCTTAATGTCAGAGAATTTAAATTAAGGCTATCTGTTTAGCCTTAATGTTGGAGGATAAAGAAGATTTGGTGAAATCTAGTAATGGTTCCGATCTATTTTGGAAAGTCCAGCTTGATATCTAGTCAGTTTTAAGACATTTTTTATAGGAAAGATGACGACCCTATCTAGTAGGAATCGACGGAGGAATGATGACGACCCTGTTTGGTAGGAATCGGCAAAAAGATAATCCACTTTGATTTAGAAGTCTGACTTACATTTTGTTCTTTTATGAAATATATCTAACTATGCAATGATTAGATAGCTTGAACCTGTAAAGGGTCAGTTTGGTAGGAGAGTGCTAAGCTTTTGGGAGAAAGATGCCCCTACTTTGGAAGGTAGCTTGGTTATTGGGTTTTTGGTTGTTTGGTTTAGGAAGAAGTCACTTTGGAGGTTAAGCCAGGTATAGCTGGAAGGGGTCGGGTTGGGCTTAAGTGGTTTCTGCTTGGGAGAAGGTTTGGTTTGAGGCTAAAGTGGAAAGCTTGATCAGTAAGGTCAAGTCCTTAAAGATGATTAGGTCAAAAGGCTAGGTTAAGTTTTAGGGAAGGTCAATTTGTTGGGCTTGTCTCTAAAGAAGTTCACACAGGAGTATTTGGTCAGGTCTGGCAATTGCCTTAGTCAATTATGGCCTTTTAGTTTGGCTTTAAGGAAGATTGTTTAGGATGGGTGGATCATCTTGGAAGGCTAGGTTAGGTTTGGCCTTAGATAGGGTCATTTGGAAGCTTAGTCTATTTTGGCTATGTAAGAGATAGAGGCTTGTTCAAGTTATGGTCTTTTGGTGAGTTCATTCGAAAGGCTTAGTTAGATTTTACCTTAAGACTATGTCAGAGAGATTAGGTTAGGATGCTAAACTTGGGAGGCTAATCTTGGCTTAGAGGAAAAGGTTAGGCTAGGCAATCAATTTGGGAGGCTCAGTTAGATTTTGCTTTAGAGTAGATCATAATCTTCATAAATGAAGGCCTTTTGGGAGTGGGCTTCATAGTGAAGGCTTTTTGGGAGTGGGCTTCATGACGAAGGCTTTTTGGGTTTGGGCTTTATGGTGAAGGCTTCTAAAGGTTGAGGATAATTTTTTAGAAGGGTACTTTAGATGGTTGGCTTTGGCTCAAGTATGGTGCTATAGGTTTTGGTCACAAGGATACTGTAGGCTTGTAGATAAGGGTTTGCCCTTTGACATGGTTACATCAAAATGGTTTGCAGGACTTAAGAGGCTTTAATTCTCAAGGATTATGTGTTTTGCTAGTGAGGCTTAATCTTTCAAGGATAATAAGATGTTTGCCAAAAAGGCAAGAGATGGGCTTTAACTAATTCAAGTCCTTCTTAGTCAACTTAAGGATGATAATCTTTAGGAGATATGCCTCAACTAAATTCAAAGATGATGAGTCTTGAGAGACTTAGGATTTTTGGTTCTGCCCATGATGAGATTTTGCTAAGGAAAGGGTGGTATGCGGCTTGGGCTAGAAATGATGGTATGATTTGCCAATGAGGCTTGGAATGGAACAATATGATTTCATAAAGTTTGAGAATGATTTAAAGGTAGGCTAAAACTTCTGAAAATAATCATGGAGGTTGTATGGTTTTGCTTTTTGTAGCATGAATCATTGAAAAGAGCAAGTCAAGCTTTTCTTGTTGCTTGAGATTGAAGAGACTCTTAGAGTGACACTTAATTAGTTTGACTTAATGACACGCTGACTGCACTAGCTAAAACAAAGAGCCTTTAGGAATGGCTAAAGGGCTAGTGGAAGAAGACAACTTGGGGGTCAAGCTCCCAAATGAGAGATAAGAATGTGAAGGTGGGAAATATGAGGGATTGTGCCTTAGCTCTTTGAGCTAAGCAACGGGACAAATTGACAATGGATAATGACCTAGGAAAACATGCCCCCATTATAGGATAAGGGCGTAGAAAATAGTATATCCTTAGAGAATGAACCTTTAGTGAGGAAAGATGAGTTTGGAGACTTAAGACGAGATGAATTGATTGAAGATGATTTGACAACTTTAGACATAAGGGAATATGACTTGGATGTGCTTTCTTTCTCTCTCTCGCTCTCTCTCTCTCTCTCTCTCTCTCTCTCTCTCCTTTTTCTCTCTCTTTTTTTTTCGCTCTAACTTTTGTCTAAGCTGCCCTTTCAAATTTTTAACATAGCGAGCTTGAATTAATGGAATTTGGGGAGAAAACATTCCACCGTGATTTGCTATTTTTTTTTTTTTTTGGGCCTCTGACCTTTGAATTTTGAATTTGACAAAGGTCTTCTTTGAACTTGTTGTCCCTTGTTGAGGTGCATTGTTTTTATTACCCGATATGCAATAGGTTATTCCATTTGATTTGCTCTTTATGCTTTAATTATCTTGATCTTCTTTGATTAGGAGTTAGTGAAGCAATTGCCGGTTTGTGAGAATGAAAGCACCTTAAATTCTAATATATGCTAATTATGGTGGATTTAATCTTTACCCTTCTTTTCTTCATTTTCTTTTTTTTTTTTCTCTTTTTTTTTCTTTTTCTTTTTTTTTTCTTTTTTAAAGCTCATCTGTGTCAGACTAAATTAAGGAAGATAAGAAATAATGAAAAGAAAAGATGCATTACTATAAAGGGAACTTTATTATAAACAAAAAGGGGACTGACATGGTCAACAAAATACAAAAAATAAAATAAAATAAAATGACAAACTCTAACTCAAACTTAGACTTAGACTTTGAGACTTGGGCTCATACACAAACTTAGATTTGGACTTCAACCTCAGATAGGTCAGATTAGGTAGGCTTGAACTCCTTCATGTTATGCCACTTAGGGTTGAGGTAAGGGGGGTTGAGTTGGATCTAAATTCCTCATCATTATTCAAGTTAGTGGTGGGGAATTCAGCTTGAAATGATTTACTTTGGATGCAATCTTCAACCTTTAATGCAATTGCAACCAAAGTTCTGAAGGTGGGTAAGTATTGTGTTAACAAGTCAGCTCAATAGGTCAGGAGTAGATTCTTGATAACAATATCCACTTGTTCTTACTCAGTTGGTCTGTTTACCATTTGAGCAGCTTTAGCCCTCAACCTTGTAAGGAACATAGAGAATGACTCATCTGGAAATTGCTTTGTGGTTTCCAAATCATGCCTAGTGACATCTTCTTCAGTGTTATAATGATACTGTCTAACAAAGACATGACAAATATCATCCCATGTTCTCTTTTGGCTTTTGTCTAGTGAAAGAAACCATCTCCCGGTAGCTCTAGTTAGCAATTCTTGAAACATTTGAGTAAGGAGCTCATCACTAAGTCCTATAAGTTTCATTACTCCCATTTACATCTTTAGATGAGTTTTGAGGCATATGGTTCCATCAAATCTATCCTACTCAGGCATTCTGAATTTAAGAGGTAGCTTGGCATCAGGGAACAAGATCAAGCTATCCATATCAATTAAGTCATTATGGTGCTTTAGGGATTTGATGGTTTTCTCCATAGCTTCAAGATTATCCATAAGCAATTTGGTATCCTAAGAGAAAAATTCCCCACCTTGAAAAGGATTTAGGAGAGAGGAAGATCTAGAGTGGGTAGTGGTGTTTAGGGCTTGAGTATTGGTAGGTCTCCCAAGATAGGTTTGGTTCAAATTGTGGTTGAGATTATTGAGGTTTGCTTGGTTAATCAGGGCTCAAACTTTCTCAATGATGGCTTGCCTTTGTTCCTTCATGTTTTCTTCAAATTAGATCTATTGAGTAGCTAAGACAGCTTGAAAATGCTCTTTATGCTTCTTAAGAAGGCTAGTCATAAGTGTGGTAAAGGCATCCATGTCAACCTGGTTGGCCATTGGTACTTTATGAACCAAATCAAAGAATTAAGGTAAGTACTTAGAGAAGAAGCAAGAATATGGGCATACAAACTTTGAGGAAAAGAAAAAACTCCCTTTGATATTGTGAGCTAACTGCATTTACGCTTTTGAGGATTTCCTAAGGTTGTGTAGGTCAAGGCTCAAGCTTAAGGTATCGGGTTAGGCTAAAGGTATTGGACTTAGGGTAGTGTGTTGGGCCAAAGATATTGAACTTAGAGTAGTGTGTTGGGCCAAAGGTACTGGGCTTAGGAT
Organism: Reutealis trisperma; assembly: GCA_947687605.1. NCBI lineage: Eukaryota > Viridiplantae > Streptophyta > Magnoliopsida > Malpighiales > Euphorbiaceae > Reutealis > Reutealis trisperma. Next base: position 459,682 of record CANTUT010000439.1, read on the forward strand.
AATGTATTGGGCTAAAGGCATTGGGCTTAGGGTATTAGTATTTAGGTTAAAGGTTAAGGTACCAGGGTAAGGTTTAGGGTGATGGCTTAAGGTTTGTTGGGGCAAAGGTGATTGAGATAGAGGTGAGGGTGTTTAAGGTTTACAAGTGAAGGTGTTTGGATAGAAGTGAAAAGTAAGTATGTGACCCTTCTTCGATTCAAGGTATAACCAAGACTAGAGATGAATGCATGTTTTGTTATGCAATATGGATGCATGATCTGCATGGGGAAAATATTTCATGAGAATACAAAGATGCAAGGTTTTAATTATGGTACATACAACCTAAGGTCAAGATCTAAATTCATTACATGAAAAGGGTAAGGGTGGCTTGTATAGGGTACCTATCACACTAGGCAGCAATATACCTAACCACATGTGAGTCAAGGAGCCTCACGTGGGTCCAGTAGTACATGCATGCTCGTTACACCTTTGAAAGGATTAAAGGATTCATTACGGGGTGGATGATTTCACTATGGGTGAATATACCTAAGGAGGGTTACCCATTCGATGTTACTTTCTATCCAGTGTTTTCCTAAAAAATCTAGGTTGATAAGCAATAAGCCAATGCAAATGATGCATGAAAGCCATTTCTATATTAAAAGTGCCAAACTTTGATTTAAACCAATTAGTAGTCTTCTTATTTCTTTTATAAAAAGAAAGTGATCCCTAGTAGAGTTGCCAGCTGTGAGGCCTCACCCGAGCACCAGTCTGATCCGCTAAGTGGGATCAAAATGCTCATTTGAGTTTGAACTCACGATAGAACCCTTGGGTTCAGATTGGTTGAATTTTGAAAAAAGTCACCACCTTATTTTATTTTATTTGGGAAAATATTAAGGGAAAAACCCAAATTGACTCTAATTAATATCCCAAAGGAAAAGATCACCAGCCTCAAAAAACTAAAGAGGATTCGGGGACTAAGTTTTCAGTTTATTTAGAAAAATGATTAGTTTGGCAAATTTAATATAAAAATGACTTAAAATAAATTTCATGAATAGTTTACATAATGTATGGACAATTATATAATGCATGAACAAACATATAAATAAGCATTCATTCAAAGCAATAAAGTAATAAAGTAAAGGAATTAACTTTACAATTCAAAACCAAAATAGGGGATACTTCCTCTAGCACTTATGGGTTTTAGGAAAGTTACACATTCCCTAAAATAATTCTAAAACAATAATTAAAGGAAAATAAAGAACAAGTGGAACAAAACCAACATCATAATAAAGAAAACAAACTAAAAGCAAATAGCACAAAGAAAAAGAACCAATTCATAAAAGAATATACAAGAAAAGGATTATTTCTTATTTAAATTAGATTTGATTCTTTAAACAAGCAAGCCTACGTCTCCCTTTGAATGGGAATCAAAATCCACATAGTTCACCCTTCTTACGAAGGGGTTAGCTTAACCTAGCCATTTTATCATGTTTCAGTTCATTGATTGAAAGGTGAGTTGATTGATTAAATCAGATTGATTGATTACCAAGTTGTTAATTAGGTCAGGTTTTAATTAACAAGTTGGTGCAACAATTCAAATTGTTTACCTAGTTAATTAAATTATATTCTAATCAACATGCCTCAAATAATGAAAGAAAAAGATAAAACATGCAAAGTAGAGAAATAATCAATGAAAAGAATAAACTATGCAATAAAACATGCAAGGCAGAGAAATAATCAATGAAAAGAATAAACTAAGCAATCCTAAGGAAAAAATAATAGAACAAACAAATAGAACAAAATAAAGCAAAAGAGACACTAAAACAAAAACAAAACAAAACACGAAAACAAGAAAATAATAAAAAGGAAATGAATACCTTATGAGGATGAGGCTTAGGGACGTAAGGCAGATGAAACGGATGACTAGATCGTAATTCCACCTTCTCTGCTAGGTGGAATGACAACCTTCAAATGGCTACTTAAATGGCATTATTAAGACCTCCTCAGACTGCTTTAAGGAAAGTGACCTCGAAACAACCACCCAAATAAATAAAATTTTAAACTAAAAAGTTCATTTCTTTCGAACCAAACTTGTGGAGATGGTTCGCTTGATGCAAAGGCTAATCAAGCAAACCAAGAGGTTAAGAGGTGATTAGAAAGGAGTGGGAGGACTCCTATATTTAGGGGAAAGGATGGGGCAAAGTTTCATACACTTTTGATATGGGATAAGTGCACAAAATGAAGAAAAAATGGAAAAATACGGCAAAACCCGACTGCTACCGCCAGAAGCCCTAGGCAACCCCAGAAGCCCTAAGGCAGTCATAGACTTCTTAGTGGTAGCCGTAGGTCAAGATGTGGTATTCACAAGCATTTTGGTGGCAGCCGCAGGGCCTTCTGTGGCTGCCAGGCTGAACTTCACCTGTTTTGCAATTTTTGCCCGTTTTCACCTGTTTCTCATCTGTTTTTCGTGATTTAAGTTACATTGTGTTCATTATTCAATCCTAGATGAACTAAGGGTAATTCAAAGCACAAAGTAATAGGTTTTGGCTTATGGATTGAATAATGAACACTTAAGCATCTTTAAGGTTTCAAATGCAATTTAGAGAGTTCAAAATTAAGGGTTCACAAATACATGCTATATGCTATATGACTTATGCTATGTGATAAGTGATATGTGAGACGTGTCTTATGATATGATATGATGGGTACTCATGAAAATGCATGGTAAGTATGATATTTTGATATTGGGGTTAAGTGGATTAGAAAGAGAAGTTGACTATGTTTTGATCCAATTTAGATTAATGATTGATGGGTATAATGTTATGAGGTATGGAATGCTTATGTGTTACAATGGTTTGATATATGAATTATATAGAGTTATTAAAAGATAATTGTGATTAAGGCCATAAGAAGAGAAATGACATTTAGTAATGATCAGCATGGGAATGAAACAAATCAGTTACATTATATATACATAAGTATACAGTGGGAAGTAAGTGAAATACATTAAGGAATTTTGGCATAGATGCTACCCTGTAGGATAGAACAATAAGAGAGCTAAGAATTTCTCTATCACTTATGTAGATATTAAATATAGTCAGAGGAAGAATATTTATCTAGTGTGATTTGAAAGAAGAAGATATTATTCCCATTCGAATTTTTAGTGCAAGATGCTTGATTGATTTTGGTGCTATGCATTTGTTTGTATTTTGCTAAGAGTTTCGGTAGAGATAAGGAATTAATTAATGAACCCTTAGTAGTGTTGACTTCTTTGGAAAAAATGATGGAAGTAAGGTATTGGTTAAGGATTGTGAGGTAGACATTAATGGATGAAAACTTCCTATAGAATTATTGGAACTTGATGTCTTAAAAATTTGATGTAATCTTAGAAATAGATTGGCTATATAGGTATAGAGCTTGTATTGATTGTAGAGAAAAAGCAAGTAGAGTTTTGAAATAAGGATGGGAGAAATTTGTGTATCAAGGAGATACTTATGATTAAGGTCCACTAGCGAAATCATGGAATGGATGAGTATACTTAGGAAGCCGAGGAAGGGATGCGGCAGAAGCATCCCCAGTTTTCAAGAACTTATGAGTAAGTATTTAAATTCGAGGATGAACTTTTTTAAGAGGGGGAGACATAAAAGGATAAGTATTCTTGGACTTGTAATGATGATAAAAGGATAAGTATGATGCTACGCAGTTTTGAATATACCTGAATGGGATTTGAGTCCTTTAGATGAGAGATGTTTTAAGGTGTTAGATACAATAATGTTCAATTGAGGTTACTAGAAAATTTGGTAGTGATCTTTAGTACAGGAAGAATTTTTATTAGATAACCTAGAATGACATAGAGTTGGAAAGATATAAGAGTTGCATAGAGATTTCATCGAATATCAATGGTATTAGAAGGTTTATTATTTTAATATGGATAAATTAAATGATTAGGAATGTGAAATGTAGCAAGATGTAAGTGGAAAATCTAGAGTGAGATGATATTACAAGCTAAATGGATAAAATGTATGAGGCATTAGGTAATTAAGTCATGATAATGATGTTTATATTATACAGAAAGAGAGTTAGTTTGAAATAGTTATAAGAAGCTTATTTGGGATTGTAAATTAATATAGTGCAAGTTCATTTGGGATATGATATATATATATATAGGAATGTTTGTTAAGTTTAAATATGTTTTAGTACATAAATGATGGGAATGTAGAAATTGAATGTTAGTAAGGTAGTAAATACAAAAATATCTATTGAGTTATAACAGATTAAGTAATAATTATTAATATGGAAATAAAATTATTGAATACAAATTGGAGTTATTAATTTGGAACTATCTGTTCGATTCTTATATGATAATGTGATAAATAATGAATGGAAGTGGTGATTAAAGTATTAGTATAGATGTTAATATTAATAGAGATATAAGGAAAAGAAATGCTTAGGATTATATGTGATTGAAAGTGAAATTAAAGGTTTTATTACTTTTGTTGGAGGTTAAGGGATACAAATTATTAAGGATTAGTTTTAAGATTCATTTAAACAAGAGATTAACATAGGTATACCTCAAGCTGAAGGTTTATCAGTGTGATTTTGATAGATTGTGAGTATGTGCCTTACTGTATTCAATATGTTAATTGTAGTTAGATATTGTGCTTAAGTGGTACAGCAGAAGCGTAGTAGAGAAGTTAAGCAGAGTGTGTTGTGCTGCTAAATTTGAAAATTCGAGGACAAATTTTTTTTTAAGAGGAGAGAATGTAACAACTCACACCCACCCTAGGAGTTTTCATGACTAATTTGCTTGATATAGAATTAGTAAAACTAAGTGTGTGCTTTTATAGGAATTTATGTGCTATATGATTGATGAGTATGTGGCATGTTAAATTAATTTTAAAATGCATAATATGAGTTATTATTATAAAATAAATAATTTATATAAAGTGCATTAGCAGAAAATAATTTATTTTACATAAAATGAATTTTCATACAAAAAGGCAATTTTTAAGCATAAAATAAATTTATGAGTATTTTTAAAATATTTTTTATAAATGTCTTGGAGAAAATTTTAATGAAAATAATAAAAAAAATATTTATATTTTAATTACTTATAATCAATCCCAAAATTAATTAAAAAACCCAAATACCCAAAAGCCCACTACACCAAAAAAGTCATAACCTAGCTCATTAAGGGTAAATATGGAAATTGCACCCCAAACCTTAGTATTTAATGTGAAATTTGGCCCCCATCAGTTTAGACAGCCTCCACTATGTTATTCTTTAGAATTTTTGCAGAAAATCCTGCCAAAAATAATCTCTCAACTGAAATTCACAAAATACCTTCAAACTTTGCAATTTCATGACCGCTTCGTAAGTTTTTTCTTTCCTTTCAATTTGCTATTTGATTTCTATGAAACTAACCATGGGAAAATTATTAAAAACTGAGTATTTACTAATTTTTATTTATTAAATTTGGTGTATGTGATTTCTTGAGAGAAAAATCAATTTTTCTACCAAAAACACCAACATCTCTATGCGATTTCTCCAAAGGTGAATTCTACAACTCAAAATTGAAATTTTTCATGCATAAACATTACAAGGGGGAAAATTTTTGTATGATTATGTTCTAAATTGATTTTTGATGTGTTTAGATGAAAAATATCAAATTGAATCATACTTTTGCATATTACTGTAATGACCGAAAAGTTTTAGAAAATAAGAAAATTTATGGTTTTTGTCCTAAAATTTAAAAGTTGAAAATTCTCATATGTATGAACCCTAAAGGCTGCCTAATCTATGGATTCATATTCTAAATTGATATTTGTTATGTTTAGATGGAAAATAATGATTTAAATCATGTGTTTATATATTACTATAATGATTAGAAAACACCGAAAAGATAGAAAACTCATGATTTTCACTCTAAACCCTAAAATTAGAATTTTCATACATGAGAAATACCTATGGCTGCCGATTTGTGTGTATTGATGTTATAAACTAATATTTGTTATGATTGAATAAAAAATAATGGTTTAAATCATGCGTTTACATATTACTGTAATGACCGAAAATTACCGAAAATAAGAAAGGTTCATGGTTTTCATCCTAAAACATAAAGTTAGAAAATTTTCATGCATGCATACATATATAGGTGCTGATTGGTGTAATTAAGTGTTCTAAAATGATTTTTATTTTGATTACATGAAAAATCTTGGTTTAAATCATGCATTTGCATATTTCTGTAATGAACGAAAAGTGCAAAAAGGAAGAAAATTCATGCTTGTTCTTGAATGGGTGATTCAGCCTACATTTGGAATTCAATTCCAATGTCTATAATTTTTATATGATATATTTCAATAATTATTGACATGCACATATGAATGATAAATGATTACATGACATGTTGATTGAAGGAATGACCCTAGACAAGCTTAGAGACAATTTGGTATACTTAGGGTATCTTAACCCTAGTTGTGATTAATATGTAAATGTGATTAAGTAATATGGAAATAGGTTATGATGAGTTAATAATGAATTAATGATCTTGAATTGATGAAGAGATTGATTAAATGAATTGGTCATAAAAGATAAGCATGACACTTGAAAGGTTACTTGTTAAATGGACATGTATGGAAGTGTTAAAAGTACTAAGTTGAATGATAAATGGAATTGATATTAAGATTATAATATATTTTAAGATTATAATATATTGTGTCTAACTTTAGAAAAGTCATAGTATGAGTTATAATGTGATTTCATATGATCCTAAGCTAAGTGTACAAGACTTTGAAAGTCAACATGTTATGTGCAAGTGATGAGTGCACTTCTAATTGCAACTCCAAGTGTATATGAATATTATATGTGCATGGGGTAGTTATGGGATAAGATAGCATGATGACTAAATAAATACTAAGTAGTGAATTAATTATTGCATTAGAGCTTAAGGAGTATTAGAGGTTCAAGGGCCATGAGTGCTAGGAGTAAAGGAACCATAAGGTGAGTAAACATTATGTTCAAGTTACAAGTATAAGTTATCATATTATGTGAACCTTTGATATCTTGAAACCCAAGTTCTTTCCTACTTTTAATTATGACTAAATGATTTCTTTGTAAGCTTAGATTGCCAAATGACATTTGGTCCAAAACCTTTTCTTATTACTCAACTATAATAAAGAACCTTTATGATTATTGCCCTAATTTATATTCTTTCTAGAACTACACTGTTATTTATCTTTTGTTTGATAAGTTAAACATCTATTGTTATTGTGCCACATGTGATTACATTTCTTCAATGTCACTTTCATAAGTGATTACCATTAGCTCTAGCTTTGGTACACATAACCCTTTTTATGCAGAAATCCTTGTACTGATATGAGTAATCATCGGCTATGTAATCCTCATACCAATGTGAGTAATCATCGGCTATGTGTTCGAGTGATTATGGCAATAGCCTTCACTCTATGTGTTCGAGTGATTATGGCAATAGCCTTCACTCTATATGTTCGAGTGATTATGGCAGCAGCCTTCACTCTATGTGTTATGTGTTATAAATGTGATTTCTGCGAACCTTTCTAAATTGCAAACTATGAATCATGGACTATAAGTTATGAGCTATGAGTCCTTTCTAAGGGATATGTGTTATTGTATAAGCCCTATTATTTGCTCATTAAGATCATCTATCTCACCTTTTCTTTCTTCTATGGTTCCAGGTGAGCATTATGAGGAGGCAAGATGATCGCTCAAGCTACCTACTCTGCTTGGAAAATTCTCTTGTCAAAGTTATAATAATACCATATTATGTTGAGTCCTTAGACGTTCCAGGAGTTATTATGGAAACTTTACTTTGGATTATTATGTTGGTGACTTTATTTAGAGTCTTATTATTATTTTCTTATGGATTTGTATTAAAGTATCTTTTTAGCTTCTGCAATTTAAGTTTTTCCTCTATAAAATTTATTTTTGAAGTTAATGCATGAGGTTCTATATGATCCTAGGCAAGATTATTATATGCATAAATGGGTTTTATAAGCGTGGGTGACCTTATATCTCCTCATGTTCTAAGACTATCATGTCTCCAAAATTAGGATGTGACACATTCATATATACATATCAATAATCATTAAAATACATTGCATAAAAATTATAGACATTGGGATAAAAATCCCAACAATGGCTGAATGCACTAACAAAAGAAAACCTAAATTTTTCTTACTTTTTGCACTTTCTATTTATTATAGTAATATGCAAAAACATGGTTTGGACCAAGATTTTTCATGTAATCAAAACAAAAATCATTTTAAACATAAACATGTAGGATTAGGCACCTATATAGATTCATATGTATGAAGATTTTCCAACTTTAGGTGTTAGGGTGAAAACCATGAATCTTTCTTGTTTCTGGTACTTTTCGGTCATTACAGTAATATATAAACACGTTATTTAAACCATTATTTTCCATTCAATCATAATAAATATTAGTTTAGAATTATATACACAAAAATCAGCATCCATACTTGCATGTACACATGAAATTTTCCAACCTTTAAGTTCTAGGAAAAAAACCATGAATTTCCTTATTTTCTGAAATCTTTTAGTCATTACAATAATATGTAAAAATATAATTTGGTTTGATATTTTTCATCTAAACACATCAAAAATCCATTTAGAACACAAACATGTAAAAATTGGCAGCCCCCCTTGAGTTTATGCATGAAAATTTCAATTTTAAGTTGTAGGATTCACCTTTAGAGAAATCGTGTAAAGAGGTTGGTATTTTTGGTAGAGAAATTAATTTCTCTTTCAAAAATTCACCAAAATTGAATTAAATTAGTAGAAATCAGTAAATCCTCAATTCAAAATAATTTTCTCATAATTAGTGTCAAAGAAATCAAATAATAAATTGAAAGGAGAGAAAAACTTACAAATACGGTCAAGAAATCTCAAAGTTTGAAGGTGTTTTGCAAATTTTGGTAAAGAGAATAATTTTGAGAGAATTTTTCTGCCAAAATAATGAAATAAGAAAATGGTGGCTACTAGAAGCTAGGGCTGGCCAAATTTTCTTGTTAAATATGTACGGTTTTGGGCAATTTCCAATATTACCCTTAATGAGCTACGTTATGAGTATTTTGGTATAGTGGGCTTTTGGGTATTTGGGTTTTTTAATTAAATTTTGGGACTGATTATAGATAATTAAAAATAAAATATTTTTCTTATTATTTTCTTTAAAATTTCCCCTAAAGCATTTATTTAAAAATTAGTTTAAAATACTCATAAAATTATTTTATGCTTAAAAATCACCTTTTTGCATGAAAATTCATTTTATATAAAATAAATTATTTTATGCTAATTCATTTCATATAAATTATTTATTTCATAATAATAACTCATATTATGCATATTAAAATTAATTTAACATGCCACATACTCATAAATCACATAGCACATAAATTTCCTTACAAGCACACACTTAGTCTTAATAGTTTTATGTCAAGCAAATTGATCATGAAAACTCTTAGGATGAGTGTGGGTTATTACAGGTTTATGTTGCAGTTGTAGCTAGGTTGGAATTAGGTTGTTGCATTGACTGAGACTATCTATTCTCAGTCAATGGAACCTGAAAAATCAAAGAACAATATACTTAATTGCAACTAAAGATTAATGCCAAAAAAAAAAAACACAACAAATAACCAAAAGTAAATTACCCTTGAACCCTTATTTGGGCATCTTCCACTATTATGCCCCTCTCCTTTACACATCGTACAATTCTAAATATTTCCTTTCTTTGATAACTTGCCAGTAGGATTAGTCTCTATGCTTGCATTAATCCTCTTTTTTCTTAGTCTTCCAAGCATCTTCATCATTGGTGGAGGGTCAATGCTATATTTCTCATCAAACTTCATAAACTTCTTACTAGGCACAAGTTACATAAGGTACTCGTATGTCTTCAAATATGTTGATTTATGGTACCACTTGGACATGACTAAAAGTGGATTAATCTTTGAGTGATGTAAAGTACATATAACAAAGGGACATGGGATTCTGGTAAGATCCCATTCCTTACACATACAAAGGTGCTTGTCTAAGAAAACATTGTGCTTATCCTCACCTTCACCAATCTCATACCCCACATCTCCATTAAAGATAATCTTACATCCAAAACCTACTTCTTGATTACATTGTAATTGCTCCATTGATGTTGGACTCCATTTGTTCACCCATTTTTCAGCAAGTTACTTCATATCATTAATCCTATTCATTGCCAACAAGCTAATCTCCTCATACCAAAAAGTGAGTTATTTATCAGCCAAGCATTCTTCTTACGGCTAGATCCAATCTCTTGGTCCCTACAAAAAGGAAAAAGAATTTCACCTCCTTCCTTTTAGGAAGGGGGGTTAGGAAAATCCTATTGATTGCAGCTTTCTCTAGACCTCTGGGAAAAGCATGAAAAAAAAGCTCGAATGGTACGATCCCTCCATCTTCCCAGAATGAAAAGGGCGATCTCGTAGTTCTTGGTCAGTTGTGAACCATCTCCAAATTCAAGCTTCTAAGACAACCAGCATAAGAACCAAGTCCAATTATTCTTATTTTCTTTATCAATAACTTCCCAAGCTATTAGCACCATATTATCATTTGTATCCTTGCCCACAGCAACCAATATTTGCCCTTTAGTAACACCTTTTAGGAAACATCCATCTAAACCAATTATGGGTCTACATCCCCTTTTCCATCCCCTTTTACAAACTTCAAAGCATATAAAAATCCTTCTAAACACCCTCTTTCCATCCTGCTTCAAAGCATTCTTGCACAACTCAATCTCACACTTGGTATCAGGATTACTTAATTTAATGGCATTTGCATAGGCTGCTAAATAACCAAACTCCACTTTGAAGCTCCCGTCTAACTTAGTAGTAATCTATTTCTTTGCCTTTTTACATTTGCTAAAAGAAACATTAATCCTCAAAAGCTTTTTTGCATCCAACTTCATATCCTTTACCTTATAATTTGGGTTCTTATACACTTTATCCTTGAAATACTTAGCCAGATACTTAACACTAGCACTAGGAAGTGTATAATGCCTGTAACAGTTATGTTCAGGGTTTAATGTCTTTACAGTTAGCCCTAGATTCTTTACATCTTTGGATATTAGCATTACAAAAGGGCAATCTTCCTCATTTTTACATCTAACCCTAATTCTATAGGGTTCATTGGGATTTTATTGTAACTTCACACCTAGTTCCACACCATAGTTAGCTATTACTTCTCTAACCTTAACAACATTAGCAAAAGTCATGCCAAGCATGAAATGGGCCCTCCCATCAGTAACATTAAACCTAACTCTCTCTATAAGGGGGGTAGTATCTTCTATAATATCATCTTCATCACTGCCAGTATCACTCTCACTTTCATTCTCAATTTCTAATTCTTCATTTTCTTCTTCTTCTTCATTTACATAACCAGTAGGGCCATTGTAAGTGTCTAAAAAAATTTCTGAGTCAAATGCACCATCACCAACCCTATTATTCTCACCTTTATTGACCCCTCCAGTCTCATCTACACTAACCTTAACACCCTCATTTATATTTACCCTAAAGCACTATGTGGGTACATCAAATACAATATTACTAAAATATTCATCATTAAATAATTCAGGTTGGTGGGTTTCATTACCCTGAGGTACCTCATTACAATCAATACCTTCATTACCTATATTATCCTCATTACCTTCATTATCCTTACAAATTTGCACATCCTCACCTTTCTATTCTAATGATAATATAAGTTGTTGGAAGATGGGGTACATCTAAATCATGATCCTTATATATGTCTATCTCATAACACCAACTATATTTGCTAATTAAGTTTAATACCTTCATAATTGTAATATCATCATGTACTAAAAAGAGCCCATCATTTAATTCTCTTCTATATTTAAGAACAAATATATGTTTAACATTGGGCACCCCGAAGTCAGTTTTATACTTGTGAACAAGGTTTCTATATGTCAATTAATCAGAGTCAAAATTTTTTACTATTTCAACTAACCCAAAATAATAACATAGAGTTGTGAACCCTTAATTTTGCACCCTCCAGGTTGCATTTGAAACCTTAAAGGTGCTTAGGTGTGGTTAATAGACCTTCACAAGCCAAAAATGAAAAATCAAGAAACGAAGAGCTGAAACTTATCACTTTGTGCTTTAACCACCCTTAGATCATCTAGGATTGAATAACGGACACAATGCAGCTAGAATGTGAAAAACGAAAGAGAAACGGGTGAAAATGGACTAAAATTGCAAAACAAACGAAGTTGGGCTTGGCAACTGCATGGGCCTAAACATGCCCTGCAGCTATTGCTAATACATCAGCAGCTACCTCAGGGCTTCTGGCAGTAGCAGTCCTTTTTTTTGTATTTTTCTGAATTTTCTTTATTTTGTGCACCTATCCCACATCAGAAGTGTATAAAACTTTTTCCTAACCTTTCCCCTATATATAAGGGTCCTTCCACTCTATTTTCTTCACCTCTTAATCTCTTGGTTTGCTTGATTAGCCTTTGCATTAACTGAACCATCTTCATAAGTTTAGTCCGAAAGGAACGAACTTTTTAGTCTAAAATTTTATTTGGGTGGTTGTTTCGAGGTAGCTCCCCTCAAATCAATCTGAGGAAGCCCTAATAATGCTGTCTGAGTCGCCGTTTGAAGGTTGTCATTCCACCGAGCCGAGAAGGTGGAATTGTGATTCGGCTGTCTGCTTCATCCACTGTATGTCCTAAGCCTCATCCTCGTAAGGTATTTATTTTCTTTTTTTAATATTTTCTTGTTTTCTTGTTTTGTTTTAATTTTTCTTCTGCTTTATATTGTTTTGTTTGTTTCGTTATTTTTTTTCTTAGGATTGTTTAATTTGTTCTTTTCATTTATTATTTCTTTGCTTTGTATGTTTTATCATTTTTTTTAATTATTTTGAGGCATGTTGATTAGAATTTGATTTAATTGACTTGTAAATGATTTAATTGACTTGTAAATGATTTGAATTGGTGCATCTACTTGTTAATTAAAACCCAACCAAATTAACAACTCAGTAATCAATCAATCTGATTTAATCAATTAACCCACCTTTCAATCAATGAACTAAAACATGATAAAATGGATAGGCTAAACTAACCCTTTCGCAAGAAGGGCGAACTACATGGATTTTGATTCACATTCAAAGGGATATATAGGATTGCTTGTTTAAAGCATCAAATCTAATTTAAATAAGAAATAATCCTTCTCTTGTATATTCTTTTATGAATTAGTTCTTTTTCTTTGCACTATTTATTTTTGGTTTGTTTTCTTTATTATGATATTGATTTTATTTCTCTTTTTCTTTATTTGTTACTTTGGAATTATTTTGAGAAATGTGTAATTTCCCTAAAACCCATAAGAGTTAGAGGAAGTATCTCCTATTTTGGTTTTGAATTGTAAGTTAATTCTTTTACTTTATTGCTTTACTTTTCCGCTTAGAATGAATGTTTATCTATTTGTTTATTCATGTATTATGTAATTGTTCATGCATTATGTAAATTGCTCATGAAATTTATTTCAAGTCATTTTATATTAAAATTGCCAAACTAATTTTCTTAAAATAAATCTAAAACCTAGTCCCCAAATCCTTTTTGGCTTTGAGGCTAGTGATCTTTTCTTTCAAAATATTAATTGGAGTCAATTTGAGTTTTTTTCTTAATCTTTTCCCAAATAAAATAAAATTAAGGTGACGACTCTTTTCAAAATAAACCATTCTGAACTTGAGGGTTCTATTGGGAGTTCAAACCCAAATAAGCATTTCGATTCTCTTTAGCAAGTCGTACCAGTGCTTATGTGAGGCCTCACAGTTGGTGACTCTACTGAGGACTACATTCTTTTTTTTTATAAAAAAAAAATAAGAGGACTACCAATTAGTTTAAATCAAAGTTTGGCACTTTTAATACATAAATGACTTTTATGCATCATTTGCATTGGCTCTTTGCCTTTCAACTTATATTTCTTAGGAAAACAATTGATAGAAAGTAATATCAAGTGGGTAACCCTCCTTGGGTCTATTCACCGATAGTGAAATCATCTACCCCACAATGATCCTTTCAAAGGTATAATGAGTATGCACGTGTTGCTGGACCCACGCGAGGCTCCTTGACTCACATGTGGTTAGGTATATCACTGCTCTATTGTGGTAGGTACCTTGTATAAGCCATCTTTACTCTTTTTATATAATGAACCTAGATATTGACATTAGATTGTATGTACCCTTTTCATTATTTTTAAAATAACTAAAATTTTTCATTAAATGAGTTAAAAAAAATCAAAATGCCCTTATATATATTTTGTGGTTCTAAAACCTAACATACTATTGTCACTCATTTTTTATTTACTTTTTTTTATTAAAGCTTAAATTAAATATTTTTTTAAATATTTTACGTAATTTTTTATAAAAAATATATTATATTTTAGATAATAAAAAAATTTATTATAAATAACAAAAAAGATTCTAAACTATCAAAAAATATATAACCTTTTATTTTAATTATTTTGCATATAAAATTTTTTACTTAAAATGTGATTTTTACATTATTAGAAAATATAATTTTTTTTAAATTTTCAAAAGAAAAATTAAATTCCTAAACTAAAAACTAATAAGACGAATTGCAAAAAAAATATTAATTAATTTGAATTTTATAATTAATTTGAATTTTACTTCTTATAATCAAGAGTATTTTAGTAATTTTACTCGTATAAGAACCCACTAGAAGAGTAATTCAAATTAGCAATTTTAATTAAGAAATATAATTATAAATAATTTTAGAAGTTTGGAGTATTATAATATATTTTCAAAGGATTGATATAATTGTAAAAATTCTAAAAATTTAAGATATTTTAGGCTTAATGGGCAGCTAAAAAACCTAACCTCATGTTTGGATAAGGAAAAAATATGAAAGTAAGGAAAATGGTAAGGAAAAATATAGAAGGAATGTCATGTTCCTTGTTTGAGAAAAGAAAAAAAAAATAACAAAAAAAAATATACTTTATTTTCCTTCCAAATTTTTTTTTAAATTAAAGAAAAAATAAAGAAAAATTATAATAGGTGAAAAATAATTTTATTTTTTTTCCTATCAAAATAAAGAAAAAAAAAATAATGGAAGAAAATTAAAAATTATTTTCTCTTTTTTTTTCTTTTCTGTCTAATAAATTTCCCAGTCATAAGGTAAAAGAAGAAGAGGAGGAGACAATGGGTAAATTCGTCATTTTCCACGATGATTCAAATCAATTTCAAATAGAAATTCTTCAATCTGTCTCTCACAAACAAACAAACACACACACACTCGCACTTCTCGTGACAGCTCCACGATCTCAACAGAAACCTTCTATTGTGTTTGTAAGTTCAAGTCTTTGGGTCTTCTTGTAATTTTGTCAGTTTTGTGATCGGCAGTTTTGGGTATTTTTGTTTTGTAACTCAGTTGTTTGATCAAATGGCTCAAAGAAAAACATTGCATATTTTCGATAATTGTTCTACAATTTGCACCAAATGAATGTTTTTCTTTTAAAAGATGTTTAATTTATTAATCTTTTCATGCTATTGACTCGTAATTCCATATTCTAATGGACGATAATCGGCTTCATTTAATAACATTAGAATTGGGTTAGACACCAATTTTGCTAGTGACTTGTGTTACTGTAATTTCTAACTTGTTTACATGTGGATGATCTCTGTGCTTGACTTATATTGCAGTTCTGATTTAAAAAATCATTTTTTTTTTTTTTTTGGTACAAGAGGGGGAGAGCTAATCCCCCAAAGAAAGAAAGTGTGGGGTACAACTACAAGGAAAAAGACCCCCACTTGCATCTTGCTGAAAATGTATGCCCAGAAATCCAATTTTTTAGAACTGGCATGGTTGTTCTTCTTTATTATGCTTTTAGTGCAAATTGAAACCGTTTCGTTATTGCATTTACAGAATATAATTGAAAATGGCAACAGAGTCATTTGAGGGAGAAGAAGAAGGGAAGATTACAGGAGGAAATCAACATCTGATTGTAGATGATGATCTCAGAGAAATGGGCAAAAAAGCTGCTTGGAGTGTCAGCTCCTGCAAACCTGGCAATGGTGTCTCCTCTCTCCGTGATGACAATCTCGATTCCTTTTGGCAGTATAAAACCAAACACAAATGCCATCTCTGATATCTATCTTTCTACACATAAAACATTTGAATGATTCTTTCTTCTCTTGTATTTGTGTGTATATGTGTCAGATCGGATGGCGCACAACCTCATTTGGTGAATATTCAATTCCAGAAGAAAGTAAAGCTACAAGTAATGAATCTGGTTTTATAATACTCTTCAAATGGTGCAATATGAAAAGAAGTTAATATTTGTTTGTTGGTTTTGGGGGCAAGGACTAAAATTGTGGGAAATTGTTTCTTTTCTTTTGAGTTGAAGTTAGTTGTCATCTATGTGGATTACAAGCTTGATGAGAGCTATACACCCAGTAAAATCTCTATTCGTGCTGGTGATGGATTTCACAACTTGAAGGTATGTTTTGAATTTTATCACATTTTAGTTTATTTTTTACCCTCTTGTATCGAATCTCTTTAGCGTTTCAATTTGATTTGGTGTTGTTTGATGTCAATTGCGTTTAGGAGATCAAGACTGTGGAGCTTGTTAAGCCAGCTGGCTGGGTTTATCTATCCTTGTCTGGAAATGATCCTAGGTAATAATTTCTGGGTATATGTGCTTATTCTCCCCTTCATTTTATCTACTTTGCAAAATTTTTCTTCTCATGCTTCATATTTTATTTACAATTTAAGTTGATAGTGGGTAATATGTTCTACATGTTTCTTTTATTTCGCACTCAAATCTAACACTTGTCACAAGAGGCGTATCTAGTTACTACTTACTAGAGCTGATACTTAAACATCTTAAATGTAATGCTGTCATAAATTTTAAATCCAATTAACTATTGTAAGATAATTGATACCGTATATCTAGAATATAGTAAGTGAAGATTCAAAGATGATATTCTTATTTTCCTCACAGTAGATTGAAAGCTGGCACTTGTCAATGTAATATTTGTTCTTTCTGTTTTCTTTGAAATTACGGTTACTTCTTGTTGGAATATTGTTAAGTGAGAAATAATCCACGTGGAAAAAAATGTGAAGGGGCGAAAAGGTTTATAATAGAGGTGCAAATCCACCTTGGCAGCTTAAGCTATTTTTGGTGGATAGGAAAATTAATGGCAAAGATAAAGCCCAATAATGAAAAATGAGTTAATGTGTATATATATATATATATATATATATATATATACACATCATAATTGTTAAAGGCGCGCCCTGAGGCTCAAGGCATACCAGGCGCATCTCCTTGCGCCTCAATTTGCCAAAGGCGGGTGATGTCACAAAGGCGCGCGCCTTGGTGCACCTTGAGCCTCAAGCAAGGTGCCTTACAGGCGCCCCTTTGTGACAAAATTCTTATGTATATTTGTATTTTTTTTAAAGAAAATGAAGTGTGGAATAATCAGAACAATTGATTTAAGTTTGAAGATAACTTATGGTAAGCCTAACCACACTCAATTTTTCAATAAAGGGAAAAATGAAATAAAAAGGAATTAGGGCAAGAAGAAGTTGATCCAACAAACAAAAAGGAAAAAGAGAAAGAGAATAGTTGGCTCAAAATCATGGTCGATCTTTCCATTCCTGACATTCTTTCAACCCAAACATCTCTCCTCTTACCTTGATGGGTCATATCTCTTGCCTTAATTTATGTTATCTTTCACATATTTTGTTTTTGGTCATTGATCCTCTCTGCTATTTACTTTTCTAAGTTTATCTTTCTAAAGGACACAACAGTATTGGGTAAATATTTATTCTAATTTTTTGAGGTTCTAAAATCTGTGTATATAAGTTATTATGTTAGATTGATATGGACAAGCTTAAATACAAGTCTGAAAAATGTTAAATTAATGAATCATTTTTTTTAAATAATGAATTAAATTGTTTATAATTTAGAAATACATGATCTTCTGTTGTGTGTGTGTGTGTGTGTTTTTTTTTTTTGTTGTTGCTAATTAGATTCTAAATTTTAAATTAACTTTGGATATTATTAACTTGTGCGTACTTAATTTAACAATCACATATTACTAATATATTGAGCTTATTATGAATTAGGCATTCATATTGAAATTTTATTAAAATTCCATCTTTTTGTGCCTCATGTCGCTTAGGCACGCGCTTGCGCATTACGCTTAGGCCTTAGGACCCCTTCGTGGCTTAGTGCGTCTTGCGCCTTTGATAATTATGATATACATATACATGTATACATGCATATGCATATGCATATATATGCATATCCATGCATATGCATATGTATATATATATATACAGTGATGTAGGACAGATTTAGATAATCTGTTTTACTTTTATTTTTTCAGAAATTAAAGGATTAACACTGAAAATCCAGGGCTGATTTTACAGGATCCTAGATCTGAACAGGATTAAGGAAGGGAAAAGGGGAAAAAACTTCTAAGAATCACACTTAGAAGGTTTAAGAGTCACACCTAGGATTGAATTGAGTCACACAATTCTTAGCAATAATGCAGGATTTATTTTATTGAATCTGAAACTTGAACTCAATTTTAACAATATAAATTTGGGTATTTATAGATTTAAAAAGCTTATCCTAATCATAATTGGATTAGAAATCCTACTTGGATTAGAAATCCTACACTAGGACTCTAAGAGAATTATAGGCTAACACTAATTAGAAAATACTAAACCAACTAGAGCTCCTAAATAAAATAAAGACTTCCAAAAATAAAATAACTACTTTTCCAGCAATGCTGAAATTATATAAATACCCTTTGGGTATTGAAATTGTAAATATTAGACCAAAATTCGAAATCTCTTGATCCTATGAAAATTATTTTTCTTGATGTTTTCCTTGTCCTCATCATACATATCCATGCATATGCATATTCATGTGTGTGTATATATATATATATATAAAGTTAAGAACTCATCCCCAAGCCAGCCCAAAAACTTCCAATCCAAGTGTTTGAGGAACATCTTTAAATTGGTCCAAATGGGATCAAGTGTTTGAGGGAGAGCACAATTTTAAATGACAGGCTCAAGCTATTGGATTTTGGTATTCCTATTTTTTTAATTTTTGAAAATTGATCAATTTTATTGCTTTTAAATGTCTCAGTCATGTCATAAATTGTTGTTTCTCATGCTATGTGATCATCTGTTACGTTATTGTTCTATGTAATTTCTAGTCCAATTTTTTGTCATCTACTTTGCCAGGGGTACAAACTGTGTCTTGATGTGTATTTTGGAAATAGAAGTAATTCTCATCATAGGATTCAGTTTCTTTTTGTTTCTCTCTCAAGACAGTATCTCCAGCCAGTTTTGAGAACATGGGTTGCTTCAAATATGAAACCTTGTGCTCTGCTATCTGATCATTTATAACATAACTACCCCAAGGCAAGTGTGTAGTTTCTAGTCATTTTTGTCTCACCCATTTTTTGTTAAGATTTTAACTGTTCTTAACTGAATGTGTATTTTGGAATACTAGTACTTATTAGGGTTGAGTTCTTATTTCTTTCTCTGAAGATGGCATATCAAGCTCTATTTGGAGAACATGGACTTGCTTTGAATATGCTGGAAAAATAGATTAACAGCAACATGGTTCAAAAATGTCATTCGGTATACCGAACTTCTTGTGGATCATCGGTTATTACTTTTGGATTGTATAATATGTTGACGTAAAAATGAACACCATAAACACCAGCAGTTTGGGGAAGTATAACATCATATGGAAGTGTCTAATATCTTGTTACTAATTATTTGGCAGGGAAACCTTCGTCAATACATTTATGTTACAGATAGCTGTGCTATCCAATCATCTTAACGGAAGGGATACTCATGTGAGGCAGATCAAAGTTTATGGGCCTCGATTGTGAGTCACCTTCTGTGCCCGTAATAAATTTTGCTCGTCAGAAACTGATTATTGTTATTTTTATTGAAGCTTTCTTTTTAAATGCTCCATTGCAGGAATCCTATTCCCCATCAGCTTTTTCAATTTACTTCAAGAGAGTTTATTACATACTCTTCTGTGAGATGAGAAATGCAAGCTAGCAGAAAAACAGAGAACGTGGAACCATGGCTCGAATTGTGTGAAGCATGCACCCGAAAGTAGCCAGACCATCCAAAAACTACGAGTGTCCTTTGGGGCATCTGTAATCTCCCATGTTCTTCAAATTATAGAGAACATACTCAAAATTGAGACAAGGTTACTAAAAATACTAAAAAAAAAAAAAAAAAAAAAAAAACTATTATTGTGCTTCCAAGTTAAGGAAATTACAGTGATTATGAAAAACCATAATTGAGTACTTTTACACAGACTTACCTTGTTACTATTGTTTTATTGGCCAGTGCCTTTTTTTTATTTTTTATCCTATATATAGTTTTAAGGTGTTTTCATAGGATTTTTTTTGTTAACTGGTTTTCATTGGATATTAAATGATATAATCCCGCAGTTGACGTTTTCTAAATTGAGAATGTTTAGTTTAAGTTACATTTAGTTTCTATTTGTGCTAAGAAACGGGTTCCCACCTATTTGGTCTTTGCTCTTTGGGGTGTCTGGGGAACTCGGGCTAGTCATAGGTTAATATTTTCCTGTCGTGTGTATCTTTGAAAGTTTCAAGCTCTCTTTGGGGGTGGGGGGGGAGGTGTTTGGTTGCCGTAATTCAACATTTTCACATGAAATATCTTATTGGGAAAGTAGATTTAAATAATTTGGAAATAGTGATTATCATATTTGATTAAAAATAGAAATTTCTAAGGGGAGAGTGATATATGTTGCAACCTGCGATCTATTATTTTGGTAGCGGGAGAATAAAAAATTTTAAATGGGTCTCTATAAATTATAAACTGAAGAAATGTATATACATTAGGAGTGTATATACGTAGATAAATAAAAATCCTAAGAAAGACATTTTATCCTAGAGGCAGCATATTCCTCTTCCCTGTTCCTCTTCCTTGCATACAGTTGATGGCCATTCATGCTTCCGCTTCCATCACCTCTTGTTCTAAAATTGAAAAGAAAAAAAAAAGCACCTATCAACATCAATCCACCCCCATCGGACACGATCTAACCACTATCACCAACAATTTCAGCAAACTAATTATTGTGTAGATCTACCGTCATCAGTTTATAATTCACAGATAAAAAAGCATTACTCTCAGTTATTCTATTAATTTTTAATTAAACTAAAAATTTGGATTGTAAATTGGAGAATTGATTACAGAAATTAAATTTCTATTTAGGCTTTGTAAATTTTTAGAATCAATAGTTGTTGGATAAGTTGATTAAAAGCTGTAATGCTTTCAACTTTTATTCTTAAATTATTAAGGCTACTTTTATATTGTTCGGAGAAAAATCAGATATGTAGGCATCTAGAAGAAACATGAATAATTTAAGAATTATAGTGCTTTTATGCAGATTGAATCATCCATTTAATCACAGGGAAGAACACTTCTTTAAGAGAGATGTGTAATCACTACTAAATACACTTTGATGCCAACTGCGGACCTTATTAATGATAAATAATCAAATTCTTCGGAATCATATGTAGCAAAAGGTATCATAACTAAGAGAGGAGCTTAATGTCAGATTCAGAAAGCCAATTCAAAGAAACTAACACAAAGCAAACAAATTAGCTAATTGTTTCCTTTATTTCCAAATTCCAGAAACTCCTATACGCACATACTGCAACTTGTCCACCAATTTAATACCATTTCTCATAGTTTTGCTATTAACTTTTAATTCAATTAAAATTTTGTGTTGTTAATAGGAGAATTGATTATAGAACTTCAATTTTCTGTAAAATTTTAGAACTTCATATATATATATATATATATATATATATATATATATATATATATATATATATATATATATATATATATATATATATATATATATATATATTCCAGTTTATTCTTAAATTAGTCAGTTCAAGTTGAAAGATCTAGGTGTACTGAGGTATTTTCTTGGACTTGAGATTGCTAGATCATCCAAAGGCATTTCAATATGTCAGAGAAAGTATACACTTGAGTTGTTAGAAGAATATGGACAGTTGGGTACCAAACCTAGTAGTATACCAACAGCTGTGAATCATGGCTTAACTCATACAAAAGAAAAAGGATTGGAAAATACAACTAATTACAGACAACTGGTAGGAAAATTATTATATTTGACTTTGACAAGACCAGATATATGTTATGCTGTACATGTTCTAACTCAATTTATGAATAAACCAAGTAATGTTCATATGCAGCAGGCACTTAAGGTCTTAAAATATTTGAAGCAAGCACCTGGACAAGGAATTTTTCTGTCAGCAGAATCAAATATGCAAATCACTGCCTACTCAGATAGTGACTGGGTGGGATGCAGAGAAACAAGATCCTTAACTGGTTTCTGAATATTTCTACGGAAATCTCTTGTTAGTTGGAAGTCCGAAAAGCAAAGTGTGGTGGCTAGAAGCTCTGCAGAGGCAGAATACAGATCGATGGCCACAACAACTTGCGAAATAGTTTGGTTAAAGTCACTGTTGAAAGACCTTAGTATAGATCATACTCAAGCAGTGACACTTTTCTGTGACAATGTCTTTGCGATTCAGATTGCTAAAAATCCAGTAATGCATGAGAGAACAAAACATGTGGAATTGGATTGTCATTTCATTAGAGACAAGGTATTAGAAGGTATAATTGAAGTTAAACATATGAGAAGTAAAGAACAACCAGCTGATCTGTTCACAAAAGCTTTGCATCCTCATCAATTCATCTACTTGTTAAGCAAGATGAACATACATGACATGTATGTACATCTTGAGGGGGAGTGTGAAGAATAATGGTTGATGATGACGTGGATTTTCTATTTATTTATATTAGTTAGTCAGTTAGAAAACTGTTAGAGAGTTAACTAAAGTTGTTAGGAAGTTAGCGAATTAGTTTTAAATGTTTCGGTTTTCCCTTCTTTTCCAGTTTAGCTTGTTAGCTCTGTATATAAAAAGCCTTGTAATGTAATTTTCACAGAGAAGATAAAAATTCACCTTTCTCAATTCTTCATTTGCCAACAATATTGTTAAGAGAAAAATGAGATATGAATTTAGGTGGATAAAAGAAAATTGAACCTTGAAGTTCTAACTTGGTGATGATATACTGTTAATATGTAGAAACTGAGTTAATATGAGTATTTAAAGAGTCAGATTGAGGCTTTGGTGTTATGATATAGTTTTAGAATGATTATCACAATATATATTTGTTGTTTACTAGGTTTATTAGCCGAGCTTATTAGTTAAGGTTTATTAGACGAGTTTATTAGTTAAGGTTTATTAGCCGAGATTATTAGTTGAGTAATGTTGTTAGTTAGTTTAGGCAATGCTAAAGCTGGTTAATTAGTTAGATTGTTATTGATTTTGTTAATTAGTTAGCTTGGAGAGCTCATATGGAGCATGTGTATATAAACACCAGTTGTATTGTCTCTTGAGTAGTGAGAATTCATGCTGCATTTTTTATTCAATAATGCAACGTGGAATCAGAGCAAAAGTTTATCTGTCATTTTCTTTCTCTTTCTTCTCCATTTTCTTAGTCAGCAAACAGTAATCCTCCGCAATTTCATTTAATCCTCTAATCCTTTCTCTCATATTTCAGTGCACAAGGAGATATTAAGTAAAATTTGCTTCCATTTTCTTCCCACAATATCTCCTTTTCCTCTCATTCTTCTATTGAAGGATGGAAGAAGTTAGGAGGCCTCTTGTTCAGTTAATATACTTATTATAATACACATCACTAGCTGCATTAAGAGAGTTAGGAGGCGTCTTGTTCGGTTAGTATCAATTAACCCTTAAGATAATGGACCAATTAAATAGGAAACATAAAAATTTGATCATATTTAATATCAATTCACTCCATCCATTAATATTGCTAATTTGCTAATTGTGTCATCGAATATTAATTAGTAACATTTCGTCATTCAATGATGCATTTTTGGTTATGCTAATTTATTTTTGGGGAAATATCTTCATTATTAACAACAATTTATTTAATTATATTTATTCTAGCTAATGTCCAGTCAATTTACTTAATTGGAATAATGAGTATAAAAATCACTTTTTCTTAAAATAGATAATATCTTAAAAAACCAAAATTTGAAGAATAAAGACGGGTCTATTCAAACTTTGAGAAAGAGGCAACTATAAGTAAATGGTACTTTAAAAGCAATTTAAGAATAGCATGACATTAATCAATTTTCTCACCCAATTTGATTACCCTGTCAAATAATTTTTTGCACAATATTATATAGATCACTTTGAGTCTGAAGGCCTAGACTTGTAAGGGTAATCAAAGATACAAGTGTGTTGGCCAAAATTATATTTTATCAAGGATTGCAATGTTAATAAAATGATTATATTTGAAATTTTATAGAAGTTATTTGTTGCCCAATTCTTTGTTTTTTTTTTTTTTTCTTACTCAAATATAGAAGCTGTATTTTATTGTCTATTAGTATTTGTTTTCAAGTGAGTCCTCTTATCAGTTGATCGTGGTTTAGGTCTTTGAAAAATATCTAATTCATCATTCCGTAAACTTTTTTCTATCTTTCAAATTATCTTATTGAGTTGGTGATTGGATTTGCCGTTGGTAGCCTCAGAGACTTGTTAAGTGCAATGCACAGCCCTAATAGAGAGTGAGCGACAACAAGAGGTGTTTATTTTTTTTAGATATTCATTTGTGCTTTAACCGTACATTCTTTATGTTATCTAGATATAATGGTCATTTGGAGATAATGGTGAACCAGCATACACCATGAGGCTAGGTTATGTCCATGAGTTGATATTTGTGGGTTACCACTTGTTTGCAAACTTAATAAATTCTCCTTGACTTGCTCCTCTGAATTTTATCTATACATTGCCTTTGATTAGATCCTCCTATGAAATAGAATCTATATAATAAGTTCTCCCTTCTATAATCTTATGGTATCCAGCTTTTTCTTCCAATGTATTTATTCTCTCTCTAAAAGTAAAAAGAAAAACAATGATGATCTACGTATCTGAGGTTGTTATCATTCTGTATCTTCTATTGGTGATGGGGATCTCCTATTCTGCCCTTAAGGCCTTTTGATTAACTTGTAAAAATGGTTTCAAGTTTATTGCAGGTTGGGTACTTGTTGAATTTAGGCACATTAATATGAATTGTGATATATCAGTACAAAATCTAAACTTTAATCGTTAATTTGTATATGACACCTACACTTTTTTGGCTTACTTTCTGTCAAGTTTGTTTAGTTATGTGATAATGAAACGAGAACAATGTACTACATCCTTGTTCTTTTGTTAAATTTCCATTAATTAATACATTAATACACAGAATAATGAAATGTGTCTCAATAATGCTTTTTAATCATGTTTGGATCATTTGATTCTCAATAGGAAGTGTTCAATTAATTTTTAGAACAAAGTTGTTTTATTAATTTATTAGATTTAGCTTTTTCAATCATGAGACAGTTGAGTTAAGGCAAATATAAATATTTTAAATGGCACTTTAAGAATCTAAGGTAAAAAAGTTAAGTGCGAAACTTTACCTCCAAATTTGTAGTATAAATTTACTCCAAGCAATTTTTTAAAAAATTGAAGACAAATACTATCACGACCCATCTTTGAGCCATGATTGTTGTAGGGCATAGAGAGATTTAAGGTCACCTAAAGCTGTAGAACCCTTTTATAAGTTATTAAGTTCTAAAGAAAAACCACGCTACCCTTATTCCAAGATCAGAACCAAGACAACCATTCCTTATCATTGATTACCATATCATTCATCTATAAGTTAACATTTACCATTATTTAGTTATAACCTGTTCATATATGGCTCAAGTGCTTAGACTAAAATAAAATAGTACCAACCCATACACATACTATGAATATTCTAAATTATATCATTATTACAAACCTTAACAATCCATGGAGCTCTAGAGTTAAGCTTTCAAAATATAACATAGTATATACAACATAGCACCAAAATAGCAGTGCAATTTCCAAGCGGAGATGCAGAACTTAGAATTTACCTTGCTACTCTATCAGCTAGTCCTGAAAATAAACAACAACTATGGGATGAGATAAAACTCAGTGAGTACAGAATAATATCAAAAGGTTAAACAATGGTGTATGCTTAGAGGTAATTCTTTATAGCAATGAAGTAAAGTGGAACAGAAATTAATCTTATGAAATAATTTTCCCATATGTAAGTATCAAATATTATATCTTTAGCAGAAAAATTCCTTTCTTGAAAATGTTGTGTTTCCCCCATAATCAATCGAGTGATGGCATATGCCTTGCTCACTCCCATATACCTCGTCACACGTACAACTGATCAAGCCATACGTACTAGGGACATTAAACCCTTCCCAGCTAGGGTTTAGATATTCTTTACCCTATCCGTGGGTCCATTACCATTATGCACAATGTTTGATGTATTGCCCTACATTAGAGGGGTATTCTGCTTATCATAGTATTATTATAACATTTTTCCTTTCTATCCACAAAATAATTCAATGGATAATATATCAATAACAATTAGGTTCTCAACATTGATCATATTATAAAATCAAAACAATATAGGCTCATTTGGCCAAGTGCCATAAAGGAATGTTTGATTCACTTTGGCTCAATAATCAAGAGAGTAAATAATGCTTGCCAAAAAATCACAATGCATTACAAATTGGAAATGAATTAACATTTATGTCCATATTTAAAGCTCAAGTTGAGAAATATTATTAAGTACTCACCTCCTACTCCTTAGCTCCTATATTGACAACTTAACACAAATTATAGCGAGGCTTCTCGGTATCCCGAGTAATACCCTTGCCTTTCGATTCTACAAATACATCCAAATAATGTACATCAATTTCTATTCCTTTAACTTTCTAACCAAACTCTATCTATTCTATATAAACATATCATCTACACCTTGCTTACCCATGTCATGAGCTAACTCAATATCTTTCAATATCTCCCATAACATAATTAAGGAAACATATGCACCATCAACATCTAATTGCATTCTCAATACTTTTATTATAGGATCATGAATGAAGAAATTTATAAAAATGTTAATGGAATAATCTAGTAATAAGTCATGGACACTAGGACAAACTATATTAATATGGCAAAAAACATAACTTCCCATAGGTGAAACCTCAACAGTGCCTTCACCCGTGTGAGGCTTCTGGATGAATTTCTAAACTTCCTTTATCACACAACTGGAACCCCAGTGGTGGGGCCACCCGTGTCTGCCCAACTCCCCTTTGATCTTCTCATGCTTTCTTTGTTATCTCTTACTTATTAAACCCCAAATTTCACCCATTTTCATATTCCCTCATCTAACATGCAAATTAAGTCCTCCCTTAAATCCCTCCATCACAATCAACCATAGAAATCAAAAGAAAAGTATATACTTGCTAATAACTTATCATTCTTATGTTAAGAACAAGGAAAGAAACACTTAAACATAAAATCTTACTTTGAAATGCTTTAAATTTGGTCCTACGTTGAAGAACAAGTTGAGAGGTTTTAGGTTTTGGTGAGGATGTGATTTTTGATGTTAGGTTACAAATGAGAGAATTTTATATATTTTCACTTTATATGTAAATGAAATCAATGGTGGTGATTTAATTTCATAAGATCAATGGTCACATTTTTGCCTAAGATAGATGGTTAAGATTGATCAAGATGGATAGTTAAGATTGCCCTTAGGTCTATGGTGACTTGGCACCATAATGATGATTTTCATAATCATCAAAATGCATGTAGACAAGGTGATGGGAAAATGGATTAGCTTAAGTGTCAAAGTTGACAACAGTCAACAAAGATGGCCATCATCCAAATGGTGACTAACCTAACCTAACGTCACCCTGACCCTTAGTTAACTTATTCTAACCTTAGTTAAGTTAAGTCCCACCAAATTTGGACCTTGGTGGGCCTGCCAATCCATGGGCTTGGGCCTTGAGTCCAAGGCCTATTAACAAGCCTGTCCGAACACACTTTCCGAATCTAAAAATTTTCTATAGCTTTTTCCTTTCCCTTTCACTTGGCATTTCAAATCCTACCTTCCCATATCATAATAAACTCAAACTAAGACACATTATCTTAAATTAACTCAATAAAATGCACATTAACATTCACACTTTATAAAAATATACAATCATGCACTTAGCACTAAAAAGAGCACCAAAAAGAGTTTCTTCATCCCATCACTATATCATTGGTACTATACTCATAAAAATTTATACTTTATGGTATTATTATAACTCTAATGAGCTATGAAAACCTTGGGTATTACATTCTACCCCCTTAAAAGAATTCGTCCCCGAATTTAAAAAAACTTACCCGTTGTTTGAAATAAGTGCGAGTACTGTTGTAGCATATCGTTCTCGCTTTCCTATGTGCATTCATCTACATTGTGGTTACACCATTGCACTTTCACCATCGGTACTCCTTTATTTCTCAGCTTCTTTACTTGGCGATCCAAAATGGCAATTGGAACTTCTTTATAGGAAAGGTTTCTATTAATCTCAATATACTGGGGTTGTAATATGTGCGATGGATTGGATACATACTTCCTCAACATTGACACATGAAAAATTGGATGTACGTGTCCCAATGCAAGTGGTAGTGCTAATTTATATGAAACTTCTCTGAACCTACCGAGAATCTCGAAAGGTCTGATGAATCATCTTATCACCCCCTTCATTAGTGAAACCTTCAAGAATACATGGTCCCCCACTGCAAAGTGAAAATCCTTCCTCTGAAGATCAGCATAACTCTTATGATGACTAAAAGCAGTTTTTAGTCTCTCTTGGATAACCTTCACTTTTTCTGTGGCTTTTCTTAGCATGTCAAGGGCTTCAAGATATTTATCGCTAACCTCCATCTAACATATCAGAGATCGACACTTTCTACCATACAATGCTTCGTAAGGTGCCATTCTTATAGAAGAATGATAACTATTGTTGTATGCAAATTCAATAAGTGGAAGGTGCCTATCCCAGCCATCTCCAAAGTCCATAATACACGTACGAAAAATATCCTCTAGTGTCTAAATTATTCTTTCAGACTGTCCATCTATCTACGGATGGAAAGCAATACTGAAGTCGAGTTGTGTTCCCAATGCCTCTTGTAATCTTTACCAAAATCTCAAAGTAAACTGGGTAACTCGATCCAAAATAATCGAGAGTGGAACTCCATGCAATCTTACGATATCATCAATATAAATATGAGCATAATCAATCGCTATATATGTGGTCTTCACTTCAATGAAGTGTGCCTATTCGTCAGTTGGCCTACTATGACACAAATAGAGTTATAACCTTTTATTGTTCTAGGTAGTCCCACTATAAAAACCATAGTAACATGTTCCCACTTCCACTCTGGCAATTTTATCTCCTGAAGTAATCCAGAAGGTCGTTGATGTTTGAATTTCACCTGCTGACAGGTGAGACAAGAAGCAACAAACTTTGCTATTTCTTTCTTTAATCCCAGCCACTAATACGAACCATTAACATCATGGTACATTTTGGTGGCACCTGGATGAATACTATAAGGAGTCTGGTGTGCTTTCTTCAGAATCCTCTCTCTTAGTCCTTCTACATTTGGCACATAAAGTCGACCACTACATTTCAGAACATCTTCTTCCACCCTGAACTCTAGAGCTTGTCCCTTTTATAAATCTTCCTTAATCTTCACCAAATGAGGATCTCGACTCTAAAAGTCTTGATTTCATCGATAAGCTTCAGCTTCACTTAGAAGTAAGTTAACAATACTTATGAATCACTTACCTCCAATCGCAAGCCTTTATCAAACATCTGCTTTGATTCCCTCACTACAGGTCTCCTTCGTCCCGCTACGTGAGAAAGACTACCCATGGATTTTCTACTAAGAGCATCTACAATAATGTTAGCTTTACCAGGATGATAGAAGATCTAACAATCATAGTCTTTGAGTAACTATACCCGCCACCGCTGCCTCAAATTTAAATCCCTTTGCTTTAAAATACACTAAAGGCTCTTATGATCAGTATAGATCTCACACTTCTCCACATACAAATAGTGTCTCTATATTTTTAAAGCAAAGACAACCGCTGCCATTTCTAGATCGTGAGTAGGATAATTCACTTCATGTCTCTTCAATTGCCTAGATGCATAGGTAATAACCTTTCCATTCTGCATTAGTACACACCCTAAACTTACTCTTGAGGCATCACAATATATAGCAAAACCTTCATGTCTATCAGGTAAAGCTAATACTGGAGCTGAAATCAAGAAATCTTTAAGCTTTTGGAAACTCTTCTCACAAGCTTCATCCCATTTATATTTAACCTGCTTCCTAATAAGCTTCGTTAATGGTGCAACTATCTTGGAGAAGTCTTTTATGAATCGGTGGTAATAACCTGCTAACCCTAAGAAACTCCTCACCTCCGTGATCGTAGTGGGTCGAGGCCAATTCGCTACTACTTTTACTTTCTTGGGATCTACTTTGATTCCTTCCTTACTCACCATATGTCTAAGGAAACATACTTGCTTTAACCAAAAGTCACACTTTGACAGCTTGGCGTAAAGCTTCTGATCTCTCAGGGTCTGCAATACCATTCTCAAATGTTCTTTGTGGTCCTCCTTACTCTTCGAGTAAATTAAGATAGCATCAATAAACACGATCACAAACCTATCCAAGAAAGGTTTGAATACCTAATTCATCAGGTCTATAAAAGTTGCTGGTGCATTGGTCAATCCAAATAGCAACACAGTGAACTCATAATGACCATATCTCATTCTGAATGTGGTTTTACAAATGTCTCCACCTTGAATCTTTAGCTGGTGATATCCCGATCGCAAATCAATCTTTGAAAAGTAACTGGCTCCTTGTAGCTGATCGAATAAATCATCTATCCTTAGCAGAGGATATCTATTCTTCACTGTCACCTTGTTCAACTGCCTATAATCAATACATAATCTAAGAGATCCATCCTTCTTTTTGACAAATAAAACCAGAGTACCCCACGGGGAACTACTCGGTCTAATAAAACCATTGTCAAGTAAATCTTGCAGTTGAGCTTTCAATTCCCTTAATTCTAAAGGTGCCATCTGGGAAGGCAGTATTGATATCGGTTGAGTTCCAGGTAGGAGCTCAATAAAAAACTCAACTTCCCTATCCAGTGGCATTCCCAGCAAATCCTCAGGAAAAACATCAGAAAAATCCTCTACGACAGGTATCCTCTTAAGATCACTGCTCTCCTTATTAATATCCATTACCTATGCCAAAAATGCTTGGCATCCTTTCCTTAGCATCCTTCTTGCCCCTACGGCTGAAATAAGATTCATAGGAAAACTACTTTGATTCCCTTAAAACCCGAATTCCTGCACACATTCTCCTTTAAAATTAATCCTTTTTTCCCAATAGTCTAAACTGGCATTATGCTTGGCTAACCAATCCATACCCAAAATAACATCAAATCCTAATATTTCTAGTTCAATCAAATTCACAAGAAATTTTCTACGCTCAATCTCAATAATACAGTCTGTGTACATTTGGTTTACTATCATGTCATTTCCTAGTGGTGTGCTTATAATCAAAGGTTCATGCATAACTTCCTTATTCCTTCCTAATTTCCTAGCAAAATAAGGCAAAACAAAGGAACGTGTGTCACATCTCAACCTTAGAGATATGACGGTCCTAGAATATGGGGAGACATAAGGTCACCCACGCCCATAGAACCCACTTACATATAAACAAATCATGCCTAGGATCTTACCAAACCTCTTACAATAACTTGTTTAAAATATTTAGATGAATACCTTAAATTGCAAAAGTCTAAAATAAATCATTACATATAAAATCCATAAGGAAAATAATATATATCAATAAGTATCAATCAACATTCCCAAAGCATCTAATGACAAGACATCATAAAAATAGTATTATTGATAACTTGGATAAGAAATTCCCCAAGCGAAGTAGAATTGCCTCCTCACATTTGCTCACCTAGAACCATACAAGGAAAAAGGGGTGAGATAGATGATCTCAATGAGTAAACGAATAAGCACATACATTATCACATATTCCTTTGAAAAGGAAATACATAGCTTATACACTTATTTCATGACTTATAATTCATGAATCAGGTTGCAATTTAGCAAGCATTCAATTTGGCAAGTTTGCAAAAATCACATTTATCACTTATGGTAAGTGAAGGCTATTGCTTTATCACTCGAACACTTAAGGAGAGGTGTCCTTATACCAAATTCCAACTCCTATCACTTATAAGGCATGAAGTTGATCAGGCTCCACGGCTAGAATCACCCCTTCTAGCTGAGGTGGATACACTAACCCTATCCATTGGGTTAAGACCATGTGCATAGGTTCTGATGATTACCCGTATCAGCACGAGGATTCTACATAAAGGGTAAAAGGTACCATAGCTAGAGCTAATGGTAATCACAATTAACAATATCACATAAGGCAACAATAACATGAATTCCAACAACAATAGTGGTTTAGCTTTCAAGCAAAAGATACAATGATAGTGTAGTTCCAGAAAGAATATAAGTTAGGGTGTTAATCATAAGAAATTCTCATTGGATAAACAAATAGTTTTGGACCAAATGTCCTTTGGTAACCCAAGCTTGTCAAAGAATTCATATAATAATATTTTAGAATAGAAAGAACTTAGGTTTCAAAGATCATAAGGGCTTACATAACAATATATCACATTCTTATAACACAACATGATGTTGTTAACACTTATAATATGAACATGGCATTTACTCACACTTGAAATAGGAATATAAAGTTTACTCACCTTGGGTTCCTTTGCTCCTAGTATACATAGTCCATTTGCACTTCTAAAGCTCCTCAAACTCTAACATAATATTTGATTTAATACTTAGTATTTATTTACTCATGATGCTCCTATCCCATAACTACCCCATGCACATATATCATACACATACACTTAGAGTCCACACATAGGTGTACTCATCACTTGCACATAACACATTGACTTTAAAAGTCTTGCATACTTAGGCCTTATAGGCTCTTTTGATATCACATTACAATCACATTAATACCTTTTTAAGGTCATTACCATATTATTACCTCAATATCAATTCACTTGAACAATTATCTTAATTCACTTTATACTTCCATACATGTCAACTTAACAATTAATCTCTCAAGCATCATGCTTAACTCTTATGATCCCTTTCACTTCATCAACTCATAACCATATGTTCATCATCAAGTCATCATAACATCTAGTTCCAAATTTCCCAATAACATTTGTATTCTAATCACAATATAAGGTTAAGATACCTTAAGTATACCATAATGCATTTAAGCTTATCTAGGATCATGCCTTCAACTAACATGCAATTTTATCATTTATTATACATACATACATGTCAACAATCATCAAAACACATCACATAAAATTCATAGCCATTGGGATAAAAAGATTCATGTAGGCCGAATGCATCACCAAGGTAACAACTAAATTCTTCTTCTTTTCGCACTTTCTGTCTATTTCAAAAAAATGTAAAAACATGGTTTGAGCTAAGATTTTTCATGTAAACATAACAATAATCATTTTAGAATTTAAATCCATAAGAATTAGCCACTCATAGTGTTGTTTATACATAAAAATTCAACCTTTTGAATTATAGAGCACAAAACCATGAGTTTTCTTATTTTCGGTATTTTTCGGTCATTTCAAAAATATGCAAACAGGGTTTTTAAACCATTATTTTTCATTCAATCATAGCAAATATCAGTTTAGAACACATCCATACATGATTCGGTAGCCATAGATAGAATTTATACAAAAAATTCCAAGTTTAAAGGCTTAGGTGCAAAATCATGTGTTTTCGCACTTTTCGCGCTTTTTGTTCATTTCAGCGATAAACAGACACATGATTGAGATCATTATTTTTCATCTAAATAAAACAAATATCATATTAGAGCACTTCCTTATACAAATTGGCAGCCATATGTCCATTCAATAGTAAAATTTTCTAACTTCCAATTTCTAACACAAAAACCTTGAACTCCTTTGTTTTTCGAAACTTTTCGGTCATCATAGAAATATATAGAAATATTATTTAATCCAATATTTTCCATCAAAACAAATCAGTTTAGAATACAACCATACACAAATCGCTCCCCTCCCTCCCACCCCCCCCCCTCCCCCCTTATGATGTTTATACATAAAAATTATGATTTTAAGTTATAGAATTCACCTTCGGAGAAATCTCGCAGAAAGAATCGTGTTTTTGGTATAAAATAGATTTTCTCTCCCAAAAACTCACCCAAACAAAATTAAATCTATAAAAATCAGTAATCAACCAGTTCAAAAAAAATTTTCCATAATTTATTTCATAGAAATCAGTTTAGAAATCGAAAGAGACGAAAAAGTTACGATTATGGTCAAGAAATCGCGAAACGGAAAGGTGTTTTCTTAATTTCGGTAGAGAGAAATATTTTGAGAGAATTTTCTGCCAAGATACAGAAAGAATAAGAGAATAGCTGTTGGAACCTTGGTTTGGCTGAAATTTAGATTATATATTAGGGTTTGGGTGAAATTTCCACTAATACTCTTAATGAACTAGGTTAGGAGGATTTTGGTGTAGTGGGCTTTTGGGTATTTGGGCTTTTATTTAAATTTTTGGGCTGAATAAAAATTAAAATAAAAAGAATATTTTTCTTATTAATTCTGTAAGATTTCCCCCAAAAATATTTATTTTAAAATATTTTAAAAATACTCATAAAATTATTTTATGCTTGAAAATTGTCTTATACATGAAAATTCATTTTATTGAAAATAAATTCTTTTATGTAAATGCACTTCATGTAATTCATTTATTTCATAGTAGCAACTCATATTATGCATATTAAAATTAATTTAATATGCCATATACTCATCAATCACTTAGATCACAAATTTTCACACAAGGACACACTTAACCTTAATAGTTCTAATCAAGCAATTTTTCACGAAAATTTCTAGGGTGGGTGTGGGTTGTTACATTCTCCCCCCTTAAAAGAAATTCATCCTTGAATTTAAATCCTTACCTAGTTGCTCTCGAAAAGCTGAGGATGCTTCTGTCGCATCTCTTCCTCTGCTTCCCAAGTGCACTCATCTATCCCGTGATTCCGCCACTGAACCTTAATCATGGGTATCTCCTTATTTCTTAGCTTCTTTACTTGTTGATCCACTATAGCTATCGGTGCGTCCTCATAGGATAGTTGTTCATCTAATGTAATGTCTGGAGGTAAAAGAACGTGTGATGGATCTGATACATACTTCCTTAGCATTGAGATGTGGAACACTGGGTGCACATGCGCCAAAGTTGGAGGCAGGGCAAGTCTATAAGACACTTCTCCAACCTTATCTAAGATTTTGAAAGGACCAATGAAATGAGGTGATAATTTTCCTTTCTTGCCAAATCTCATAACTTCTTTCATTGGAGAGACCTTTAAGAATATGTGATCTCCCACGGCGAATTAGACTTCTTTTTGCTTAGGGTCCGCATAACTCTTTTGTCAACTGAAACCCGTCTTCAGTCGATCTTGAATTATTGGTACTTTCTTAGTAGTCTTCTTAAGCAATTCTGGCATTTCTACATGCTTGTCTCTAGGTTTAATCCAACAGATTGGAGAACGACATCTTCTCCCATACAGTGCTTCGTATGGCGCCATGCCGATGGATGAATGATAGCTATTATTGTAGGCGAATTCAATCAAGGGTAAATACTTATCCCAGCTATCGCCAAAGTCCAAGACACACATCCTTAGCATATCCTTGAGTGTTTGAATTATGCTTTTAGACTGGCCATCCGTTTGAGGGTGAAACACCGTACTAAAATCTAGTTGTGTCCCTAATGCTTCTTGTAACTTCTGCCAGAACCTTGAGGTGAATTGGGTTCCTCGATCTGAGATGATAGAAATTGGCACTCTATGTAGTTTCACGATCTCATCTATGTACAACTGTGCATACTGAGCTGCAGAATATGTGATCTTAACTCCTAGAAAATGAGCAGACTTTGTCAATCTATCCATTATGACCCATATAGAATCATATCCTTTGGAGGTTCTAGGTAAGCCAACAACGAAGTCCATAGTGATGCGCTCCCATTTCCATTAAGGTACTCGAATCTCTTGTAGTAATCCTGAGGGTCGCTGATGTTCATACTTGACTTGTTGGCAAGTTAGTTAGGATGCTACAAACTTAGCCACATCTTTCTTCAATCCAGGCCACCAATAGTTAGCTTTCACATCATGGTACATCTTGGTAGTTCCAGGATGAGCACAATAAGGTGTCTGATGTGCCTCCTTCAATATCCTTTCCTTTAATCCATCCACATCAGGAACACATACTCTATTCTTGCACTTTAGAATTCCCTCAGCCACCTCAAACTCAGAGTTTTTTCCTTCTCTCGTCTTATCCTTTAACTTCACCATGTATGGGTCCCTATCTTGTGAATCCCTTATTTCTTCCATTAACTTAGATCTTACTTGAAAATGAGCCAATAAAACTCTTGATCCTCCAATCTCCAGTTTCAACCCTTGATTAAACAATTCCTTTAGTTCCTTCATGATCCACCTCTTTCTCACATCCACATGGGCTAGGCTTCCCATCGACTTTCGACTTAAGGCATCTGCGACTACATTCACCTTCCCGAAATGATAGAGAATCTGACAGTCATAATCCTTCAATAGTTTAATCCATCTCCTTTATCTTAGATTGAGGTCTCTTTGGCTTAAGATGTACTGAAGACTCTTATGATCCGTATAGATCTCACACTTCGTCCCATACATGTAATGTCTCCAGATCTTTAGAGTGAACACTATTGCAGCTAATTCCAAATCATGAGTAGGGTAATTCACTTCATGTCTCTTTAGTTGTCATGATGCATAAGTGATGACTTTACCATTTTGCATCAAAACACACCCAAGTCCTACTCTCGAAGCGTCGCAATAGACAGTGAATCCTTCTTCTCCTTTTAGTAATGTCAAAACTAGAGCCGACACTAAACACTCTTTGAGCTTCTGGAAACTCCTTTCACAGGACTCTTCCCAATTGAACTTAACCCGCTTTCTTGTCAACTTGGTCAATGGGGCTACTATCTTAGAAAAGTCCTGTATGAACTACGATAATATCCTGCCATACCCAAGAAACTTCATACTTCTGAAACTGTTGTGGGCCTTGGCCAATTTGCTACCACTTTAACTTTCTTAGGATCAACTTGAATCCCTTCTTTACTTAATACATGTCTAAGAAAGTTGACAGACTCCTTCCAAAACTCACACTTGGATAACTTAGCATAGAGTTGATGATCACGTAACGTTTGAAGCATGATTCTCAGATGTTCTTTATGTTCTTCTTTATTCTTTGAGTAAATCAGGATGTTGTCGATGAATACGATCATGAATTTGTTAAGGAATGGCTTGAATACTCAATTCATCAAGTCCATGAAAGTAGCAGGAGCATTCATCAAACCGAATGGCAAAACTGTGAACTCGTAGTGTCCATATCTAGTATGGAAGGCAGTGTTGCAGATATCTTCTCCTTAGATCTTTAGTTGATGATAGCCAGACCTTAAGTCAATTTTGGAGAAGTGACCAGCTCTTTGCAGTTGATCAAAAAGATCATCGATCCTCGGCATTGGGTATCTATTCTTCACAGTGACTTTATTAAGTTGGCGATAATCGATGCACATTCGGAACGAGCCATCTTTCTTCTTTACAAACAACACTAGAGTTCCCTATAGCAAACTGCTTGGTCGAATAAAGCCCTTATTAAGTAGATCATACAATTACATCTTTACTCTATTAGTGCCATACGATATGGCAGTATCGATATCGGTTGCGTACTGGGTAGCAGTTCAATGTTGAACTTGATCTCACGATCAGGGGGTAATCCAGGTAAATCTTTTGGAAAGACATCCTCGAACTCATCCACCACTATAATGCTCTCGTCTTGAATGGCAGCTTCTTTTTCAGTGTCGATTATGTGGGCTAGGTATGCTTGGCATCCCTTCTTTAACATCCACCTCGGTTCTAAGGCCGATATCAAGTTCAGAGGATTCTCATTCCTATCTCCTTGGTATACAAACTCCTTCCCATCTCTAGTTCAAAACTCGACAAGTTTCTTTCTACAGTCGATACGAGCTCCATGCTTATACAACCAGTCCATTCCTAATATCACATCAAATTCTAGTAAGTCCAATTCTAGCAATACTACCAGAAGTGTTTGTCCCTTAATGTCTACATCACAACCCTTACACTCATACTTTACTTCCATCACTTCCCCTAAAGGAGTTGATATTACTAATGGTTCACTCATCAATTCCTTATCTATACCCAAGTACTTAGCAAAACAAGGCGACACAAAAGAATGGGTAGCACCGTAATCAATTAAAAATTTTGTGCTAGAACTTTGGATGGGGATGATACGTGTGATGGCGGTGTGTGAATCGCGGCCTCTGGCAGATTTAACGCGAAGACTCGACCCTTGCCCTTATTTTCTATCGTCAGTGCTTTCCTAACTGTTGGTCCTTTGTCCTTGACTCCTTGTCCTTGTGTTTGGAATGGCTTAGATTGTGATCGAACTATGGTCCCATTCCCCTGGCTCCTCGTCTGAAGGCAGTCCTTTATGATGTGCCCCATTTGCCCACACCTAAGGCAAGCACCAATATCTCTCTGGTAGATTCCAGGATGTTTCTTTCCACATCTACCACAAGTGGGAAATTCTTGCTTAGTCTAATTATTTCATGGTCCAGATAATGAAAACTCCTTTTTTGATTCTCCTCTATTTCCATGCTGTCCCTTATGACTTTTGTTCTTATGCCTTCCCTTCTGGTCTCGTTCAGCTCGTTCGGCTCTCTCTACCTTGTATCTTTTCTCCATGACCTTGGCCTTGTCTATGAGCTTAGCTAAGGTTGGAAACTCTGTTGCTACCAACGAATTGAACAGAGGTGTGATCAGTCCTGTAAGGAAATGATTGATGCGACTTGCTTCTATAGGAACGATGTTGACAGCAAATCAACTAAGTCAGTTAAACTCCTTAGCATAATCTGACACAGACATTCCTAGCCTTTGTTCAATTGCTCGAACTGCAATGCTCTGTCTTGCCTTTCTCTTTTTGGCAAGAACTGATCCATTACTTCTTGCTTAAACTCTGCCTATGTAGGTGGGTCTGCCCCGTAAAGTCGTTCTTTAATACTCCTCTCATACCAATACCAAGCTTCTTTCTTGAGTTGGAGTCCTACCAACGTGATCACTCGAGCATTTGGGCAAGATAAATGATGGACTAGTTTATCCATCTCATCCAAAAATTCATGAGGATCGTCTCCTTCCTCACCACAAAAGGTAGGCGGTTGTAGTTTTTTAAACTCTGCTACAGTCATCCCCTCGTCAGGTAGCCGTTTCCTCTCTCTCCGAGCAAGTGTCACTGCCGCAGGTGGCATAACTCCATTCCTTTCTTGAGTTGGCGATGCTTCTCACCTTTGAGCTCATAGCTCATCCAGTTCCTTGTGCAAATCTCTCATTTCTTCGTGCATGGCGTGCACTTATTGCAAAGATGCTTGCTCACTAAAGCCCATAGTCGGTGCCCCCGAGTTGGATCTTTCTCTTGACCGTATAGGTGCGGAGGCAGCATTTGATGCGGTGATATAACATCATCATTAGCCCTAATAGATTGGGCAACTGTGCAAACCTTCTTCTTGGCCGGCATTATATCTATCATAACAAGGGAATTTAGTACTAATCCCCTATCCTAACCCATTTAATCTCCCCTTATCCTAGCACACATTATCATGCATTTACCATATCACATCACTAAGCTCATGTCATGTATCAATCGCATATCACATAGTTTTGCACATATCACATATCATAATCAAGTAGCATATATCTCATAATATCACACCATATCATAATAATAAAAGAACTCATCTCATTCTAGGTAACTAGGCAATCAAGGAAAATTATTCATATCATATAAAGTTCTATGTTGTTACGCCGACCATCATATCTACTAGGCCTAATTCCCGTGTCCACCTCCAAAGCAATCAAGAGCGATATGGCCACTGCTGCCACATCGGTAGCAAAGAAGATCTCTATCTTGATGGCAATTAGTTGAAGATGCAGACCTTGCTGGTGAGTAATCTCCTCTGTGCTCAACAATCCCTGACCTGAGTTGCTCCATATCCTCTTTTAGTGCATGAATCATGATCTTAAGACGTTGGTTTTCCTCCTTCAAGTAGGAATAGTTATCCTCCCATTTTTGAACCTTACTATAAACCCAATCAGGATCTAAGTGCTCCTCAGGGTCCTCATTTTCATTAGGGGTCTTCTTTTTCGTGGGGCGAATCACAGTTATAACTTTCTTGAGCATCTTTGGCCAAGTCCTCTTACAGGTCACACGAGGTGCTCTGGGTCATGGTCCTCGAGCAGGCATAATCTTCTTGGTCATTTGTCAGAGGAATCGTAAGGCAAGCAAACAATAACAAGGATTACTAAAATCTACTAGGATTTCGCGAAACTATGCTAGTGATAGACTGTAAGTGACATGACAGGAAAAATTCCTATGCTCCAGGATTTTACTTAAGCAACTCATATAAACAAGCCTAAACTAGACTTTAAAAACTACGGCTTTGATACCACCTTTTTCACATCCCAACCTTAGAGATATGACAGTCTTAGAACATGGGGAGACATAAGGTAACCCACGCTTATAGAACCCACTTACATATAAACAAATCATGCCTAGGATCTTACTAAACCTCTTACAATAACTTGTTTAAAAATTTAGATGAATACCTTAAATTCGGAAGTCTAAAATAAATCATTACATATAAAATCCATAAGGAAAATAATATATATCAATAAGTATCAATCAACATTCTTGGAGCATCTAATGACAAGACTTCATAAAAATAGTATTATTGATAACTTGGACAAGGAATTCCCCAAGTGAAGCAGAATGCTTGAGCCATCACCTTGCCTCCTCACATTTGCTCACCTGGAACCACACAAGGAAAAAGGGGTGAGATAGATGATCTCAATGAGTAAGCGAAAAGGCATATACATTATCACATATTCCTTTAAAAAGGAAACACATAGCTTATACACTTAGTTCATGACTTATAATTCATGAATCAGGTTGCAATTTAGTAAGGGTTCAATTTGGCAAGTTTGCACAAATCACACTTATCACTTATGGTGAGTGAAGGCTATTGCTTTATCACTCGAACACTTAAGGAGAGGTGTCCTTATACCAAATTCCAACTCCTATCACTTATAAGGCATGAAGCTAATCAGGCTCCATGGCTAGAACTGCCCTTTCTAACTGAGGTGGATACACTACCCCTATCCATTGGGTTAAGACCACGTGCACAGGTTCCAATGATTACCCGCATCAGCACGAGGATTCTACGTAAAGGGTAAAAGGTACCATAGCTAGAGCTAATGGTAATTACAATTAACAATATCACATAAGGCAATAATAACATGTATTTTAACAACAATAATGGTTTAGCTTTCAAGCAAAAGATACAATGATAGTGTAGTTCTAGAAAGAATATAAGTTAGGGTGTTAATCACAAGAAATTCTCATTGGATAAACAAATAGTTTTGGACCAAATGTCTCTTGGCAATCCAAGCTTGTCAAAGAATTCATATAATAATATTTTAGAATAGAAAGAACTTGGATTTCAAAGATCACAAGGGCTTACATAACAATATATCACATTCTTATAACACAACATGATGTTGTTCACACTTATAACATGAACATGGCGTTTACTCACACTTGAAACAGGAATATAGCGTTTACTTACCTTGGGGTTCCTCTGCTCCTAGTATACATAGTCCCTTTACACTTCTAAAGGTCCTCAAACTCTAACATAATATTTGATTTAATACTTAGTATTTATTTACTCATGATGCTCCTATCCCATAACTAGCCCATGGACATATATCATTTACATACACTTAGAGTCCACACATAGGTGTGCTCGTCACTTGCACATAATACATTGACTTTAAAAGTCTTGCATACTTAGGCCTTATAGGCTCTCTTGATATCACATTACAATCACATTAATACTTTTTTTATGGTCATTACCATATTATTACCTCAATATCAATTCACTTTAACAATTATTTTAATTCACTTTATACTTCCATACATGTCAACTTAACAATTAACCTCTCAAGTGTCATGCTTAACTCTTATGATCCCTTTCACTTCATCAACTCATAACCATATATTCATCATCAAGTCATCATAACATCTAGTTCCAAATTTCCCAATCACATTTGTATTCTAATCACAATATAAGGTTAAGATACCTTAAGTATACCATAATGCATTTAAGCTTATCTAGGATCATGCCTTCAACTAACATGCAATTTTATCATTTATTATACATACATACATGTCAACAATCATCAAAACACATCACATAAAATTTATAACCATTGGGACAAAAAGATTCATGTAGGCTAAATGCATCACCAAGGTAATAACTAAATTCTTCTTCTTTTTGCACTTTCCTTCTATTTTAGAAATATGTAAAAACATGGTTTGAATCAAGATTTTTCATGTAAACATAACAATAATCATTTTAGAATTTAAATCCATAAGAATCATTGTTTATACATAAAAATTCAACCTTTTGAATTATAGAGCACAAAACCATGAGTTTTCTTGTTTTTGGTATTTTCAGTCATTTCAGAAATATGCAAACAGGTTATTTAAACCATTATTTTTCATTCAATCATAGAAAATATCAGTTTAGAATACATCCATATGTGATTTGGTAGCCAAAGATAGTATTTATACAAAAAATTCCAAGTTTAAAGGCTTAGGTGCAAAATCCTGAGTTTTCGCGCTTTTTGTTCATTTCAACGATAAACAGACACATGATTCAAATCATTATTTTTCATCTAAACAAAATAAATATCATATTAGAGCACTTCCTTATACAAATTGGCAGCCATATGTCCATTCAATAGTAAAATTTTTCAACTTCCAATTTCTAACACAAAAACCTTGAACTCCTTTGTTTTTCGAAACTTTTCGGTCATCACAGAAATATGTAGAAATATTATTTAATCCAATATTTTCCATCAAAACAAATTAAAA
This sequence comes from Reutealis trisperma, assembly GCA_947687605.1. NCBI lineage: Eukaryota > Viridiplantae > Streptophyta > Magnoliopsida > Malpighiales > Euphorbiaceae > Reutealis > Reutealis trisperma. Next base: position 502,934 of record CANTUT010000439.1, read on the forward strand.
ATCAGTTTAGAATACAACCATACACAAATCTTCCTCCTCCCCCCCCCCCCCCATGATGTTTATGCATAAAAATTGTGATTTTAAGTGATAGAATTTACCTTTGGAGAAATCTCACGGAAAGAATCGTGTTTTCGGTAGAAAATTGATTTTCTCTCCCAAAAACTCGCTCAAACAGAATTAAATCTATAAAAATCAGTAATCAACTAGTTCAAAATAATTTTCCCATAATTTATTTCATAGAAATCAGTTTAGAAATCAAAAGAGAAGAAAAACTTATGATTACGGTCAAGAAATTGCGAAACAGAAAGGTGTTTTCTTAATTTTGGTAGAGAGAAATATTTTGAGAGAATTTTCTGCCAAGATATAGAAAGAATAAGAGAATGGCTCCTGGAACCTTGGTTTGGCCGAAATTTGGATTATATATTGGGGTTTGGGTGAAATTTCCAATAATACCCTTAATGAACTAGGTTAGGAGGATTTTGGTGTAGTGGGCTTTTGGGTATTTGGGCTTTTATTCAAATTTTTGGGCTGAATAAAAATTAAAATAAAAAAAATATTTTTCTTATTAATTCTGTAACATTTCCCCCAAAAATATTTATTTTAAAATATTTTAAAAATACTCATAAAATTATTTTATGCTTAAAAATTGTCTTATGCATGAAAATTCGTTTTATTTAAAATAAATTCTCTTATGCAAATGCACTTCATGTAATTCATTTATTTCACAATAGCAACTCATATTATGCATATTAAAATTAATTTAATATGCCACATACTCATCAATCACTTAGATCACAAATTTTCACACAAGCACACACTTAACCTTAATAGTTCTAATCAAGCAATTTTTCACAAAAATTCCTAGGGTGGGTGTGGGTTGTTAGAATGTGTCGCACCCGAATCAAACAAGCAACTAGCACTTACACACTGAATAGAAACAGTACCTATAACAACATTATTCAAAGCTCCTGCTTCTTGTTGATTGAGAGTGTACACTCTTCCTCGACCTTTGCCCTCTGTAGCTTTGACATTACTTGAGGATTGCACTAATCGTCTTCCTCATCCTCTTTGGCCATAGCCTTCTAGTTGATACATCTATACGGTAGGTTGTGACACTATCGTCATTGCTCTTTGATTGACCATTTGTGGACAATCTTTGATGAAATGCCCCAGCTAACAGCATTTCAAACATGCTCCCAAGGCTCTTCTACATCCTCCCTTATGTGGTCTTCCACATAAAACACATATAGGAGTAGCTGAATTATTCGCATTACCCGATGCAGATACCATCAGACCACTACTAACCTAGAATTGATTCTGTCCACTTCTTTATGACTGGAAAGGGGTGGAAATAGGGAAAGTCTGCTCCAGATCCCTATTCTGACTGAAACCACCTTGCTACTGGTTACCCGATCCCTTATTCTTCTTCTTCTGTCTTTAGTCTCTTTCCATTCATTTTGCTTTTTTCTGCCTTGTGCCTTGCCTCCATGGGCTTAGCCTTGTTGATCAATTTGGCCATGGTGGGAAACTCCGTGGCCACCAGAATGTGATATAATGGAGCTACCAATCCTTAACGGAATCAGTCAACTTTACTTGCTTCCGTTGGCATGATATGAGTAGCATACTTGCTCAACCTTTTGAATTTTTGAGCATACTCTGATACTGACATCCTAGGCCTCTGCTTCAATTGTTCAAACTGAAGTGCATGATTCTGTCTCTCCCCTTTAGACAAAAATTCATTCATCAGCTCCCATTTGAACTTTTCCTAAGTAGGTGGATCATCTCCATACAATCATTCTTTAATATTCCTTTGAAACCAACCCCATGCATCACTCTAAAGTTGAACTCCTATCAACTCGATTAATTTCTCATCAGAGCATGTCATCCTCTAGGCTATCTTATCCATTTCCTCTAAAAATTTCTGGGGATCCTCCCCTTCTTCCCCTGAAAATTTTGGCAATTTGAACTTTTTTAAATCATGCATCGTAGCTCTTTCTCCCAGTGACATTTGCCTCCTTACCCTACGTGGTGCTCATGGTATGATGGGAGGTAAGTCATCCACTTGTGGGGCAGGTGGCACCATAGGTGGTGGTGGAATTTCCTAACGTTGATGCCTTAATTCCAAAAGTTCCTGCCTCATCACTTTATATTGTCGCCGAAATGCTTCTATATCCCCGATGGTCCTCGTTCTCCACCACTTGCAGTACGCTGCCCAGATCGAGAATATTCTCGATTGGTAATTCGAATAGAAGCAGCATTAGATGCTACATCTAGAACAATGCTATCAGGTTCCTAGGACCCCTGTCCCTCTAGCTAAGCAATCCCATGGGCAACATCTATGTCGAAAATAATATACACAGTGCCATTCACACATCACAAATTTGATATTCAACATACAATTTTTCATATATGCATGAATTACCGATTTACCTTACTTATATCATCTCATTAATCATACCCATACCACTTAGCCATTACATGTGATTCATAAAGAAAAATCATTATCACAGATACCCTTTTCCATATAAACATACTCATTGTTATTCCTTCATTTTATAACTTACACACCTATGTACAAGTACTATATACTATAGCATTCTTTTAGTCATCCTACTTTTAGATCATCCATACTATTTTTGTACATATAACTATACCATACCCAAAATGTGATCATGGTATACTCATCCATGATCTATATCATTAATCCTTAGAATCCCTCTCATCATTGGAGGCCTCTCTCTCTCCCGGCCCCCACCTACCTATGACCTGTAGACATCACAGATAAGGATAGCAAACGTCTCCTCATAGAACACCTCTCCTCTGAGTGGTCAAATCTCCCACATGTAGCACGTAGATGCTCGAGAAATCATGACATCAAATCCCTAAGAGGTGGAATTGGGTCTGCCTCCGGATTCCTATACATATTACTAACCCTTGCCAGTTCCCACTTCAAGTCCCTCACTATCCTTCTTAGATTAAGTACCTCATCTCGTAACATGTGTAGCTCTCCCATAATCTCTTCATTCCTAGCCTTCATCCTAGCTACCCAAATAGGATCAGGATCCTCCTCTCGATTAGTCTCCTTCGAGTCAGGATAAAAATTGAGGCTGAATCAAATACATCCCTCTCCCCATCAAGATTACAAATCCTCGACATCTACACATTACCAATCACAAACAACATTTCCACAGCATAGTAATATTATGTAATAACAACATATAAAATTTCACAAATATCACAGAAAGATGATAACCTAATGTAATACGTTAACGCAGATCTGACCTAACAAGGTACTTTACTAACAATAATGAATCCTATGCTCCATGGTTTAACTTATAACTTAAAATAAGTATAAAGACCTAAACCAGGCTGTGATACCGCCTTTGTCATGACCCTAGGGTATAGGGAGACTTAAGGTCACCAAAACCTGTAGAACTCTCTTATAAGTTATTAAGTTCTAAAGAAAAACCATGCTACCCTTATCCCAAGATTGGAACCAAGACAACCATTCCTTATCATTGATTACCATATCATTCTTCTATAAGTTAACATTTACCATTATTTAGTTATAACCCATTCATTTATGGCTCAAGTGCTTAGACTAAAATAAAATAGTACCAACCCATACACATACTATGAATATTCTAAATTATATCATTATTACAGACCTTAACAATCCATAGACCTCTAGAGTTAAACTTTCAAAATATAACATAGTATATATAACATAGCACCAAAATAGCAATGCAATTTTCAAGTGAAGATGTAGAATTTGGAATTTACCTTGCTGCTGTATTAGCTAGTCCTAAAAATAAACAACAACTATAGGGTGAGACAAAGCTCAGTAAGTACAGAATAATATCAAAAGGTTAAATAATGGTGTATGCTTAGAGGTAATTCTTTATAGCAATGAAGTAAAGGGGAACAAAAATTAATCTTATGAAACAATTTTCCCATATGTAAGTATCAAATATTATATCTTTAGCAGAATAATTCCTTTCTTGGAAACGGTGTGTTTCCCCTATAATCAATCAAGTGGTGGCATACGCCTTGCTCACTCCCATATACCTCATCACACATACAACTGATCAGGCCATACGTATTGGGGACATTAAACCCTTCCCAGCTAGGGTTTAGATATTCTTTACCCTATCCGCGGGTCCATTACTATTGTGCACAATGTTTAATGTATTGCCCCACATTAGAGGGATATTCTGCTTATCCTAGTATCATTATAACATTTTTCCTTTCAATCCACGAAATAATTCAATGGATAATATATCAATAATAATTAGATTCTCATCATCAATCACATTATAAAATCAAAACAATATAGGCTCATTTGGCCAAGTGCCATAAAGGAATGTTTAATTCACTTTGGCTTAATAAGCAAGAGAGTAAATAATGCTTGCCAAAGAATTGCAATGCATTCCAAATTGGAAATGAATTAACATTTATGCTCATATTTAAAGCTCAAGTTGAGAAATATTATTAAGTACTCACCTCCTACTCTTTAGCTCCTATATTGACAACTTAACGCAAATTATAGCGAGGCTCCTTGGTGTCCTGACCAACACCCTTGCCTTTCATTTCTACAAATACATCCAAACAATGTACGTCAATTTCTATTCCTTTAACTTTCTAAACAAACTCTATCTATTCTATATAAACATATCATCTACACCTTGCTTACCCATGTCATGAGCTAACTCAATATCTTTTAATATCTCTTATAACATAATTAAGGAAACATATGCAACATCAATATCTAATTGCATTCTCAATACTTTTATTATAGGATCATGAATGAAGAAATTTATAAAAATGTTAATGGAATAATCTAGTGATAAGTCATGGACACTAGGACAAACTATATCAATATGGCTAAAAACATAACTGCCCATGGGTGAAACCTCAGCCATGCCTTCACTCGTGTGAGGTGTCTAGATGAATTTCTAAACTTTCCTTATCACACGGCTGGAGCCCCAGTGGTGGGGCCACCCGTGTCTGCCCAACTCCCCTTTGATCTTCTCATGCTTTCTTTGTTACCTCTTACTTATTAAACCCAAAATTTCTCCCATTTTCATATTCCCTCATCTAACATGCAAACTAAGTCCTCCCTTAAATCCCTCCATCACAATCAACCATATAAATCAAAAGAAAAGTATATCTTTGCTAACAACTTGTCATTCTTATGTTAGGAACAAAGAAAGAAACACTTAAACATAAAATCTTACCTTGAAATGCTTTAAATTTGGTCCTATGTTGAAGAACAAGTTGAGAGGCTTTAGGTTTTGGTGAGGATGTGATTTTTGATGTTAGGTTACAAATGAGAGGAATTTACATATTTTCACTTTATATGTAAATGAAATCAATGGTGGTGATTTAATCTCACAAGATCAATGGTCACATATTTGCCTAAGATGGATGGTTAAGATTGCCGTTAGGTGCATGGTGACTTGGCACCATAATGATGATTTTCATGATCACCAAAATGCATTAGACAAGGTGATGGGAAAGTGGATTAGCTTAGGTGTCAAAGTTGACAATAGTCAACAAAGATGGCCATCATCCAAATGGTGACTAACCTAACCTAACCTCACCCTAACCCTTAGTTAATTTATTCTAACCTTAGTTGAGTTAAGTCCCACCAAATTTGGACCTTGGTGGGTGGCCAATCCATGGGCTTGGGCCTTGAGTCCAAGGCCCATTAATAAGCCTATCTGAACACATTTTCTAAACCTAAAAATTTTTCGTAGCTTTTTCCTTTCCCTTTCACTTGGCATTTCAAATCCTACCTTCCCATATCATAATAAACTCAAACTAAGACACATTACCTTAAATTAACTCAATAAAATGCACATGAACATTTACACTTTATAAAAATACACAATCATGCACTTAGCACAAAAAAGGGTTTCTTCATCCCATCACTATATCATTGGTACTATACTCAAAAAAATTTATACTTTATGGTATTATTATAACTCTAATGAGCTATGGAAACCTTGGGTATTGCAAATACTTATTGATCTATTTCGCTCTCATTTTTATATATTTAGCAAAGCCCTATTCCATTAATTTTGTCCTACAATAAATATATGCCAATCAGTATTCAAAGTTGTTGTCCTTGAGTGAACAGTGAGTAATCGATTTCATAGTTCGACAAAAACTACTAATGACTCAACAATTCTTCATCATTTGTATCTCTTATTACCAACAGATGGCATACACGTTTGGTAAGGATGTTTCTTAAGACTTGTATATGAGATTATTCATGCTGTTATTTACTGGTCATTAATTAGTTAGTGTTGGTTTTTAATAGTAAAGAAACAATAGATATAAAGAGTAATTGGCATATGAATTTTACATATAATTTTATTCAGCATTTCAACACTTTTATAGCAAAAAATTTAACTAAAATATGCAAAAAAATTTGCTACATAGTCATATCAAAACAACCTAAAACAAAAAAAAAAAAATTTAACTGATTTTATTTTTAACTTAAAATTTGATTATTTTTAAACTCTAACAGCAGCTCCTACAGTCATGTGTTTTAACACTCCTCTATAGCTTTTGGGCTGCATATGCAATTTTTAATTTTTGCATATCTTGGATATAGGTGTATGGGCATTTATAGTTTATGGTTATGAGACATAGGCATGGTTATGGGGCATATTTTGTTGTCATAGGCATAGGCATAGATATGGGCATTTTTATCATTGTATGTGCATAACTTTGAGTAGAGTTAGAATAACTCTTCCTCCTCTTGTTTGATATTCACTACTGCTTTGACTTATTATTGTTGATTTTTGCATACCTTCTCTATATGACCAATTTGAACACAATTTTTTGCAATTTGCATTTGGCTTCCACCAATATCTATTCTTGGGGTGATTAGGTTTTTAACAGTACAAGCAAGGATTGTTCTTGTACTTGTCATCTTGATAATTCTTAGTTTTGGCCAGCGAAACACCTTCCACAAAACCTTCTTGCCTTGTGAGCATTCTTTGTTCCTAAGCCTGCAGTGCATTTAATACTTCTACCAAACTAATATTTAATAGATCTTTTCAATTTTCTAAAGATGAAATTATAGCCTCTGTGGAATTGTAATAAGAATTTTTTGAATAATTCTAGAATAAAAAAATTTAGTACCTAGAAGTCTTATTTTATTAGCAATATTGAGAAGTTTTTCTGCATAATCCTTTATTGTTTCTGATTCTTTTATCTTCTGTATCTCAAATTCTCAAATTAGATTCAATACTTGCATTCCTTTCATTCTATTACTTCCTTTATATTCTTGCTTCAAAAACTCCCAAATTTCATTTGTTGATTTTAGTATCATAATTTTGTTGAAAATAGTGGATAAGATAGCCATGACTAAGCTTGATTTGCTTTTGATTTTCTTTGCTTCATTTCCTTATAAGTTTTCATTTGTGCAACTATTAGATTGTTTGGTAATGGGGAACTTCATATTCTTCTTCAACAGCTTCCTACAGATCATGTGTAATACCCAAGGTTTCCCTAACCTGTTAGAGTCAGTAATGGTGAAACTATAATATTCATCTACTATATTATTCAAGGCCTTCCCAGCATATTAAGAATTATAAGAATACCATAAGAAGTAATTTTAAATGAATAATGTGACAATGAGTAAAGAATGCAATCAATTTCGATAAGCACTTTTATGGTACAAGAGAAGTCAAACTTAGTTTGACCTAATGAGTCTATATGATTTACATACTTGAACAATGCTAATGAATGGCTAGAAAATGTGTACTATAGAGTGAATAAGATTTATCTAGTAATGTCTAAAGTGTGTAATGATATTAGAAGATAGAAATATGTATATTAAAATGAAAGAAATGAAATGGAAAATATATTAAGTTACCAAGTTTGAAATGTGCATATATGGATTCATTAATGGGCGTTTGGACTCTAAAGCCAAACCCATTGGATGGCCAGTCCAGAAGGCCCAAGAATAGATGAACATACACTTAACTAGAGTTAGAAATAGCTAACCATGGTTAAATGGGTGTAGGATGAGTTAGCCACAAAATTTGACTAAGAAGCCACCATTTTTTACTAAGACAAGTCCTTTTCCAACTTGAATTCTCACTTTTCCTACACCAAAGTCTACATTTATTTTTTCTCTTTCCATATCATATGATGACTATCACCAAATTAGATGAAATCCTAGCCATCCAATTGAATTAAATCATAGCCATCCATTTTAATTAAATCCTAGCCATTGGATTAAGTGTGATTAAATCACCACCATTCTACTTGCATATATAAACAAAAAGATGTGCAATTTTCTTCATATTTGCAAAAACCATCACAAAAACACTACTCCTAGAGAAAACACTCTCTAAATTTCTACCATCCTCTTAGAAGTACAAATCAAGGCTTTCCAAGGTAAGGAATCATGCCCATCTCCTTCCTTCTTTGTTCTGAGCATGTATTTGGTGAATTAGCTACAAAAATTTCTCTTTTCTTTCACCTATATGGATTGGCATAAGAAAAATAAAACAAGAAGATATTTCTTTTGCATACTAATTGATAACATATAGAATTTGGAATTAGGAACACAAATTTTAACAAGTGAAAGTAAGTAAGAAAAGCATGAAGCTCATCTAAAGGAACATAAGAGCAAGGTTTCGGCCTCTCTTTGAATTGGTATAAAGGATTGTTTTAAAATTTATTTGATGTTATCTAAGGTTATTTGCCATGGAGAATAATGGTTTGAAAGTTTCATATTGAATTATGAAGCTTATTTCAACACTTGAAATTTTAAAGGTTAAAAGAGGAAGTTCAAGATCTAATAATTGTTTTCCATGTTTAATTGACGACAAGACTTTTCAACATGCTAATTTCATAATTTTATGATCAATTTGAAGATTGGATGAGAAATTAATGGTTTTCCTCAAATTCTAGGGTTTATGGACAAACTGGGGATTTTGAGAACTAAACTTGAATTCATGAAATTGAAGGGGGAATTAAGCTTAAGAATAGTGTAACATGATTTGTATAATGTTAATTTTGAAATTCAATTGATAGAAATGATTTTCTCCAAATTTAATGAATTAGGTTCATTTATGGAATTAGAAACTGAAAGTGGAATTAGTTCTATTGAATATTGGAAATTGTTTAAATTAATTCTAATTTAGTAATATGGAATTGAAATGTGAAATTGGGAGGAAAGGAATTATCTTTGCTTAAGTTAATACATTTTTAGATGAAAGAGTATTAAAGTAAGAGAGCTATGTGACTGCTTTCGATAGCAGGTTTGAGCCACATCATACTATCGATGAACAGTGTTGCTAAAGTTTCTGCAGGCTTGGTTGTCAACTATAGAGGCTTGTGCTAATTTTACTTTTTTCTCATTTTTAAAAAAAGTGTTAGGAATAGTTACCAATACATACAAGGCACATCTAAAGGAGATGCCAAGAAAAATTCTATTTGGCGAGAAGCGAGGTCATCAAGTGATGAGGTAAAGTACTGCTGAAGTGATATAGATTTAGGCAAAGTACTTTTTATCGAGATGATCACATAATTGTCTGAGTTGCTATGGGACTTCTATGGCATCTTGAGCCTATTGACTTTAAAACCTTTTGGGCTAACTTTTCTAGTTGTATTTTAGGCAATTGAGGATTTTATTTTATAACTCAATTGAGATGTAATCCTTTATCAATCTCATATACTAAATGTAGACTAAAAAATTGGCTAATTTTTGGCTAATTTATCATGTAATATAAATGGACTCATAAGTATTTAATTATATTAGAAATACAACTATTAGTTTTAAATATTAATAATAAATTTGGAATTTACTTTCAAAAAATTTATGAAATTTAGTTATTTAATTAAACATGGATATCAAAGAAATTCAATATTAATTTATGTATTTTAGGTGAATGAACATAATTTAATCCTTGAAGTTTTATAAAAAAAAAATCTTATAGTACTCCAAATTTTTATAAAAACCTATTAAATATCACACTTTTTAAACTCATACCTTCTAAGCACCTCTTTTTTAAATAAATTTAATATAAAAATACATGTGTTATATAAAATAAAATAATAACGTACTTTGTTTTATCTCTCCTATTAAAAGCAATTGAGTGATAAAAATGTTGGGTTCCATTTTTTCCATCATAAATGACAATTTTTTTTAAAAGCCAATGATAAATATTATTACAAAAAAGAAAAATATTTAACATTATAGATTCCTCAATAATCAAAGGAACTTCAAAATAGATAAAGGGACTAGCATAAGAATGAGCTATCTAACTTGTGAGCAACACATTTGCTTATCTCTTGCAAAATGAATAGAAAAACTCTTATTACCTTTAACCTCCAACAATCATTCAAAATAGTCCCAAAGTAATTAAAGCTAGAAATCTTCAAGTTAAAAGCATCCATCATTTGCTTGGCATCAAGTTCCACATCCATATTATCTCGATTCTTAACAACCATCTAAGCTAAAGCTTCACGAAGCCCCAATGCCTCTACCTCCTTCTTTGAGCAAAACACATGCATGTGAATGACTTTACAAGTAAGAAATGAGCTTGCTGAATGACAAAGGAGCATTATCAATAGAGACTAGGTTCATGAACATGATAACATCAACATTGAGTTTTACTCTTTCATGCAAAGGCTGACACCACTTTACCTCAAACTTTACAAATGAATCTGATGGAAGACAGGGCTGCCTCTACTTCCTACCATTGGAATAGAAAATCCAAATCAAACTCCATAACTAATGGTGGTGGAATAACCTTCTTCTCCTATAAATTATTGTTTTGATGCCCTAAATAGCCCAAAGAATCATAAAAACATTGCATAAGTTTAAACTAGAGCTACTGTCCATTAAATCGAGAAGCTAAACATGAAAATTCTCTTAATCAAGAATATGAAAAACCAAACTTACAACAACCTAACATTTTACCATTTAAGTACATGAAATAAAAATATGTCATAGATGCTCTACCTTCCTGACATATAATCTACAATCAAGCATCATTTAATCCCTTTCCTAGCTAATCGAGCCTTAACAGGAAGATAGTTACTATATAAATGCCATATGAAATATAAAACTTTAGGAGGAATAGCAAGCTTTTAAAGCTTAGCTAGCTCATACTTCTCATAGAAGAATCATGCCTAATGGCCAATAACATATTATAGTTAGAATTTATAATATAAAGACTGAACTTAGAATGGTAGACCTAGAATGGTGCCAAACAATAGCATTAAGAACCATGAACCTAGAAAGTACCATGCCACAAATAATATTAGATTTATTAGGCTGAAATAATCTATACACCAAGTCTATATCCAATCCTCTATCCCTCAAGAATTAAATCGCTACTCACATATCCTTATGAACTTACTAAGTTTGCTGCACTACATAGAGTCGGTATGATAGTCTCACTAGCTAATTAGTGGGCAAGAATTTATGGGGCAGCACCACGGAAAAAAAAAAAAAGGTCATCCTTACTAGAGAGGCCAACATTGTTGCCTAGTCCTCTAGCTGGTGACTACTGCCGGGCCTTCAGTACTATCTCCCCCTTACCTAGATTCATGTGCCCACTGTACCTGACAGTGCCACATCATCATTCGCCCATCCCTCTAGCACCATTACCATGGTCGCCAGTAGAGCCTCCATGCTGGTTAGCATCAGTCGCTGGACCCACCAATGGATTTGCTTAATGGCCCTACGTGGCCATTGATTCTGCCAATCTGGTCCCTTTGCTCCTCCAAAATCCCAATTTTGCCCCTACTTTGTCTATTTTCTCTTCTCCAAAATGCCCCCACACCATTTGCTTATAAATAGCCCTTCATTTCCACCACTTTCTTTATCTCTTGAGTTAGTGTTGATAGTTATCCACTTACGTATTATCTCTCTCTCTCTCTAATTAATTCTTTTATATTCTCTTTGAGTAGCACCCAAATTAATTAATTTCTCTTTGATTTTAATTAACTTGGTTCATCACTTCAATTAATTAATTATTCTTGTAATTAATTAATCCACTCACCTAACCACATTATATTAATTAATTAATCATTTTAATTAATTAATACATCCACTTCCTCAATCAAATCAATTAGTTAATTAATCTTTTTAATTAACCAATTAATCCACCAATCAATATAACCCCTCATTCTCATCCTCTCTCCTTAAGTGGGATCCCCCTTTTCGGCCTCAATAAGGTGGAACTTTGGTCCGATAAAACTCTCAGCCTATCACCCACTTCGAAAAAGAAGATATAGCATCTTCTCTTACCCACCAAAATCTCTTAATCAAATCAAACCAAATCAATTCGATTAAAACCTAAAACCTCTCCAGTTGACAGTGGAATAAACTACATGGGTTTTGATCTCCATTCAATTGAGTATGTAGGCACTTTTGGAATCTAAATCCAAATCCCAACTAATTCCATTTACCTTTTATTTTCTATGTAATTATCTATGTTGTAAGGAAATTTCTAGTCTTCCTAGAATCTATAAGGGAAAGAAAAGGCATTTCATTAATTCATCAGTTTAATTAATTATTTTAAATTTTTAGAGTTAAGGAGTGATCATATGGTTTTCCTATAATCTATAAGGACTAGAGAGATTAACTTATGGATGTTTGCTTTACTCACTTTTTAATTTTCTCCATGCATTCATAATTATACCATGTTTATGCATTTTAATTATCATTTTATAATTTTTATCCATAAAAATAATTTTCAAGTCAAATTAAACATAGGACCCAAATTTAGATTATTTAAAACCAAAAATCTACTCCTCGAGCTTAACTTGGTTAAAGACTAATGAATTTATCCTTAGGTATATTAATTAAATTAATAAATTGGAGTCAATTTAGATTTTGGATTTTTTCCTTAGTTTTTCCCATTTCAATAAATTAAGGAGGTGACTTTTGAATCCTTTTCAAAAATCAAAATCAATTTTCAAAACAATAGTCATTCCAATCGTGAGCATCAAACTTTAAACCTTAATCTCTTTAAAAATCGCTTCATCTTTTCTTAAGGCAACTTTTAAGTAAGGGAGAGGCATTCAGGTAAGGTCTCATAGCTGGCAACTCTATTGGGGACTAGTTGCCACCTTTTTAAATAAAAAGAAAAGCAAAATAAGGAGATTACTATTTAGTTCAAATCTTTTCCAAAATAATCGCTTTTTGGCTCACTTAAGTTTAATTTGATTTTCATGGATCACTTTACATAATAAAGGCTCTTTGCCTAATCTTAGTTTTTAGAAAAACTTTTGGATGCTGAATAGCATTGGCTTAATAACTCTCTTTTAGTATGGTGGGAGATAGCAAAAGTATTCCACCCTATGAACAAATCTGCAATCATTTTGATGGTATAACAAGAAATTTAGGCCGTTTGACACATATAAGGCTCTTTGACTTATATGTAGTTAGATATATCAATGCTTTAGGGAGATGGGGATCCTTAACCAAACCACCCTTTACGCTTATGCATGCGTGAGGTCTTTGCCCAAGCACTGGTCTAATCGCTAAGAAGGGATCAAAATGCTCATTCGGGTTTGAATTGATAGCAGTATGTGCCCTAGGAGCTGTATAATAGTTATGTAATAGTAGATATTAATTCCCATTAGCATAATAAATATATTCATAATGTGAAAAGGGTTTCATATTATTCAATATAGTCCTTAAGTATTTCTAAGAGGATATATTCTTAAGGGTTGAGAATATAAGAAATAGATTGCTCTTATACAAATATTTTAAATATGTTCATAGTCATAGGATTAATGACTGGGCATCATTAATTCTAGAAGACCATCACCTCTATTTATTTTCTATAATCAATATGTGATAAAGATGATTATAGAGACAGTGAGTCTCACGCTGCTTGACATGTGATGTCGATACAAACATATGGATATTTATAGGATGAATAGTCGAACTGTGACATTAGATGATAATAATATGGGGTTTTACTACTTGTCAATTATTTATCATCTAGGTCATAATAGTGCATGTAATCCTTTGACATGAGAGATACTATATCTCATACATTGGTAGTTGGAATTTATTACTGCTTACATAGACGTACTATTCATGTACAGATATATGGCATGTGATAGTTCTAATTTGTTATGTATAGAGGTAAGTGATTGCCAAGATAGAATTTATTACCTCAAGTAAATGAGGTTAAGATCCTATGCTATCTGGTTATTCTTGATAACTATAGCTCCTAGCCATGACAGACAGATTCACCAAAAAGAGTTTCTAGTGGGAATCTAATCTCATCAAGAATTAGAACTGATATAAGGATATGGAATCAAGGCACATTATGGTTTGACATAAACCATTACCCTAGCCAAGATTGGGATCTTTAATGAAGGGATTCTAGTGCATGATAATTTATGATCGATGGTCCATGTGATGTTTAAAGTTATCAAGTATAAATATTTATTTCTAATTACATACCCGTGACATGGAATGCTAGCTATCACTCATAACTTATCGGACTAAGTGTGAAGTGGAGATTTCAATTAGTAGAGAAAAATGTTTTCTCATTCCAATTGCTAATTAGACATGAACCTAGAAAGTCACACACCTAATAATGATTACCTTCCAAGTGTAAAGGGTTTACCATAATAATCAATTAAAGTGTTTAATTAATTGATTAGTGGTAAAATGATAAAACATATAATTAAATTTACAAGGACCCTAGCATGTTTTGATGTTTAATCTATTAAGGTTTCTATTCAATTAAATCTTAATTTGTATGTGATGCAAATGTGAAAAATTAAATTGGAAATTGATTTGGACTAAATCAGAGACTTATTAATTTTAAGCTTAGTGAAAACCCTTAACACATGAGATGTGGCCTAAGCCCATATATGATATGGAAAAGAGGCAATATAAGGATTAGAGAAAATTCACTATTCATGAGCCTATGTGATGGGTTTAGGGGTTAGAGAATTTTCTACTAAGGTTAAAATTGTAATTACATCTTTTGGCTAGTGGAAATGTCCATTTTACCCCTAAAGGATAAAATGGTCATCTCACCATTTGAAGAAGCAAAGTTCACTTTTGCCCCTTCACCAAATGATGAGCTAAAAGAATGTAAAAGGATATTTAAGTCTTTCTGAAGACTTAAGGGTTAAGGTTTGGAAAGAATATAAAAGTTGTGAGTTTTATGTTCTAAAAGAGAGTGAACATCATTTTTGAGTTGTAGCAATTTTGAGAGAAAGAAGTTGGGAGAAAAAGAAAAGAAGATATAGTTTCTTCAAGTTTTCATTTAATCTCTAATTCTTTTTCTTAGTGCTTTGTGAAAGAACAAAATTGCTAGCAATTAGAAAATGAGATTAGTCCAAAACAATAAAAGAAAAACCTTGTCTTCTTAAAGGTTTTTGAGGGAAAATCTTGAATCAAAATTGGTTAACCAAGGGATTCAAGAACACGAAATAAAATTAAGGAAACTTGGAGGTGAGCTAGGTTTGGATAATTTAGAAGCTTCACACTTGGGAAGCTCTTTGATAAAGAAAGAAGGAACCTACAAGAGGTAATATGATTACTCTTCCTTCTTCTTTCTATGCATAGGTATTTTACACACAAATTAATTGATTGCTTGAATGGATGTTTGGACCAGAATTGGGTGAAATGAAATTTTAAAATGTTTGAAATTTCACCCCACCACCTTGCTTCCACTACATTTGGCTCCACCACTCCTTCATGAATTGACGTTGGAACTCTCGAGCTTAGATAGGTTGATTTTGAAAATGATTTGGGAGTTGCCACCTTAATTTTATTTAATTGAAAAAATATTAAGAAAAAAACCCAAATTGACTCCAATCTTATCCCAATGAAAAAGTGCACTAGACTTAGGGACTAGGTTTTTGGTTTTAAATAATCTTGATTTATTTCCTAAATTTAATTTAACTTAAAAATTAATTTCATGGATGATAAGTATAAATTGAGATTAAAGTGCATGAGCATGGATAATTATAAAAGCATGAGAAATTAAAAAAAAATTAAATATCCATAAGAAAAGGAGAGTATTTTTTTTCTAGCCCTTATAGGTTTTAGGAAGATCACAGATCACTCCTTTACTCCTAAAATAATTAATATTGAGAGGTCTCCTCTAGTATTTATAGGTTCGAGGAAAACCACAAATTCCCTTATAATATGATTGAAAATAATATTTACAAAAATATAGGGGATGGGGGTTGATTGGGAATTTGTATTTATGGCTTGGAGTTAAATCCTAAACATGCCTATGTACATATTGAATGGGGATCAAACTTATCACATTCTGTAGGGCATAGGGAGACATAAGGTCACCTAAAACTGTAAAACCCCTAATGCACTACACTAACCAATAAAAGTAATCGCAAGATCATTGCCCAACCATTAACATTAGCTTATATTCTATACCCAGTTACTCTTGCAAGTTTAATTACTTTAAGATTCATTAATATCGTCATTTTTCCCAAATCGCATTTTTAGTTTATAAATTATGCATTATAGTACTTATACTAGTAGTTATACTCATATAGTTATACAAGCCATAAGTGACACTAAATAGATAACAATTCCAAATTATATACTACCATTACATAACTTTTAAAGCTCTAAATAGATTATGGAGTTCACAAGATTTAATACAAAAATCATCTTCATTAAAAATGCAACCTTCCAAGTGATGATAGGATACTTGAGATAATTATCTTGTTTGACGTTCTAGCTCTCTTGAAAAAATGTAAACCACTAAAGGGGTGAGATAAATTTAATGAGAATACACTATACTATACTAACATAATATGCATATGAGTACAAATGTAGTAATAGAGACAAATTATCTAGGTTCAAAATATATCATGTATGGGATTTAGTAGAAACCTATATACCAAAAGCAAAATGCTTCCTCACTATAAAGGAGTAGCGGTTAGTGCCTTACCCACCCCTAACACTTGTCAAGGCATAAGACTGATTAGGCTTTACAACTAGGATCTTTGACCCTTTTTAGCTAGAGTTCAGATACGCTCACCCTATCTGTGGGTTATTAACTGTGCACATATCCAATGTATAACCCCACATCAGTTAGGGATTTTTGCTTCTCAATTTCTTCCATGTAACAATTATAATTCAATATAGTATGGCAATATGGCAATTATAGAATGAAGGAAACATGCTTCAATAGCAATATGAGATTCAATAATTTAAATATGGTTTCACAATGCAAAAGTTTAGGCCTAAGTCCTTCAATGGCAATCCTAGTGCAGTAAGAGATATCATTTTAGTGTAAGTGTGCAATCGGGCATTAGCTAGGATTTCAACAATTTTCATTAGATGTTTATTGGCAACAAGTTTGAATGCACATATTGATGCTAATATAATGTACACTCATATTTACTCTTTCGTTCCTACACTTACTAATGATCCTCGGCTTCACAAGTCATACCTTTCCCCTTGTCCTTTACAATACCATATCACCATTCATCACACTTAGTACTATACTTAGACTTAACTTAGCGTAATCCTAGGTCTAACCTTAATACACTATTAAACTATGCAAACATTTAAATCATTAAGCACATTGAGTCCTACCATTTAGGTTGACTTAAACACATGCCTATTTTCATTGGTGGAGCATAAGGCTCACATTTCCATCATGGTCTAATGGCCTAATGGCTTCTTTCTCATCACATTAATTTAATTGCATTAATTCAACACTTGATATATCATATACATATATAATTACACTCAATCACATCATCAATCACCATTCAAGAAGCATAGTTCAAGTAACCCTAATTATCTAAGTTCAATTTGGGGAAAATATATTTCATGCAATCAATTTTCCAATTAAGCCTTAAATCATTCTATTCAAGTATGGAGAATCTCAATTGGAATTAAGCATTAAGGGTTTAGAAACCCTAACTTGGCCGAATGGAGTGATTTGGGAAAACCATCCAATTAATCATGAACTGACCAATTTGAATCTCAATTCATGAAATCAAATCATTTAATTGGATAATTAAACAACCAATTTGAATAATCAAATATAGAATCATAAAGTCATATTTGATCAAATTCCCTAAATTAGAGAAATTGGGGAATTCAATTTCACTTCAATTAATCAAATTATTCAATTAACATTTAATTAAGCATTATTCAAGTGTCAATTGAAACAATTCAATATCCTAAGGTAGAGCCCTAGGTAGACCGAGCCTAACACATTGGGGGAAACCAAAAATTGATCAACAATCACACCCATTTACATATGAATCCTTCAATTGACACCCTAATATGCATAAATCATTAAGCAATTAAAATTAAAACTCAAGCTAGGTGGTTCTCTAGCTATGGGTGAACCTCATACATTTGGGAAACATTATTACACTTCAATCAATTTCATAATTTCACACTCAAATCACTTAACTAACATGCTAAGCAATATAATTTCAAATGCATCATGAATTATAGGTCTACGGTTTGGAAAACTATCTTTGGTCGAGCTATGAAGGAAAAGAAAAATGAAGGAAAAAGCATCTAAAGAAGAAAATGGTTTAAGAATTAAAGTTAATGTGAAGAATGGGTGAGATTTTGTGAAGCCTTGGCTTTGAATCCCCTTTCCTCCTCACTAACCTATGGAGGTTGAATGACATACAAGGGAAAAAGAGAAGAGATCTTCAATAGAAGAGGAAAAGAACCAAAGAAACATATATAAGATGGAAAATGGAGAAGAGTAATTAAAGACATTACTTACAAATTCCTCCTCTATCAAACTCTTCTACTGAAAATGGTGGAGTGAAATGAGTGTGTTGATATTTTTATTTTGTGGAAGAAATGAAGAGGAAGAAGAGAATAAGACCAATTTATATAATGAAAGGTGTTAGGGTTTTCAATTGAAAATGACTTTAGGCCCTTAACAAAATGGGTAGATTGGCTTTAAAAGTTTGGTTGAATGGTCATTTTACCCCTCTCAACATTTTAGGTAAGAGGATTTTGAAATTCATTGGACTTTTAGTTAGTTTCCATTTTAGTGTAAGTTGGTGGCTTTTACCTAAAATTGCTAGATCATTATGTAACCAGTTAAACACTCAACCACTTACTCTCAATACTCACTTGTACACAATTTAGATGTTAACTTAATCACAATTATACATAGTTAATCACTCTTAATCACTTAATCACATATTAGGCATAGTAAAAATAATTATCAGACATAATGCATAATTTTCACAGTGTAATTATAACATAGTGGAATATAATTACAGACAGTGTAAAAATAAAATAATATCATTCAATTTGCATACATACAGTATAATTTAATTTATAGATATAATGTACAAGTAACAGAGGCAATGTAGAATCTATATAGACTACAATGTGAAAATTATCAAAACATAGTTTAAAAATTGTGCAGTTGCAGTTCAAAAATCATATGGACATATAGAGCATTACTTTCTTCCCCTTAATAAAATTCATCCTTGAATTTTGAAATAGAAATTTATCGATCATGCCTCAAATAACAATGGATATTTCTAAAGCATCTCCTCCTTACTTTCCCGCATGCACTTCTTGGTACTATGGTTCTGCCATTAGATTTTAATCATTACCATTTCCTTATTTCTAAGTCTTTTTACTTATCAGTCTAATATGGCTATTGGATTCTCTTTGTAAGACAAATTTTGGCCACTTCAATAGCTTAGGGCTAAAGAATGTGCAATGGGTCTAACGTGTACTTCCTTAACATCGAGACATGGAAGACTAGGTGGATTTGTACTAGAGTCGGTGGCAAGGCTAGTCTATAAGATGCTTCTCCCACCTTGTCAAGCATCTCAAAGGGTCTAATATAATGAGGAGATAACTTTCCTTTCTTCCTGAATCTCATGATGCCCTTCATGAGATAAATCTTGAAGAACACATGATCTCTTACTACAAAATGTACCTCTTTTCTCTTAGGATCAGCATAACTCTTTTGTCTACTAAAGGCTATCTTCAATCTCTCTCAAATAAGTGGTTTTTTCTTGTGGTTTCCCTGAGTAGATCTAGTGCTTCCACATACTTATCTCTAACTTTTATCTAGCATATGGAATAGTGACACTTTCTTCTATATAAAGCCTCAAAAGGAGCCATGCTGATGGAGGAGTGGTAGCTATTATTGTAAGTGAGCTCAATCAATGGGAGATACTTATCCTAGCCACCTTTGAAATTTAATATGCATATCTTCAACATGTCTTCCAATGTCTAAATTGTCCTCTCGGATTATCCATCAGTCCACAGGTGGAATGCAGTACTGAAATCCAATTGTGTGCCCAAAGCCTCTTAAAGCTTTTGCTAAAATCTTAACATAAATGAGCTACCTCTACCTAAAATGATGGACACTGGCACTCTATGCAAACTCATTATCTTATCCAGGTATAATTATGCATACTGAGCTGCCATATTAGTAGTCTTTACTCTGAGGAAATGGGCAGACTTGATCAATCAGTCCATGATGACCCATATAGAATCATGTCCCTAGAAAGTTCCAACAAACCCATATGAAATCTATGGTGATATGCTCCCATTTCCACTCTGGTAACTTACTCTCCTATAGCAACCCAAAAGGCCTTTAATGCTTAATCTTCACTTGTTGACAAGTGTGAACCTTTAATTTTACACTCTCATCATCCAGTTGCAGTCTAACACCTGCTAGATTTAGTGAGCTATGTAGAGCTGGTATGGTCCTGGATACCCAATTTTCTAACATGGACCAACATTAATCTCTTAAAAAAAAAAGGGACTGCCACATAGAGCAGTGTAGGCCTAGTGAGGATCCACGCACCATTTATGCAGATTCGCACCTTGTTTGAGTGGCAATTGCCCCAGCTTAGTGCAGATCCATGTAGATACTCATGTAGATTGGCACCAGGTGCTGTGCGGATTTGCATTGATGGTCCCTGTCTAGCCTAAAAATTTCCAAAATACCCCTCCAACCTAATTTTCAACCCTTTTCCAGCCCTACCCCTCCTTGTCTTTTCACATTTCACTTTCCTAAACTAACCTCATCCACCCTTACCTATAAATAGGCCTCTAAACCATTTATTTCTCTCCACCCCTTGAGTTAAAGTAGATAGCTATTCTCTAATTCTTCTCTTTCTCTCCCTTCAATCAATCTCTTTCAATTAATTAATTAATTAATCTTTTTAGTTAATTAATTAACCCACCCCAACGAAGTTAATTAATTATTTTAATTAACTAATTTTTTAATTAATCACTCAATTAATTAATAAGTCCTTTTAATTAATTAATTAATCACCTTTTTTTAAATCAAATTAATCTTTTCTTAATCCACCCTTCCAGTCTAATTAATTAATCATTTTAATTAATTAATTGATCCACTAATCATCCTATTAATTAATTAATCTTTTTAATTAATCATTTTAAGGACTAAAAGGAACACTGTCCTTGGCTTATGAATGTTTATTTGCTTTTTTTCTTAAATTCTCTTGTGCATTTCATAACTATGCCATGCTCTTGCATTTTAATTATTATCTTATAATCACAATTAATGAAATCAATTTTTAAGTTAAATTAAACATAATAGCCAAATCACGATTATTTAATAAAAAATCTAGTTCTCAAGCTCAACCTAGTTCAAGGCCAATGATGTTATCCTTGGGTAAATTAATTAACTAAAATTAACGAATTGGATTCACAAAATGGATTTTTCCTTAATTTTTCCATTTAAAAAAAATAAAAAATTAAGGTGGCAACTCTCAAAATCACTTTTCAAAATCAAATGTCAATTTTCTTAACAATTGCAATTTCAATCATGAGCACTGATCATTCCATGACCTCCTCAAAAATCGCTCACCTTTCCTTAAGGCAATTCTTTGAGTGAGGGAGGGGCATTCAGTCGAGGTCTCACAATAAGTCAAGCAAGATGCCATGAAATTCGCCACATCCTTCTTCAATCCTTGCTGCCAGTAGTAGTCTCTCTCATCGTGGTACATTTTAGTGGCTCTCGGGTGAACACTATAAGGAGTTTGGTGTGCTTCCTTCAAAATTCTATACCTCAACCCATCCACATCAGGTACATAAATCCTATCTCCAAATTTCAATACTTCATCCCTTACTACAAACTTCGAATCTTACCTAGCTTTTACTTCCTTTTTCAATTTCATCAATTTTAGATCTTTATCTTGTGCAGTCTTTATTTTCTTGATCAACTTTAGTTTCACTCAAAAGTGTGCCACTAGCACTTATGATTCATTAACTTCAAATCAAATTCCTTGATTAAATAGTTCCTTTAGTTCTTTAAAAATTCATCTCTTATGCACTACCACATGAGATAGGCTTCCTATCAACTTTCAACTCAAGGCATCTGCTACTACATTGACCTTTCTTAGATGACAGAGTATTTGGCAGGCATAGTCTTTCAACAATTTAACCCATCTCCTCTGCCTTAAGTTCATATCTCTTTACTTCAAGATGTACTAAAGGCTCTTATAATTTGTATAGATCTCACATCTTTCTCTATACAAGTTGTGCCTTCATATCTTTAAGGTAAAGACAACTACTACAATCTCCAGGTCATAGGTAGGGTAGTTCAACTTATGATGCTTGAGTTGCCTAGAAGCATAGGAAATAACCTTTCCATTCTATGTCAGAACACAGCCAAGTCCTACCTTTAAAGCAACAGATTACATAGCAAATCCACATACTCCTTTAGGTAAGGCAAGAATTAGGATCAAAATCAAGTAATTCTTTAGCTTTTGAGAGTTTTCTTCACATACCTCATCTAATTTATACTTTACTTGTTTCCTTATTAATCTTATCAATGAAGCAGCAATTTTTAAGGAATCCTTCGCAAACCATTGATAGTAAAGAAGCTATAGATTTCTATAACCATGGTTGTAACAACTCATACCTACCCTAGGAGTTCTCATGACAACTTACTTGAATTTAGAGCCATTATGACAAAATGTGTGCTTTTATGAAAATTCATGTGTTATGTGATTGATGAGTATATGGCATATTAAATTAGTTCTAATATGTATAACATGAATTATTATTGTGAAATAAGTGATTTATATGAAGTTCATAAGCATAAAATGATTTATTGCACATAAAGTGAATTTTCATGCATAAAGCAATTTTTAAGCTTAAAATAATTTTTATGAGTATTTTAAAATATTTTTAAATAAATATTTCTGGGGGGAATTTAATGAAAATAATGAGAAAAATATTTTCTTTTTAATTACATATAAGCAACCCATAAATAAAATTAAAAGGTCCAACTCACTAAAGCCCAATACACTAAAACACTCCTAACATAGCTCATTAATGGCAAACTTGTAATTTTGCCAAAATCCTAAAAATAAAAACCTAAAATTTAACCCCTTGCTGTAATAGCAGCCACCATCCTATTATTCCTTAGATTTTTATAGAAAAAATTCTCTCAAAAATATTCTCTCAACTGAAATTCACAAGGTGCCTTCAAACCTTGCGATTTTGTGATTATTTTCATAAGTTTTTCATTTCTTTCAATCTACTATTTGATTTTAATAAAAATAACTATGAGAAATCTATATGGGACTGTATATTTACTATTTTTATTGATATTTCATTCTGCTAGGTGTTTTATTTGAGGAAGAAACTGATTTTCAACTATAAATGCAACTCTTTCTTTGCATATCCACCAAAGGTGAACTCTAAAATCTAAAAATTAGAATTTTCATGCAATTACATAAAGGGGGTGCCAATTTGTGTATTGATACATTCTAAGCTGATTTTTTTTGTGTTTAGAAGAAAAATATTGATTTAAAATATGTTTTTACATATTACTATAATGATCGAAAAGTATGAAAAGCAAAAGAATCTATAGTTTTCACTTTAAAACCTAATATTAGAAATTTCATGCATATTCCATAAGGAGGTGCCAATTCCTATATGGTTGTATTCTAAAATGATTTTTGTTATGTTTACATAGAAAATATTTGTTTAAATCATATTTCTGTAAATTACTATAATGAACATAAAGCACGAAAAACAAGAAAACATATGGTTTCCATGGGATGTATGATTCAGCCTATACTGGGATTTTGATTCCAATATCTATAATTTTTATATAATATATTTTAATGATTGTTGTCATATATATATGAATGATATATGATTTAATTGCACGTTGGTTGAAGGAGTAACTCTAGACAAAGCCTAGAGACAATTTGGTCTACCTAGGGTTTCCTAACCCTACTACTATGTTATGATTAATATGTGCATATGATCAACTGGCATGTGAATTAGGCCTTATGATGTGTTAATTATGGATTAATCACCTTAAATTAACTATGAGGTTGATTGTATAATTTGGTCAAAAGAGATAAGCATGATACTTTTAAGGTTACATGTTAAGTTGATATATATGGAAAGTGTTAAGTGTACCAAGTTGAATGTTAAATTAAATTAATATTAAGCTCATCATATATTGTGTTTGACTTTAGAAAAGTCATAATATGAGCTATAATGTGATTTCATGTGAGTATATGAAGGTTAAGTATACAAGACTTAAAGTCAATACGTTATGTGTAAGTGATGAGTGCACTTCTAAGTGCAACTCCAAGTATATGTGAATGTTATATGTGCATAAGGTAGTTATAGGATAGGATAATATGATGTTAAGCAAATGCTAAGTACTAAATTAAAATGTTATGCTAGAGCTTGAGGAGTATTAAAAATTCAAATGCTACAACAATTAGGAGCTAAGGAACCACAAGGTGAGTGAACATTATATTCATGTTACAACTACTAGTTATTATAATATGTGAACCTTTGAGATTCTTGAAGCCCAAGTTCCTTCTTTGTTAAGCTTGGGTTCCCAAAGGCCAATTGGTTCAAAATCATCTTTTTGATTATTCAATGATAATAAAGTACCTTGTGATTGTTGCCTCAGCTTTTTTTTTTTTTTTTTTTCGAACCACACTGTTATTTATCATTTGTTCAATAAGCTAAACTTCCATTGCTATTATGTTATATGATTGCTTTCTCAAAATGTTATTGTTATAAGTAATTGCCATAATGAATCCTTTCATGCAGAATTTCTCGTGCCGATGCGGGAAATCATCGAAACCTGTGCACAAGGTCTTAACCCGATGGATAAGGGTAGTGTATACACCTCAGCTAGAAAGGGGCAGTTCTAGCCAGGGGGCCTAATTAGCTTCATGCTTCTTATGTGATAGGAGTTAAAATTTGGCATGATGCCACCTCTCCTTTATGTGTTCGAGTGAATACGGCAACACCCTTCACTCTATGTGTTATGAGTTATAAGTGTGATTTTTACGAAACTTGCTGAATTGCAAATGATGAACCATGATTTATGAACCTTTTTTAAAGGGATATGTGTTATTGTATAAGCTGTGTTATTTACTCATTGAGATCATCTATCACACTCCTTTTCTTGCGTGGTTTCCAAGTGAGCATTATAAGGCAAGGTGATAGCTCAAGCAAACTGCTTCGTTTAGGGGATTTCCTTGCCTGAGTCAATTTACATATTATGTCATGCAAGAGTCAATCTTAGATGGCTTCGAGAGTTCTTATTTGGGAGTTTATTTTGGAATTTTTTTTTGATGATTTATTTGGAGTCTTAATTAATCATCTTTTTTTTATGGATTGTAATCACAATTTATTAAACTATTCTTCCGCTAGTAAAAGATTTACTTTATTTCTAATAATTCAAGTTAAAGCATGAGGTTTTGGCATGATTTTAGTCAGTGTTTAAATGTACATGAGAGCATTCTGCAGGCGTGGGTGACCTTATATCACCCTAAGCTTTAGGACCGTCACATCACCAAAATTAGGATGTGACATGTACATATGTGTGCTATATATATATAATATACATATATATATATATAAATATATATATATACACATATATATATATACACACATATATATATATATATTATAT